>CM058230.1:80259665-80837372 GCA_030180135.1 Orychophragmus violaceus
TTAGTTATTGAGTCTCCTTCAACTTAATCAACGCTATATAAACAATGTTGTACATTCTTTTCCATTTAATAACACTACAAGAAAACAACGCTTTTGCGACTGGACCTTGCGACTATACTTGTAGTTGTAACATTTGGCCACTATTCGGGGACAATATTGCTACTATTTTGCGACAGCAGATTATTGGACGTGTTAACGACCATTGTCGAGACCAGAAACAATAGTCTCAGGCTAGTCGGTGATATGGCGACTATTTTTGTGTCTGATGTTAAGAGTCGTAGAACAATCGCGAATTAGTCAGTACATGGCGACTAATGCTCTACTTCGGGTATAGTAGTAACCAATTCGTTTATTTTCGTTATTGATACGACTAATATTCAACTCATTATTTGTGTCGCAAAGTAGTCGGGTATGGGTCGTATCATATAGTAATTTTGGATTTAATAATAAAATAATATGAGATAGTTTGGTCTTCTGGAGTCCATACAAAAAAAATTATTGTCGTATCACAAATGAAATATATACTTTGATACTTAAATTTAAAATTAACCAAATTGATCAGGGTTTCTATATGCTATTTAAATAATGTGATAAAAGGAGATTATAATATGTAGGAGACAAAAAAGTTGTAAACATTAACAACAAATGTGTTTTTAAAAGAAACATGGAGACGATCAATAGATCATCTAACCCAAAAAACAAGGTTTAATAAGGTATTCTAAAACAGGTACATAATTTAGTAGATATTTAAACATGGCATAATTTTTTCAGGATATTGGTTAGGTACCGGATTTGGAAAGCTACAAAATAGAAAACAATGTATTAATTCCGAAAAAATATAAAGCATATTACATAATGAGTTGCATTTGGTTTATGACCAAAACCTGTTGAGAAATCCATTGAAGTTCGGAATGTTGGTTTGATCGTACATAATCGTTGACATTCCTTCTTCTCCTTTGAGCCAAGTTACACCTAATTAAATAAATTTTATACACAAACACCATTAACATTTTTTTTTTGATGAAATTTCAAATTTATTGATCTATGTGGAAAAGAATGTGGCATTTACAAAAGGGTGGAACCAAAAAAAGTAACTAGCAACTATGATTTACAAGAGGGTATGAAATCAGTTTCCTGTGACTTGGAACAATCTTCGCATTAGACCTTCTAGGTTCTTGTTATTCTTATAATCAAGGGAAAAAATCCTGTTGGTGATTGCCTTAACTATCAACGTTGATATCTGCTCCACTGTGTTCCAACCATTATGATGGATCCTTGAGTTCCTCTCTCGCCACAAGAAATATATAGATGTTTGGAAAGCCAACCGAAGTAGGATAGTATCATGAAGCGAATGCTTGGCCCGCACCAAATGGTTCAGAGTCTCATCCCATCCTGGAGAAATACTTGCGCCGATAAGTCTGCTTGCGATCTTAGTCCACACCATGAAAGTATAAGGGCAGGCATAGAAGAGGTGATCCCTTGTTTCATTCCTCTCGCCACACAAAACACAGCCTTGATGAACTCCCCATTCTCTCATTCTGTCCCCAGTTGTCAGTCGGTTCCGGACTGCAAGCCACACAATGAACGCGTACCGGGGTACTCCTTGACCAAACCAAACCACCTTATCCCAATCAACCTTAGTCCGCACATGACGTACCTGATCCCATGTCTTCTTGGCACTGAATTTATCGCCGTAGGTGTCTATGGAGTGTCGCCATAGCACTCTATCCTCTCCCGCGGCCTGGTCCGGTGGTGGTACAGCTCTAATCCGAGAGACAATGTCCGAAGGTGCTCGGGTTCTGCTGCGGATTAGCCATTCATTCGATGAGACCGCGTCTGCCACTCTAGCATTTCGCCTTACCCTTAAGCTGCTAATGCCTCCATCACCTAGAGTATCAATAAGCTTTCCTCCTCCCAACCAATTATCAAACCAGAAGTAAGTTGCATTACCATTTCTCACCTCAACATTGAAAAAATGATAGGCCTCAATTCTGATTTTGAGGAGCTTCCTCCACAGCCACGAACCATTGGTACCGTCTTTTGCGTCCCAGAACGACCCGTTATGCAGTAGGTAGTGACGAACCCAAGCCACCAATAATGACCCCGATAGTGTGAAAAGTCGCCAAACTAGGCTAAGAGAGAAGACTTTTGCAGACTGCCTTAAGCTTCTCAAACCCAGACCACCCTCAGACTTTGGACAGCACACATCGGTCCATGCCACTTTGGCTTTGTGTGGTTGATTCGGAGTTCCGGACCATAGGAAGGAGCTGAAAAGGCTCTCAATCGTATCTAAACAGCTGGCTGGCAGAACATACGCTTGACTCCAGAAGTTAACTGTGCTTACAATCACTGATTTCAAAAGCTGTAATCGACCAGCATAGGAGAGAGGCTTGTTAGCCCATCCAAGCATCCGAGTTCTGATCTTATCAATGAGGGGTTCATAATCAAGCTTAGTAAGCCGTTTAGTGGTCAGAGGTAATCCCAGATAACGAATAGGCAAAGTTCCAAGACTGATACCAATTTCATGGGCTGAGGCAGATATCAAGTGAGAATTATTCCCTGGCGTGAATAGAGAAGACTTACTTGCATTGATGTGAAGACCAGAGATGTCAGCAAATCTACTCATGACCCCCATGAATCCCTGAAGTGACCGAGGCGTACCATCTGTGAAGACTAGGATGTCATCCGCAAAGCTCAGGTGCGTGAGCTTCACTTCACTGCACTTCGGGTGATACCCAAACTGGTTTTGGTCAGCGGCCAGATTCAGCATCCTTGAAAGAACGTTGTTAAGAATAACATACAGGTACGGAGAGAGAGAGAGAGCAGCCTTGTCTAATACCCCTGGCGCTTGTAAAGAACCCTTCTAAGGATCCGTTGATGGAAACCGAGAAGGATGCAATGGATATGCAGACTTTTATCCAATGTATAAATTGCTCCGGAAGACCCATTGCCTTCAAAACCGAAGTGATAAAGGACCACCTGACAGTATCGAAGGCCTTAGCGATGTCGAATTTGATCACACTTCGAGAGGACAGAGTTGCTTTGTGATATCCATTCACGAGCTCCGATGCCAACAATACATTTTCAAGAAGTAGCCTCCCCTTTATAAAGGCACACTGGTTAGCTTCAATGGCTTCAGGCAAGAACTTCTTCAACCGGTTAGCAAGGATTTTTTATATCAGTTTATACACTAGATTGCAACAAGCTATCGGCCGATAGTTTATACACCATTAACATTTTAAACAATATAGAAATTAAAAGTATCATCAATCCTAAACCAAGACATGTAATACACCATGAGATCATTCTAAAAATAAACTAAATTGAACTTCTAATCATACCCATTTTGTGCTTTCTGTAGAAACACCGGAGAATCACAAAGAGATGTCTATCAGCATCTTTCCAAAACCCTTTACTAGTTCTTTAGCATCTTCCCCGAGAAATAAACACTGAAGACTCCGAGGCTAGAAAAAAAGTATTTTCATTTTCAATTATCAGAGACAAACAACAAAACATATGTGACGAATATTATATAGACATTTATTTAACTAACCTTACGTCGCGAATTGTAAACTGCAGCTTTGGTCGGCCTGTCCAATGAGGTTTCAAGGTTTCCCACAAGTGTGGCAACACCATGGACATCTATAAAAGAAAAATAAAATAATTTAGAAAACCAAATATGTAAGGCAGAAAGATGTGTTTAAACCGAATATGAGCTTGAAATCGTGAGGGGTCAACGACACATATTCCAGTGCTTGTACAACTCAAGCATTCGCAAGTTTAAACCAACGACCCTCACACCATGTAGAGAAACATAATTTCTCAATAAAAGAGGCAGGAACAGTGGCTCTATTTTCATACCCCTAAATCATTAAACGAATACCTAAATAAAACATGCAATAACCCAATATATAAAATAGATTATAGAGTAAAAGAAAGATTATCTCCTCATCGACCGGAATCATTTGCATTATTGGTCCTCCAATGGCTGAAACATACATCCAAACACGCAAAAGAAGAACTTTTAGATCCCAAAAGAAAGGAATGAAATTGTTGATTTGAGAAATTTTCTAAAAGTCTGTGGAGCGATGGTTGAGAATCGGAGAAATTTTCGCAGAAATTATCTTGTAAAGATGTCTTTTTTCTCTCAGTAAGTGGTAGGAAAATGAAGCGTCTATTGTTTTAAATAGTTTCCCAAATAGGTGATTACAAGGTGTGAAGCAGTAAAAGAAAACATTTGAATTAATAATAATAAAAGGTGTAAAAATTAGAAGTCACAACCATTGGTTTAGAAAAACTATTTGGGCCACAACCGATAATGATATTTTTTCGGCGGGACATTTATGCCGCAGCAATGCTCCAAACTTGTTTTTAACGTTTCATTTGGTATGCTTGGGTTTATTGTTTACACATTAAATGAGAGACAACAAGAATATTCAATGTTACTCTCAACCGATATTATTAATTTTCCTTAACATGATAAGTTCGTATATACGCAAACAAAAAATATCAGATATCTAGAAAGATTCACAAAATCATAATTTAATTTCTCAAACCATCTTAAAACCAGTAAGAATATTTCACACCAACCATCAAAAGGGCACTTATGGGTGTTTCTCTACGAAACCCCATCAAATCAACACTAATCATGGTTAAATATCATGCAAAGGAGAGTTACGATGTTTGGTTAACTTGCTCTGTTTTTTATTAAATTGTGGCCATCATTTGTTGACTTTATCATGCTAAAAATTCATCCGTTTAGATTATATTAATATTTCCATTGTCGCCTTGTAAATATAACTAAATTCGGTAAGTTTATAACTTGCTTCTTTGTTCATTATTAGAAAAGTCGAGCGCCACATAATCTACTATATTTAACAACCTATATATTAAAAAGGATCTTCAATAAGATAGTGGGCCAAATTCCGAAATTATCTCTCATGATTGTGAAGAAGAATAGTGACTCAAGGGTCCAAAAGCATGTATCGCATATGTTTGTACCTTTGAAACCATTGTCCCACCAACTCAACCCAATCTTTATCGTAGCACACGAACATCTGTAAGGCCCTTATCTAATCCTTTTTCGCTTCTTAAAGAACAGTTTACACCGTCTGTTTGATCGTCCATACCTTTGTCTCTTAGTTATCTTAACACGTGCTCGAGTTGCAAATTCGCGCTCGATGATGTAGCCACGGTTCAAAACTTCTCCATCTCCATAGAACACCCGCAGAAACATGGAGTACGCGTATATCCCTATCTCCCATCCACTATATGTCGATCTTTTGATCGTAGCCTCTCCTTTAACCATCTGGTCGATGGAGGTCAACGATTGGTCGACCCAACAGTCGTAATATACAAAAAGACACATACCTCTGAGGAGAATAGCATAAGGGTTCTCGGATTTGAGACATTTGTAGGCCAATTTAGTTTTAACCCTATGTGGGCACCAGATATCTTACATTAATGTTGGAGAAGTAGAGATCTGCCGACTTAAAGAAATCTGAGCTTTTTCCGGCGTTTTGCATCGCAGTGCATGTTGCTTTCATCCGAGCCAAATAGTGTATCCCTTGGTTATCGTCAATGACGACAAGGAGGATTTTTTTTAGGATATCACTAGGAAAGAAATATGGAAATAGGCAAACAAATAGGTATTGTTTCTAAGGCATCCAAATATGTTTATTTATAGATCGGATCCAACCTTTGGATTTTTCATAAATTTAAATAGTAGTATTTATGTTATTATTATTTATTAATTAATATGTATCTGCTGGCGTGCATCTTTGGCTGGAGTTAATTAAGTATGTACATGATGAATCTCATTCGCTAGGTAGTGATATGTAATGTCACTTCAATATTTATTGCAATTCAAAATTTATTACATAAAACGTGCTGCTACTTGCATGGATATATTGTTGAAAAATATTTAGGTAAATGTCCTTTCAATTTAATCATCGCGCCTTTTTGCCAAAATCCATGTGTGCATATACTCCTTACGATAAAAATTTGCAAATAAATGAAGACAACATATAATATTATTCGTTGTTTAACAAATTCTATCCTAGTAGACAAAAATGAAGGATAATCAAGAATCTAAACAGGGCAAGATTCCGAAATTGTTCAGCACGAGTCTGAAGTAAAATAGCGACTCTATGGACCAAAAGCATTTGTTGCACATGGTTGAACCCTTGAAACCAAAGTCCCACCAACCCTTCCCGGTTATTATTGGAGCACACGTGAAACTTTAAACGCCGTTGACATCTACACTCACTTCCTTCTTAGATAACAGAGCCGAAGGCGTTTTTGGCCATACACGCCTATCCCTTCTAGTTATCTTTATACGTATCCGAGTTGCAAATTCATGGTCGATGACATATCCACTGTTCAACACTACACCATCTCCATAAAAACACGCAAGAGCATGAAGTACGCGTATATCCATGTTTTACATCGGCTATCTGCTGATCATTGCCTCTCTTTCAACCATCCGGTCGCTGTAGATAAAACAACACATACCTGGGAGGAGAAGAGCTGCAAGGTTTCCTAATTGTAGATACCTCTCGATGAAATCTTGTTTATAATGAAGTGGGATCAAAGAGATTTAAGTTAATATAACCGTAGTATAAATCAATCGACTTGTAGAAATCTTGACTCTGTTCGAAGCTTTGAAGCGCCTTACATGTTGTCTTCTCCCTTATAAAATAGCGTAAACCTTGTTCACCGTCAATGACTTCAAGAAGGATTTTTGAAAGAACATCACTTGGAAGGTAACCCATTACGAATTTGGTAAGAGATGGAAGGCAAAAGGAATTTTGACAAATAAAAAAGGGTTTCAATATTTGAGAGTTCGAAGCAACCACCAGAGTTTATTTATGGGGTCAATGCAACCTTTGGGTTGTCTAGTATGTATTAATTATGTATATATTCTTATCACTAAATCCCAACTAACAACATTCATGATCATGATCATGGTGTTGGTGTTAATGAGTCACATATCTATCTTTGAAATATGGGAAGAATGGGGGTGTCCAAGGTTGTGATGAACATTCAATATTCTTCTTGTTTGCGTATCTTTCGTCTAAGGTTTATTGTAGTTATTTAGTAATTCATCTTAGTCATTTATTTATATACAATAATTATACTGAGCCACATATCTATCTTTGAAATAGGAGAGGAATGGTAGTGTCAAATGTTTATTGTTTATGGTTTATAGTTTAGGGTTTAAGGTTTAATCGGCGTGTCTAAGGTTTTGGGGTTGAGGTTGCAGTATTTAGGGTTTAGCTTTTGGGTAAAACAGTTTAGAGTATAGGGTCATATGCATTTTAAGTCCTAGATATTGTCAAAAATTATTAATAAAATTTTATAAAATAATATATATATATATATATATATATTAATAAAATATCATAAAAATTATATATAATATAATAAAGCACACTTAAACAAAAAAAACAATTTAATTAAGCCCCAAAACTGACTGTTCAGTGTGATTAAATTTTCAAATTATTTCGCATAATTAATTCGAGAAACCAAACCTAATTTTTAGCCCAAAACTTTTCAATTACGCGACTTAACCCAAAAAAATTCGATTAAATGTCGAGAACCATCATTTACGTAAACATATGCTTTGATTATATTTTGTTCTTCCCCCTCTCCAAATCTCCTTAGAATCATCTCACATATTTTTTTTTCTGCAGATCCTTCTCCCTACCGACTAATCTTTAACTGGCATTTCTTATCTGAATCTCTTAATCGACGTTCTCAATTTCATTGTTATCGAACCTTTCAATTTCTTCTATGAAACTCTCTGTGATACGATGCCTCCAAAGGAAAAGAAAGGAGGAGGAAATCGTAAGATACTTACCACTCCAAACGTCACTCAGAGAGCCGTCTGGTCCAATCCCAGTGGTTTGAAAAAAAAAACAGAGCCCTCTGCCATCCCGATACACCTTCACCCCGAAACCCGTTGATGCTCTGACTCAGACCACTAAACGTCCAAAGAAAAAACTGGCTATCCCCCGAATGTCAGCGTCAGCACCCGATGTACATGACTATCCACCGCCTATACAACTATTCCAGAACTCGACTACTAATTATCCTGAAGTCGAAGCTTCGCCGGTGTCAGAAGAAGTCCAGAACAACCAGGAACCTATTGAGGATGCCCAACCCTCGCCAGCTTTTGTCAGACCAGCCATTTTGTGTCTTAAGCCTGAACTGTGAGACGATTGACGATAGCTTGATGTGGTTTACACAAGTTGGATATAGAGGCGTTTCAGCATCTGCGAGCTTTGCAAGAAACTCATCCTCATTCTTGTCTTCACCATCTGCAATTTCACCCAATGCAACTCGCCTTTCAAAATCTTCATCCATTAAATAAGCAGCTTGATAAAGCCCATATATCTCTTCATTCCATTGGCTTGATTTGCTTCCACCACTAGCTACTAAATTCAATTCTACATGAGGAAACCAATATGTTCTCCTCTTATAATCCTCATCCATTCCCCTAATAACTAGATGGTCGACAACAACACTGCCTGAGTGACAATCAATATTACGGCAGTCTATGCAACGACAAATAATCATGTCAATGTCCACCAAATCAGCAGCAACAGATCGTACGAAATTGGTAGCTCTTGTCTCATAAGCAGGATCAGCTCTTCATTGCAGAAGTAAAAGGAATAAAAAACAGCTAGTAAAGTGCTGAACTTCTACTAAAAACTAACCTATTTAAATTGAATCCTCACCTGCATAGATAAACCCATGTCTTGTCCACCATTTTAAGTTCTAACTTTAATTAAACCTTTAGTACCATATTAACCATAACAGAGTTAAATAAAGAATCATCCAAACAACAAAAATCACTCATTTTCATGCCCAATCACAAGTAACTTAATATTAAATAACAACTCAAAATAAGCAATCTCAAAATAGAATAAGATACACGACCTTTGTACTATGTATATCATCTAGCAGCATGTTAATAACCAAGCAAATTTACAGCAAACAGAAAATAAAAACACACATTGTCTAATTTATTAGTTATAATTTCAAAGTTAAGATAGTGCTGACCTGTCATGAAGATAAGCTTCAAATTCCCATTATCGCACACACCAACACATGCAAAACAAAAATACATGAATTAATATGATCTTAATTAAAAAAAAAATCAAGACTATGAATACAACTTAATGTATTTTTGAAACTTATAGATGAGTACAACAAATGTCTCACACGGTTCATACGTAAAACTGATCTATAATAGTTGGATGAGTTTCGAACAAAAGAAGACATGCATATAACAATTTCATCACATGGTTCAAACAACAAGTAAATCTATAAAAATCATTTTAACAAACAAAGCTACTTTGTTCATCCCATTTTCCAGCCATATAACACAGTACAACAAATGTCTCACACGGTTCATACAGAAAACTGATCTATAACCATAAGCAAATGTGTTCAATCGATTTTCCCATCTACATATGACATCACAACATAACCAGTAGCGAATACAGTTGGATGAGTTTCTGATAAGTCTATAAGTTTTAATCCTATTCTACTGCAAGTGCACAGGTAATGCAATTATAGTATAAAAGGTATTGAATCCACAGAGACTCTACTCTTGCGATAGATTATAGAATTTCAGGTTAAGCTAGGTAGAAGCGGTAGAAAGCAGTAAATCAAAATAGAAAGCAAGTAAACGGTTTGTAAATCAGAAGGCGAAGGCGTCAGGTCAAGGGAGTTCTCAAGAAATCAGGAACATAGGCAATCAATCAATCGGGATCTAATTAAGAACTGTTCTAGAACTGGAATCACGGAAGTATAAGAAGCCAACTTTCGTTGTGAATCCTATCTATGTCTAACAACCTAGAAAGCTAACTTTCGTTGCGAATTCTAGAGTTCTAAACAAGCATTAATCTCAAGTTCTTTCGTTCACAATTCCTCTAAACCAAATTTCTTTGCGAGTAGATCAAATTGCTCATATAGATTCTTTCTAGCTAATTAACCAACTGTCGTTGTGGAAATCAACCTAACATCATAAATCTGGGTAGCTACTTTAGATTAAGCAGTAAGAACAACCCTAGATGAATAACTAACAGATATGAATCCCTACAGATTGATCAACCTATAATTCCATGAAATCCCCTGTGAGAATCCCTAAACCTAACAGGTAAACTACTCAGACATGATCATCGAAACAGAAGACATCATGAATAGAAAACCAAATAGCATATAATAAAATAAAGAACTGGGGTTCGAAATCCCCTCTCTTTCAAGAACAAGATCAGCCCCTAAAACTCTCTGAATTTAAATTAAAGCGTAGCCTAAACAATGGCTTAAAACCCTAATATATAAGTCTAAACACGTTTTTGGGCCTTTTTGCAAGTCTGGGAAGTTTCTGGACAAAAACTGTAATTTCTCCAAAATGCAGATTTTTGGGCGCAGAACCCTGGAATCACCTTGCGTCGACCACTGCACAGACTGCAACGATTGTTGCAAGGTGATTTCGCAGCCAGTGAACTCTGTGAGATCTCTAAACAGTGCAGAATTGACCCAAATGCTTCCAAAACGTCCAATTAGGCTCCAAATGTCCTTAAACCTATAAAACACTTGAAAAGACTCCAAAACACATAGAAAGACTCGATAACAAAGACATATACCATAGCTAAAATCCCTAAAATCCATGGTATATCAACTCCCCTATACTTAGCTTTTGCTTGCCCTCAAGCAAACAGAAGACCAAGATCAGGAGAAGAAGTTTGAAAACTTCAGAAACTCGTTTCATCGTAGAAGCACCACACTCAGATTTGCCTTAGTAAGCCACATGAAAATGAACCTGCAATCATCAAGACCAACATGTACTTCCCCCACACTTAGCAATTTTCCTGAATAAACTCCACAATCACATTCAGAGCATCCCAATTCACCATATTGACTTCTATAAGCTAATAACTGCGGTCTCACCTATGGGGTATCGAACAAAGAACACATGTATTCTTACTCTGTTAACTCTAGACCACCATACTATCTTTTTCTGGTTCCTTTCTTCTCTTTTCCCTTCCTTAGCAACTGATTTTTCCCCATTGGGTATCATTTTTTTTTTTTTATCAGTGCTCTTCCCGTTATGAGGTGTACTTTGGACATGTTTTCATGGAGGCACAGGAGGTAATAGGGGTCTCTACCACTCCCGCGACCACTTCGGAGCTACTAGCTCATCCTCAGTTTATTATTCTCTTTTTTTTTACTTTACTTAAGAGAAGGGGAGAAGGGAACCTTACTCGGACAGGTTTACAAGCTTTGTCAGAACTAACAGAGGAATCCGACTCAAGGTATACCAAGCCCATAGGTAAGAAAATTAAGTCAAGTTAAAGTTGAAGTCAAGTAATGGATTCCCTGAATACTTGAAGTGATATGGGTGTCCTCAATAGGCTGGTCTGTGTTGGGTTTTCTAATAGTCATAGATCATTTGCAAACTCATCCAATGGTCACTTAAGTTCCTGCAAGTGTTGTAATCTCCTCAAAAAGTCCTTGTTTCCTACTCAATTTGACTCAATAAAACAAATTTGGACTGACTCTAAGAAAAACAAAGCGTGCGTCAGTAACTACCTCCCCCACAATTGAACTACACTGTCCCCAGTGTAATAAAAGCATGAGCTCGGTGAAAACAGATAATCAAATTGAAAAGAGTCTGAAAAATCCAGAGTTACGTACCTCTCGTTGCATTGTGTCGATCGATGCTCAGGATTGCATCGATCATCGCAAATCGCATTTCCTCAATTCATTCGTGTTCGCATTGTGTAGATCGATACACAGGACCGTGTCGATCGATGCTAGTCGATTTTGACCTGTTCTCTCGTCTGAAAACACCAAAATGAAAAATCAAAGTAACAAACACCTAAAAATAAAAAATAAAGACGAAAACTGACTCTATAGTGGGGTTCCTCCCACTCAGCGCTTGTTTTTAGTCATTAGCTTGACTATGGGATATAGATTATACTCATGGCGGTTGCAACAGAGACTTTGAGTGTCTCTGTGAATGTCTCTTCATCCAAGGTGGTGTATATGCTGTCGGATCATGAGATCTTCCAAGGAAAGAGTAAACAGAACCGGGGCGGGAGCGAAGCATGGGTGGGATTCTGCATTTTCCTGCATTCAAAGCAATGCGCTTAGGAGGTTTAAGCTTAAATTATTTGTGCCTAACCTTTGGTGGAAATGAGATGTATGGAGCTTTCTGCTTATGAGCAGTTGCAGGTACTGAAGATGTTAGAGCGGGTTCAAGAGGAACTGCCATCTTCTTCTCTCCAATCAGACTCTCTGGTTCCACTACAACACTGAAACTCTGTCCATCAATGGTGGATTTCTGCAGCTTATCCATCTTGAACTATAAAGGCTTGTCTCCCAGCTAGAGATCAATCAGTCCACATCTTACATCAATAACTGCTCCAGCAGTGGCTAAGAATGATCTACCAAGTAGCAAAGGATCATCAGGCTCAATATCATACTTCAGCACCACAAAATCTGTCGGAATCAGGTAGTTCCCAACTCTGACTTGAACGTCCTCAAGAACTCCTTCTGGATACCTCTTTGATCGATCATCTAGGATAAGAGAGATCCTAGTAGGCTGGAAATCTATCAGTCCTAATCTCACAGCCACAGAGTACGGCATGAGATTCACACAAGATCCTAAATCACACAGAGAACGCTTGAATCTGTCCTTAGAGATGGAACAGTCTAGCACAAAGGGTCATGGGTCTGGTATCTTCTCTGTAATCTGAATCAGCTTCTTTTCCATCACTTTCATGCAGTTAGCCACTTCTAGCTCATGTTTATACAGTCTAGGAACCTTAGGATAGGGCACAGAGGGCTTATAGACTCGTTCCAGGACTGTTGCAGGTTTCTTGTCCCGTCTGGGATTTGTGTCGACCGATGCATGTTGTGTGTCGATCGACACAAGGCGATTTCTAGCAATTTCATCAGACGTATCGGGACTGTGTCGATCGATGCAGGAGTTGTGTCGATCGATGCTTGTCTTATACAGACAGAACTCACCCAGAAAATCCGAGATTATGCTCTCTTCTTCTTCCAGCAAGTTAATCTCATCTCCCATGATCACAACATTGACGTATTGCCTCTGTTCAGCTTTCCCAGCTTCATTTTTCCTTTGTATTGCTCCAGCTGTCTGTTGAAATTGGACATCTAGCTTCTTCAGATGTGTGCTCAAAGATTCAAACTTCCCATTCAGATTTTCATACAATGCATCTATCTTTGAGTTGAAGGACACAGTGATCTGTTTTTGTCCCTAAAGAAACTGCTCCATCATGGTTTCCAATCTGCTCTAATATGTAGGTGCAGGCGGTGCTTGGTAAGAAGAAACACCATAGTTTCTCGAGAAGGAGTTACTCTGTTGTTGGAAGGGTTCCTGAAAAGCAGATTCTTGACTGTTGAATCCATTTCCTCCAACGTAGTTGATAGCTTCTTGCACATACTTTCCAAGTAGAAGACTATGTAGAGAGTCAACTTTGTTATTCAACCCAGCTATCTGTGAACTGTCAATCCCTGAGCTGAAAAAATCATTCCGACACATCGTCCTTACGGATCTCTTATTCTTCTTAGTGATTCCGCGAAATGTGTCGACCGATGCAAGAAGAGCGTCGATCGATGCAATGCGAAATCTATGTCGATCGACACACCGGACAGTGTCGATCGATGCAAGCCGATTCTGTCGAACCTAACCTGCAAAAGAGAGAAAAACAGAAAAAAAATAAGTAAAACAAAAACTAAAAACCTAGTCTAAACCCTAAGTTCAAATCTATCGAAGACTCAAAAGAGTCCCCGGCAACGGCGCCAAAAACTTGATAGGTCTATAAGTTTTAATCCTATTCTACTGCAAGTGCACAGGTAATGCAATTATAGTATAAAAGGTATTGAATCCACAGAGACTCTAGACTCTTGTGATAGATTATATAATTTCAGGTTAAGCTAGGTAGAAGCGGTAGAAAGCAGTAAATCAAAATAGAAAGCAAGTAAACGGTTTGTAAATCAGAAGGCGAAGGCGTCAGGTCAAGGGAGTTCTCAGGAAATCAGGAACATAGGCAATCAATCAATCGGGATCTAATTAAGAACTGTTCTAGAACTGGAATCACGGAAGTATAAGAAGTCAACTTTCGTTGTGAATCCTATATATGTCTAACAACCTAGCAAGCCAACTTTCGTTGCGAATTGTAGAGTTCTAAACAAGCATTAATCTCAAGTTCTTTCGTTCACAATTCCTATAAACCAAATTTCTTTGTGAGTAGATCAAATTGCTCGTCTAGATTCTTTCTAGTTAATTAACAAACTGTCGTTGTGGAAATCAACCTAACATCATAAATCTGGGTAGCTACTTCAGATTAAGCAGTAAGAACAACCCTAGATGAAGAACTAACAGATATGAATCCCTACAGATTGATTAACCTATAATTCCATGAAATCCCCTGTGAGAATCCCTAAACCTAACAGGTAAACTACTCAGACATGATCATCGAAACAGAAGACATCATGAATAGAAAACCAAATAGCATATAATAAAATAAAGAACTGGGGTTCGAAATCCTCTCTCTTTCAA
This sequence comes from Orychophragmus violaceus, assembly GCA_030180135.1. NCBI lineage: Eukaryota > Viridiplantae > Streptophyta > Magnoliopsida > Brassicales > Brassicaceae > Orychophragmus > Orychophragmus violaceus. The sequence continues at coordinate 80,274,268 of CM058230.1, forward strand.
GAACAAGATCAGCCCCTAAAACTCTCTGAATGTAAATTAAAGCGTAGCCTAAAAAATGGCTTAAAACCCTAATATATAAGTCTAAACACGTTTTTGGGCCTTTTTGCAAGTCTGGAAAGTTTCTGGACAAAAACTGTAATTTCTCCAAAATGCGGATTTTTGGGCGCAGAACCCTGGTATCACCTTGCGTCGACCACTGCACAGACTGCAACGATCGTTGCAAGGTGATTTCGCAGCCCGTGAACTCTGTGAGATCTCTAAACAGTGCAGAATTGACCCAAATGCTTCCAAAACGTCCAATTAGGCTCCAAATGTCCTTAAACCTATAAAACACCTGAAAAGACTTCAAAACACATAGAAAGACTCGATAACAAAGATATATACCATGGCTAAAATCCCTAAAATCCATGGTATATCAGTTTCTGAAAAAGAAGACATGCATATAACAGTTTCATCACAAGGTTCAGACAAGAAGTTAAACTATTAAAATTATCTTAACAATCAAAGCTACTATGTTCATCTCATTTTCCAACCATTTACAACAGTAAACCAAAAGCAAGAACGATAAAAATAGAAGCTTTGCAGCCCACAAATCTAAGTCTAAATGTGAGTAGAGACAAAAAAAAGAACATTCAGAGTAAAATTGTAGATTTGTGGCTCTATAGATACAGTTAAATCGAAATTACTTTGAAATATCGACATGCAAACAATGAACAATTAAAATTGAGGCTTCATACATTCAAAATGGGACACAGATGATGTTAATATGCAGGATAGCTCGAATAATGAAGTGAGATTACAAAAAATAAACATGAAACGAGCTGGGTAAAAATGACAAGCCTTAGATTTGAGCTCAATGCCGACGGAGATAGTCGAAATCTGGACAAGAAAACTTCGATAGAAAAGGCGCTTAGGTTAATTGGGTGTTGGAGATGAGAGTGAGCTAGAGATTGAGAGATTGAGCTAGAGATGGTTTTCGATTAGGGTTTTTTGAGAAAGGGGGGAAATGAAAAGGGGAAGCCAAAATAAGCTAAAATTATGCTAAGTGTTTGGCGGACAAGTGTTTTCAGATTTTCGCTTAATGAAATTATGGCATAGCGTTTATAAAATGCTATAACAGAGTTTCGATAAATTCATACCCATCTACGATAGCAGTTCAGTAAAATGAGCTATAATAATCTGCTATCAATGTGGACTTTATTTGTAGTGAGAATTTCGAAATTTCTTGGATCCCACAGCAGAAAAAAACAAAGGTGGATAAGGTAACAAGGAATACTCACATTCAATTGTAACATATATTCCACATAAGTCACCGACCCAGATGACGGAGTCGTTTTAGGTTCATATTTTGTTGAAAAACAATTATATGGGATTATTCTAGAAACCTAATAAATTTGAGTATGGTCCCCGCAGCCAGAGAAAAATGGCGAGCACATAGTCTTAAACCTCTCTTCAGAAGGAGATGAAAATGCACGGGGTTACACAAGATGAACTAATTTGTCTCTCTTCTTCTCGAAGTGTCTACTATAAAAATGTTACTTTGTAAATCTTGGCTGTGTCTCCTTGTATTCATTATAAAAATATATATGTGTGTGTGTGATTAGGGATACTCATAGAATAATTGTGGAATATACAATATTCTTATTCTAATACTCCCCGGCAGTGAAAGCCGTGTTAGGTTGAACGTGGATAATGGACTTGAACGATGTCAAAAGCGGTGAGTGAAGGTCCTTTGTGAATATCTATGTGAACTCACTAGTAAAAAAATTGCCTATAGCCACGTTTTTTTCGTGACTATGGCCAATATTTCGTGGCTATAAAAGTTTATAGTCACGAAAACTCACGCAAAAAAACGTTGCTATACGACCGTGACTATTTTTTATCGTGTCAATTTCATGATTAAAAAGTCTCGTTTTGTCACGATATTTTCGTGACAAAATTTGTCACGTTTTGCCACGTTTATTTCGTAACTTATGCATTTTGTCACGTTTTGTCATATAATTAAACGTGGCTGAAATCAAAAGTTTTTTTTAAAAAAATTACAAAAAAATAATTTGAAACAAAATTACAAATTAAATTAAAATTAATATACAAAAACTAAATACAGAAAATAAATATAAATTAATTGGAAAAAACTAATTAAACTAAAAAAACGAAAATGACAAAAAAGAAGAAGATCAAGTTCTTCTCGATCTTCTTCGTCTTTCCCTTTTCTGAAGAGTTTACCCAGAAATAAAATCTAGGGTTTTGCCATTAGGAACAATCAACGGTTTGAGTAACGTTATGTCATCTGCATCTATCGTCATCTGTAACAAGGCCATTCCTTATTACCTCCCCTGGCTTCACATTTGGTAAGCTTGATAGAGTTAATGGTCTCAGATTTTATTGATATCTCAACTAACGGATGGAATATGGATTTACTGGAGGAGCTGTATCGCCGGATTTGATGACGGAGACGTTCGCCGGATCTTCATCTTCGATTTCTTCAAGAGAGCCTTCGCCGGATCCGGCGATTGGGTGACGGAGACGTCCGAAGCTCCTCCTCTACTCGACTCGGCTATGTCTCTCTCATACTTCGATTCATCTTCATCTCCTCTGCAATGGTCATCTGTGTCTTTCAATTTCTATTGATACAAAAAAAAAAATCTTTGTATGTGTTGATGATGCAACAGCGCACAGAGGAAAGAGGAACATAAGGGTGAGATTTAAGTAATTAATTAGGTTAATGTTTAATCCAACGACTTAAATTTAATGAGACTGAGATCTGACGGTTGAGAAAATAATATGTGTGTTTCTTGCAATAAATCTGAGCCACTGATATATTTAGATCTGACGGATGAGAAGTGTGATCCGCGTGATACACTCTTAACCAATAGAAACGTTTTAAGATATAATTAATATATAATAATAAAAAAATAATTTAAAAATAATACAAATAGTTAAAATGAAAAATTTTAAAATCATAAATTTATAACTGTAATAGATAAAAATTTTAAAAATTTCAAATTTTATAAATGATATAAAAATAAAATAAAAATGAGCATATATAATAAATAAAAATGATTAAATTCGATTAATAATTTTTAATTTATTATTAGCATTAAAGATTAGTAAAATTAAAAAACAAATCATTAAACATTTAATTTATTGTTTTAAATTAGTTTTAATTTATTTTTTAAAGTATATATTGAATTTTTTAATTAATTTTATGAAAAAAAAAAAATATATATATATATATATATATGATTATACATAATTAATTTATATTTAAAATTTATAGTTTATGATTAAGAATAAAGTTTAGAGTATGATTATAGTTAATGATATATGGTTTAAAGGATTGTGTTTATGACTATAAGTTAATGTATGAAAATAATAGATTTAAAAAATATTTTTTATAAATGTTGATATAGGGTTTAATGATATAGGGTTTAAAGGATTGTGTTTAGGGTTTGTTTAGGGTTTAGGATTTGTTTAGGGTTTAGGGTTTTATGTTTTATTTTTGAGTATATATAGTAATTCAATTGATGTTTAATAATTTTTTTAATTTATTATTCCTATTAAAATATTTTTAAATTTCAAAACACAAATAATTAGAGTTTAATTTTTTTTTTTAAATAGTTCTTTTTTAACTTTATGTAAAGTATATAATTAAATGATTTAAATATTAATTTTGAGTCTACATAATTAATTTTGTACTTTAATTTTATAGTTTATGTTTAAGAGTAATGTTTAGATTATGATTATGGTTTATGATATAGGGTTTGAAATGATTGAGTTTAGGGTTATAAATTAATGTTTAAAAATAATTGGTTTGAATTTTTTTTTTATTGTTGAATATTAGTTTTTGATATGTTATAGTAATTATAATTTTATTAATTAGAGTTTTGTTTATACTTTAGAATTTTAGGGTTTGTTTAGGGTTTAGGGTTTTATGTGTTAGTTATGTATAGTTTTGTTTATATTATAGATTTTAAATATTAGTTTTGTAAATATAATTAATTTATATTTTGATTTTATAGTTTATGAAAGAATTAGGTTTAGAGTATGATTATGGTTTAGTGTATAGGGTTTAGTGGGTTGTGTTTAGGATATAGGGTTTGGAGGGTAAAGTTTTAAATTAATATTTGAAATTTTTGTTTTGGAAATAATAATTCATTTTATAATTAATGTTTATATTTTAACTTAATAATTTATGACTAAGAGTATGGTTTATAGTATGATAATGGTTTAGGGTTTAGGGTTTGGAGGGTAAGGTTTGGAAATTTTAGATTGGACAGATCTTGGTCACGAAATAAATGTGTCTAAATCGTGACTAATTAGACACGATTTAGCCACGTTATCTTACGTAGATAGGTTTGCCACGATTAGTTCGTGAAAAAACGTGGCTATACGTAGTCACGTTTTGTATCGTGACTATAACGTGACTAATTGCCACGTTTTGGACACGATTTAGCCACGTTTGTTTGTCACGTGACTAATCGTGACTAATTCGTGACTAATTATAAAATAGCCACGTTTTGGTCGTGACAAAAACGTGGCTATACGATATATTTTTACTAGTGACCGGAGAATTGAAGGAACATGTAGAACACGAGAAAGACTGATGGCTATGTGCTCACACACAAAATGAATGTTTATTTCCATGTATTTTTGGTTTGTCTATGTTGATATGGGTTGAAGGATAGATAGTTGGAACTATGTTATTGCAATATATGATAGTTGTAGATTTTTGTGGAGAGTGCAGCTATAGTCGGAGATTTCTTAGCCATGTCGTTTCCGCAACAACATTTGCCACGCCCAGATATTTCACTTCTGCTCTCGAGCAGGATATTGTTGGTTGATGTTTGGATGACCAAGATATGAGATTATCTCCGTGAAAGATGAAAAATCAAGATGTGGAACGACATGTGGTGTGAAAATCTTCCCAATCGGCATCAGAATATGTAACCAAGTTCGACGTCTTAGTCTGTGAGAGTTGCATGTTCTGATCGAACCTGTCTTTAACGTACTGGAGTACAAAGAAAAAACATGTTTTACCCCTTGAGAGATGTTGGGGCGCATGAAAGTAAGATATTCTAGAGAATATTCTTGGCTAAGGTATAGTGTTGGATCGACAACTGGTTGGGCAACTGCAGTCTCTAGTTCTGCCTGAGGATAAGCGGGTGTCTATCATTGATTCCATATTGACATGGAGATACGGTGGAGAATTTAGGCATTGAATGTTGAAGAAAAAGGGTTGAATTCTTCTTGATTGAAATTCCTAGGAATGATGTGTCTTGCCAAGCTTGTTCATCCCGAACTCGATGTTAAAATATGATGGTATCATGTAACGTGTTGTTGGAAGCTGTGAGAAGATAAGACATGCCAGATGGACCTTTTTAAGTGAATAATGAGGATGAGAATTTCTGATACCAAGCATGGGGAGATTTTTTTTGGCCATAGATTGACTTGTGAAGAAGGAATACATGATCAGGTTTGGATTCATCACGAAACCCCGGTGGTTGGTCCATGTAGACAATGTCGTTGAGGTTACCGTGTAGAAATGTGTTTTTGACGTCAAGTTGATGAATAGACAATTGGCATGAGAGAAAAAGATCAAGAACAAACCGGACTGTGGCTGTCTTAAGAACTAGGATGAAATTTTCATCGCACTTGACGCCTTGTTATTGTGATTTTTCATTTGCGACTAAGCAAAATTTTTAGTGCGAGAGATTGTCGTTAGCGTCATAATTGGCCCTACAAATCCATATGCAACAAACAATATTTTAGTTTTATGCCTCGCAACGAAGGGCCACGTTTCGTTTTTAATTTTAAACACTAGATTTTGACCCGCACTACTGGGTATAATTTTCTTTACAAATTTTACTTTTTATTTATTTTGTTAATAGTAGTTTAGATTTTAACTATGTAATCTAATTTTGATTATAATTGTTTAACCAACATTATAAACAGTGAGTTAGCAATTTAATTTTTTTTAAATGAATTATGTGTTATTTGGAGGAGATATATCGTAAGGATTAAGAGATTAAAATAACGATTTCGCATTATATATTTTAATCTGTGTTGTATCGTAAGATCATAGTTTGGAAAAAATATATATATGTGAAAACAACTATTGTAAAAGTTATGTGGTATATGTTTAATTGTTATTTTATTTATCTAAAATATTATTTTATAAAATACATGTTGTAGTCGTATATATAATTTGCAAATTTGATGGAACTATCCAATAAAAACTTCATTCAAACATAAAGCATAATTTGACGCTTCAAATATTTGAATAATATAAGTATGAAATTATTTTAATATTTTATTAATTTTAAAATATATCAACTGAAATTATTTACTATATGCGATTTTTTAAAAAAAAAAATTTATAATCGAGATTGGCTAATTAATTTTTCAACCCGTTTAATTAATTAAATATTTTCAGTTTGATGGAAAAACCTGCTAAAAAGTACAATCGTAAAAACATCAATCGTAATATGTGTATATATATATATATATATATTTAAAACAAAATAAAAAGATATTAAAATATATTATAAATATATTTTGAATTAAATCATAAATTAGAGAATCTTAATTTATATATAATATTTGATGTATAAATTATTAATTATATTTATCAATTAATTTGTTTTGATTTTAATTAATTAGGAAAGTGAGACCCATTAGATTTTGGTTGTTTGACTACATGTTTAATAATTGTCTTGTTTGGAAACATGGATTGTAGAGATAATAAATCAAATATAAATTGTTTTACAGTTTTACCCTTAATGAATGTTACAAATCCTAATAATATCAAGGGCAAATTCCGGGAACAACATTTATGTACCATGGCAAACCTTCCTGTTTTAATAGATTAGATTCCATACTATGAAACATCTGCCAAAGAAGGCATTTTTCAAAAGAAACATTCCATACTATGAAACCTCTGCCAAAGAAGGCACTAATGTAGAAGACGCTATTATGTGTGTGACCAAGAATGCAATGCAGAGCGGAGAAGAAGAAGAAGAAGAAGAAGAAGAAGAAGAAGAAGAAGAAGAAGAAGAAGAAGAAGAAGAAGAAGAAGAAGAAGAAGAAGAAGAAGAAGAAGAAGAAGAAGAAATGTAAGTTTAAATTACGCCCCACCACAGTCACCTTTGCTTATGCCTGTTTTTACTGCGGTTGATGGACCAGAGATTATGTCTTAAAACTTGTGGTGTTATTGTTTTAATGCTTGATCGTAGGTACTTGCCGGACACAATCTCGGAACCAACAATCTACAGAGATCAAGAGGATGTGAATGCTAAAAAGATTCTATTACCTATGCACTCTCGCCACTAGTTTATCGGAGGTCTTTACCATATTGTAAATTTGTTGTTCTGCGGTAGATAATTATTTTTAAACTAAAACCATAATAAATAAAAATTGAAACCTGAATTGGACTTGTCAGTGTTTGTGGCCGTGTATCTTTTTTTTTTGAGCAACCGGCAGTATTGTAAGATTTTAACTCGGTCTATCCAAAGATAGCAAGAGTTTTAGGGTTGAAATTAGGGATTCTAAAAGAAGAATTAATGAACACGGTGAAAATTAGGAAATTAGGGTTTATAACCGGTGTTTCCGAGATGGAAGCCGGTAAAGAAATCTGTGTAAGTCGCCGGAGAAAAATTAGGTTAAAGTTGTCTCTAAGTCTCTCTGGCTTAAGAATATTAAGAAAAGCGTATCTATTATTGAACAACTAGGTCCCTTTTTATAGGGTTACAAGTCGGTTTAACAAATAAAGTAAATAGGAGATAAACACGAATATTTCCTAATATCTCGTTGCCGATTTAAGGTATATTCCGAATCTCGACGCCGCTTTATTTTTATGCCGCCTTCTCTTGCGTTATTTGCACTCTCCGAAACCCTAGATGTAAGCCGGTTGAACCAAGTCGGGGTTAACCGTGTTTTACTGACTTTGGCTCTGAACCGACTTTCCTTCCTGGGCCGACCTAAATTCCTGAATAGGCCTTTCAAGGAAAGTGCCAACCTTGACTCCAACAATAAGCCCCCCCCCCCAGTGTGGCGACTTGGATTGATCTCAAGCCGTCATTCACGAGGAGTTAACCTGTGGTTTAAGAAGTAATTTTGGTTGGGCCCGGACCCTCTGTCGCAGCTGGCCTCTTTAGGCCCAAAACCAGCGGGCCGATTTTGACCCTCTTATTGGACTGTATCAATGTTTCAATTGTGAAGGATTTGGGCCGGTTTCGTAACAAATTGGGTTGATTTTGAAATCGGACCGGTTTAAAGTTGCTGGAGACGAAGCGTCACCTAGGTAATCACTGCCTCGAGTGGAACGCCGTCATTTCCATTATAAATAACCCACTATCGCTCTCCATTTCTTCATTCCTGCTCAAGTGAAGAAAATCGAAGGTAATTTGCTCTCCACCGGTTTTTATTTTCCGATTTGCTTTCCGTCGTGGTTCAGTCGTAGCTTCCTAGGATTTTAGATCAAAACCGTAGGGTGTCGTCTGTGTTCTTCATTTGTTCTTCATCAATTATGTCGTTGATCCGTTGCTCCGGGAATAAGGATAAAGAGATTGTTTCTGTCTCGTCTGCGGATGAATCGCCAAGTCGTCATAGCGCTTCTGCTGATTCATCGTCTTCAAGTACCTCTTCCGATTGAAGGAATCATCCGGTTCACGCTGAAATCGAGGAATTTCGACGTCGTCGTGAGTTATCTCGGCAAACCGATGCCGCGGAGACTTCAGGCCGAAGGGATTTTGTGATCCCTCAACTCCGGGATTCAGACGATAGATCCAATGAGGATGTCGACATTGAAGGGAACGACTCTGATGATGTCAGCGCGCCATCCGATAAATCCGACGAGGATGTCGACATTGAAGGGAACGACTCTGACGACGATAGTGCGCCATCCGTTCCATTGTCGGTTATTCCGAATGAAGCGTTTACGAATATCTACGAGACTCGTTCTACTCTGGAATCTGTGGCTTCCACGCTTCGAGAATGTGGCGCCGATCCGAGAGTCGAATATCTGATCCCTTGTACGATGGATCGTCCCTGGAACCGGCCATCGGGTTATATCACCCTATATGAGTCGTATTTTATTAATACTAGGACTGGAGGGTCTCGCTGCTGGCTTCCGCTCCCCGACTTACTGGTCTCATATTGCTATCGTCGCGAGATCGCCATTTCCCATTTGTCAGCTGTCGCGGTTCGCCATATGGTGGGCCTCCTCGTTCTAGGCGCCGAGGTCGACGTAACAGTAACCGTCAGCATTTTTGAAGAGATGACTTCAATCAATCCTATGACGAAGACCAGCCCGGGATGTTTTGCGGTTAAGTTTAAAAGTGGTAACCGTGTAGTGATGAATGCCCCGAGTATGATCAACAATTGGCAGAGACAATAGTTCTACGTCAAGATGTCTCCCTTGGTTATTCCTGATGAGCACAGAGGACTCGTCAGATCGTCATGGAATACCGACTTTGGTAGATGTCGTTCTGAATTTGCCGTTGATCGAACGTGATTATTTACTTAATTTCCGTTTTGTTTTTTGCAGTGCCTCATCCGTTTCCCAAGCCGTACCCAAATAACTTTTTCTCGATCCTTGAGAAGATACAAGCTCTCGGTCTTCGCAAGTGGTCGCATCTCACTCGCGAGCGCATAAACAGATCTTTGCATCGAATTTCCAAAGGTACTCTTCTATCGATATCGCTGAAGTCGGCTCTCCTCCTTTTATAGTTATTGATTCCTTGTTTTCCTTTTGTTCCTTTAGTGAAGTGGAATACCAAGACGAAGGTTAAACCCGAACAGCTTGTGATACCGAGGAGGATGGGTAAGGTGCAAAGAATTGAGTCGGTCGATTATTCGAAGAAAATTTCGTCTAAATCTTAGTCTTCCGCCAAGCCGGTAAAGGAGAAAGACGTGCTTGTGTCGTCTCAAGATGAAGGCCAATTGGTAGATGCGGGTGATAAGTCGGTTGCTCCTCAGGCCGTGACGACTGTTCAACCGGAAGTGGCGGCCCCGCCTTCTAAACTCCCACCAAAGGCTCCATCTAAAAAGCGATATGCGGAAGGCAGAACAGACCGAGAGAAATCGGCAAAGAAGGCTGCTATAGCCGATAAGTCTGTCGAATCCGATAAGACGGCTACCGATGAACCTGAGAGAAGTCTGGATCCGTGGAAGCGATTTTTCCAAGAGACCGGGGATGTCGTCGATGCTTATGGTAACACAAAACCTTTCGTTTCTCGTAAGGAAATTGTTCATGTCCGTCCCTGCGCCCCTATAAGGGAAGGAGATTCCCGACCCTCGATCCATAACTTTGCTTATCAGTATGAGAGCGAGGTCCCGCTGATTGATAACCCGCGGGCGTGTTTGGACATGCTGACTTGTGTCCGAGGGAACGAGAGAGATTGGCCGGTTCTGAAGGAGCTTCCTCACTCAGATGCCATTCTTAAGCTGAAGCATGCCGAAGCAACAGTAAGTCTTTACCGTTGAGCTTCGTTCGTTGGTCTTTTCGTTCTTTTTGATGAGAATCCTTGTTTCGTTTTCAGATGATTGCAGCGTCGAATCGCGTGGCTCTCGAGAGTTCTTGGAGCGCTAAGAAGATGGCCGACGTGGTGACCAAACGGGATGAGCTTCCCAAGAAGGCTAAGGAGGAGAAGAAGACTCTTACGGCGAACAACGCGGTGCTTGCGGATAAACTTCGTGGTGCGGAAGAGGGGTTGAACCTTGTTACAGAGAAGTCGAAAGTCGATCTTCTTAAGTTGCAGAAGAAGATGGAGAGCCAGCAAAAGTTCTATTCCGAGCTGGTTCGGAAGGAAAGAGACAGAGTCGAGGCCGCGGTTAGGGCGAAGGCGCAAACCCATTTCGATCTCTTTCAACGGTATGTGAAGGATCAAGAGGTCGATGTTGCCCTGCAGATTGAGCAAGCCCAAATTTCCGGGTTAAATAACTGTTTGATAAAACTCAGCGGTGAAGGTTTACCGGTCCCCCAGGCTCTCTTGGATCAAATTGCTGCTGACGAAGTTGCGGTGAACACTAAGATTGATGGAACAGAGGTTGTGACCAAGGAAGAACTCACGTTTGTTCTTTCCCCGATTCGCCATCCTCTTCTCAACCTTCTCAACGATTCTCCTCCTCCTGTCCCGCATAGTATTGATGAGTTCGGGACTAACCGCGGGATTATTCCGGAGGCTGTTCCTGCGGACCTTGTTCGATCGGTTAGCTCGGAGGTAGCGACTTTGGCTGGTGTCTCTAAGTCGCAAGAGGAGACCGTTGTGACGGGAGAAGCTGAGAAGGAGAAGTCGCCGTCGGGAGCCGGATAATCTCCCTCATTGTAGTTTTTTTTTAAATATATTTATCGGCTTTATAGTAATTTTATTTTTGTAAAACCCTTAATCCTTTTATGGAAAATAAGTTATGTTCTACTTTATTTGAGCCTTAATATTGTGCTTTGGTCTGCCTTGATGATTTTGGCAAAATAGCAAAATTTAGGCGAATTGAGTCAGACTATATGTGTGCGACTTGTTGTCTTTCTTTAACAAACTTCGGACAGATAGCGACTTTTATACTACGCGAATGTAATCAAGTCGGGCTATTCTTGTATTAAATGTCCTTGACAGATTTAATCAGATAGCGACTTCAGTCGGGCTATTCTTATATTAAATGTCCTTGACAGATTTAATCAGATAGCGACTTCAGTCGGGCTATTCTTGTATTAAATGTCCTTGACAGATTTAATCAGATAGCGACTTAAGTCGGGCTATTCTTGTATTAAATGTCGATAGATTTAATCAGATAGCGACTTATATATATATTTTTTGCCATAAGGCGGTTTGCGAGGCTTATATAATGCTCGGCTTTTTTCTAAGGGTGGGCGAATGTGCGATGCTGTGCTCGACTTATTTGTTATCGCTCACCGCGAAGAATGTGCGAGACGGATCTCGGCTTTTCCTTACCACGATGTGCACCTCGTGCGCAAGGAAGACCACACTCCTGGCCAGGGAGTATGATGCTAGTGCGAGTTCTTTTAGACTCGGCTTTCTGCGAGTTCTTTTTAGACTCGACTTTCTGCGAGTTCTTTTAGACTCGGCTTTCTGCGAGTTCTTAGACCCGTCTTTCTGCGATTTCTTAGACCCGTCTTTCAGCGAGTTTTTAGATTCGACTTGTGCGAGTTAGAACTCGGTTATTATTAGTATTAAGCTTTTTTATTTTTAATAAAAGGACTGACCTGATTTGTCTTTTGGTGAGCTTTCAACAAGGTACACATAGGCTGCAAAATAATATTTTTATTAGATTTGCGATGTGCCGATGAAGGCTGCCTACGTATCTTCCGAAGAAGAATCAAGTCGCTCGTAGTTCATAGTACATTTTTTTTTTGCGCCTTGTCTTGCCGTCTTAGAAGTACTCCTACAGACTCGCCGAATTCCAGGAACGCGGTAAAGCCTTGCCTTTCATTGACTAAAGCTCGTAAACTCCAGGCTTGACGACTTTCGTGACTTTGTAGGGTCCTTCCCATTTTGCCCCGAGTTTGCCTGCTCTCCACTCTTTAGTGTTCTCGTAAACTTTGCGGAGGACGTAGTGAAGGATCTTATGGTGTTAATCCTGATTCAATTCATCAGATTAATAGATCCTAAACATGCCAGATCTAGGTTCTCTTGCTAGAAACATAATAGATCTCACCTGTTACCTTGTTAATGCAGCGGAATATGAAGAACAGGTCAGAGATCAGCAGAGCCACCAAGTGATAACTCCTCCAGAGGTTCACACACGCACACCAAGCAGGAAGAAGGCTGCTAGACCAAGAGAGAGGAGGCGCAGGGAGAGAGAGAGAAATCGCAGAGGGGGCTAGGGTTAGAAGGAGACTCAGACTTAAGTTTTATTTATAAAACTTGTCTAGTTCCTTTTGGGCTTTTGGGCCCAAATACCAATCTGATTAAATCCCTTGGATTTAATCAGACCCATTAATCTCTCTCTAAGTACGACAAATGCCTGGCACTTTTACCGTACTTCTGCTAAGCCGTTCCTACACATTTTCCTGTTAGCTTAGGCGTGTGACCCATATGGGATCATATAATAAAGGCAATAAGTCCAAGACTTATAGATCATGAGCGGACTCTAGCAAGCCATCATGACCCCCAGTATTATATGACTTATGTCTGATCATTGACATACTCTTACTTTCTAGAGACAGTACCGAGATTACTGGACACAATTCCAACAATCTCCCACTTGTACTGGAATCTCTGTATTCATAATCCTTTTGTCTCAATATCTCGATTAGTCATAAGGCAAGATGAGTGTCATCCTTATAAAGCCTAATCTTGTTCATCGGACTCTGACTTGATACTGACAATCCAAACGACTCGGGACAATCCGTTTGAGCATGGCCATGCATTTTCCAGTATTCAAATCTCCGATTGGCCTAGAGATATTCACTCCATTTATATTGGAGGGACAAATCCCGTCTTGTTCCATCACTGTAAACTACTCATTTCGTAATACACCCAAACAAGGTCCTTATAACTATCGCATAACGACAGCGTTAGACAATGATCAAAGCGCATCAGTTCATGTGCAGTCACATGCATGCGAACTCAGGTCTAAGGACTATACTCTATAGTCGTAGTAAGAATCTCTTATGACACAAATATAAATATCCTGAAGAGTTCTTATAAGCGGGTCTTGTCCGGTCGTATGTACCCCACATACACCTATGTACTGACTTTGATGCCGCGCATCTATGACACACTGAGACTTTGTCATAAGTCACATACCAATCTAGTCTCACACGGTTGTTGGTGTTCCAATTTCAACAACCTTCGACTAGGGACATGATGATATAAGCCATCTATCAAATATAGGGTCTCATGATCAAGCTAAATGACTTTGATAACTCAAGATCAAGTTACTTACTTCGATGACCTATAAAATGGTTCATATCATTTTGGAACGATTATTTCATCACAGTTAAAATAATCTTGAAATAATAATTTCATTAAACATAAAATGTTTTACAAGAACATATCAATAACTAAATAAAGCCCTTTACTAACTCCCACTGAAATTTAGATTACATCTTAATTTCACTTATCCTACAGCAACAGTCCGTGACTCGTGCTTAGGCCTAAGGAGTGACTTCGTTAATAGATTAGCAACGTTCTCATTCATTGAAACTTGCTGATCTACTTAACATCTCTGTCATTTATCTCACGGAATAGGTTATACCTACCCTCAAGGTGTTTGGACCTCCGATGTGCAGCTAGTCTCATCTATGCTGGGAATCACATCAAGTTCAGTGACGAACTCTTCTTTCCAAACAACCTCTTTCGCCGCTTTCCAAGCTGCGAAATGTTCAGCTTAAGTCATGGAGTCAGCAACAGTGCCTTGCACCGCCAGACAGACACAAGATATAACCGGACTGTGACCGGAAATCATCTTTGTCCGTTGGAAACTTGCCTTTCAGACTCTATCGACTTGTAGCACCTCACTTTCTCCGTAAATCAAGAATTTATCCTGTGTATTCCTTGAATACTTTAGGATATTCTTTACGGCAATCCAGTGATTCTTTGCTGGATTTTACTGGTCTTTACTTGTCTTGCTTAATATTAAAACAACATCAAACAAGTACGTTTCATGGCATACATGATAGATCCAATTGCCGACGCATATGGAATCTTATCCATGCATTTAAGCTCAGCAGTTATCGTAGGACACTGTGTCTTGCTTAACGTAATGCCATGTGACATTGGCATAAACCCTTCTTGGAATGCTGAAAACGTGTAGGACTTTGTCGGGATAAGAATCCTGACTTTGTCCTACCAGCTCTTTCGGATCTCTATCTTTAGATCCAAAATCCAAGAACTACGTGGTTTTACCCATGTCAATCAAAAAACCAACTCCCAAGCCATTCCTTTACCGACTGCAGCATTGGGACGTTATATCCGAGAATCAGTATGTCATCGACATACACTATGAGAAATGCAATATCGCTCCCACTTATCTATTAGTAAACGCACAGTTCCATTTCGTTCCTGTTCAAGTCAAAACCTTGACTACTTCAACAGAACGAAGATTCCAACTCCGATATGTTTGCTTCCATCCATGAATGGATCAATAAAGCTAACTTACACATAGTGCAATTTTTCGGAGTCCGGGCTCACTTTCGCTTCTTTGAATTTCGCAGATTCGTCGCTCTCAATGATCATCAGATCATGCGAACTTTCAATGATTATCAGGTTCAACTAATGACGAGAAATCACTCTCGGATTAGTAACTGATTCATTCATATCTGCGAACTTCAGGCTCCACAGGTGTAGATTCTACAGAAATCTGTAAATCCATCCGTTGCTCTCCCTCAACAGGTTGAGCAGCCTCCTGTATTTCTCGAATTTCTTCGAGTTATACTTTTACTCCCACTGTTCTTCTTGGAAATAACTTCCCTTCTTAGAAAACAGAATGGACGTAAAAGTAACAAGCCTTGGTTTCCCTAGGACAACCAGCGAAGTAGCACAACTACAAATACTCAGTAAAGACGAATTTGGATCGATTCCAATCCACATTTACGTGGTGTCTTTCAACTGATATTGGTGGAACTATTTCAGCGTAAACTTAGATATTTTTAGAGCGTTATTCTTAAAGAATATCATGGAAGATTCGTGTGACTCATCTTTAATCATTTCTAATAAGATCTGATTCTTTCTCACAGAAATACCTCAAGGTTTTCAGGAGAATTGAGCTGTGAAACGACTTCACACTCATTCAGATGATCACACCATTAATGACTCAAGTATTCTCACTCGTGATCTAACTCAGAGTCTTAATACTTCTGTCACTTAGATTCTATACCTCATTGTGGAACTCTTTCGACCATGTCAAGGAATTCCGACTTGTGGCTCATCAAATGAACACAGTCACACTCACTGAAGTAATCAGTAGAGACAATGAAGTACAAGAAATTTTTCTCTGGCATTACTGCTCATCGGACCACATACATGAGTATGTTCAATCTCCAATAAGCCTTTGGGCCTTTCTCTAGCTCGGCTAAGATAGGCCCCTTTGTCTTTTGGTCCAGTAAACAGAATTCAAGTCTCATAAGATATCCGATCAAATGAGCCCAATAGTGCATAACTATGGGATTTCTGAATCCGACTTACTCTATGTGACCAAGACTTTTATGCCAAGAAAAATCAGGTTTAATTCATCAGATTTAAACCAATTCGGTATTTATGTTACATTTAGGCACTCTTTGGTTTAAGATATAAAACCCATTCCTTGAATAGGGTGCTACAATTAATATTTCATTAAGATCAAAAGAACAAAACTTGTCTTTTATCAAAATGAAAAACATTCAAATTCTTACAAGAAAATGAAAAACAACTCTGCTTAACGCAGGTACATTGTAGCAATTACTTAATACAAAACCAAGCCTCAAAGGGATCTATAAATGAAAACCCTACGGCTGAGGCAGCATCCCAAGCTCCTTCCAGACACGCAGTTTCACTTGCCCTTCCTTCAAAGTTCTACTGTTGCCCAGGCTCTGCATATTGTAACTAATATCAGTGCCACAACCAGTATCCAATACCTATAAGGTATAACTTGAAGTAATAACATGAATACCTGAGGAAGTAGTCTCATACATCAACTTTAACTCCTCATAATCTTCCATGAATTTAATGCAATTTCTCTTCCAATGCCCAGTCTCTTTACAGTAGCAGCACTTACCAACGTAAGAGGTATCTGACTCGGGCTCAGAAGACACACGCTTGCCATGATTCAAAATCTGGACAACTTTTGTCTTCACCCTTGTCAGCATTAGGTTTAGTAAACCTACCCTTCTCATTCATGAGATTGTACAGGGTACTCTTCACGTTTGGCTCAACTGTCTTGAGCATATCATGCAGTTCAGTCAGCGTCTTCGTTAAGCCTTTCTTGATATAGTTCCTTCTGAACTTATCATAGCTTGACGGCAGTGACTGCAGAATGATCTCAGTTGCCAATTCTTGGCTAACTGGATAATCCAGTTTCCTCAGGTTATCAATGTAACCCATCATTTTACTGACATGAGGACTAACTGGATGATCATTTGGTAGCTTGCAGCTAGTGAGAGACTTAACCAACTGGTATCTCTCCACTCTTATCTGCTCCTGAAATTTCAATTTCAGGCTGCTGATCATCTCTATTGGCGACTCCATGTTCTCATATTGCTTCCGCAAGTCTGAGTCCATCGTAGCCAATATCAGACCACGCACATCTACCGCATCATTATAATGCTTATTCCAAGCATCATATACTGCATGAGAAGCATTGGACCCGATCCTCACGGGGAGAGCTCTCTCAAGGACATAGTCCTTTCTCTCCTGTCTGAGGACAAGCCTCAGGTTCCGCGACCAAGTCAAGAAATTTGATCCGTTCAGCTTGTCCATCTCAAGGACACACCGGATCGAGAAAGTGTTTTGATTGTTTGTGCTAGTCATAACTGAAAATTAAGATAAAAGGATTTTAGTTAATATGTTCAATATGATTAATCTTGTATTATACTTAATATGATTAATCACGCATTATATTCAATAACATAAGTTACCCTCAATAGAATATAATGATTCCAAGATCCACATATAACTAAGATCAAAGTGGGCCACTGGCCGTCACCCAACCTTAGCTTATATCGGTAAGCCCTATGTCGGCTAATTATATCCGTGATATAACTCTTGGTTGTGAATCTGGGCCCGAGGCCCAATCCACTCTGATGTCTCAAGGCCCGGGACTCCCGATGGCCCAGTCAAGAAAACCAGACTATACAGTCATGTAATCATTAATGTCTGGGACTCCCAATGACATTTATGAATCACAAACCGTCTTATCCACGCAAAAGTAGACACCCTCACACTGTAAGGCCATGAATACAATTGAATGGGCTTCGACAGCTGACATAGACTGGACAAGACATCCAACGCTTGATATTGTTTGAGGTTTGTAGGTTTATTAAAAATTCATCCCAAAATAGAAGATTACTATTTTGGGAAACTTTCCTTTTTGGGAAACCTACTAATTTTGGAAACTTTCTAAAATTGGAAACTTCCTAAACTTGGAAACTTTCTAAAATTGGAAATTTCCTAAAATCCAAAACATGCAAATCTAGAAACTTCTAATTTAAGAAACTTTCTAATTTCAAAATTTCGGAAACTTATTAATTTAAAACGATTTTATAATTATATAAAAATAAATTTTAAATTAATCTGATGAAAAGACTCAAATAATTGGCCCAATTGTTTTAACTTCTTGGCCCGAGGCCCAAGAATTGGTTCATGTCCAAGACATAACCCAATTGCCCAATTAAATGACATAACCGGTCTGGTTCATTAAAATTGGTCTAACCAAATTTTAATTACTACGATGACCACAATTGTCAACCGGTTATTTACTAAACCGGATTTTCTCAATTTATTTGGTCCAACCAAATCAAATTAGAAAATCCTGGTTTAGGCACAAAATCCAATTTTTCGACTTTGGATTTCTATCCCGGTTTAACCAGAACTTAATAAATTTATTAAGTCTGTTTATTAAACCGTGACGTTTTGATTTAAATCAAGTTTTTAAACCGAACCATAAACCGAACCAATCGATTTGACGTGAACCGTTTACGATTACGTCAGCCCTAACTTCACGATCGAAACACGGTCGTCCAGCCGCAACTCACGCTCGGGACGAGACGCGATGCTGACGATCGATCGGGACGTGACGAGCTGTGATCGGGACGGGATGGTGGGACGATCGATCGTCGAGCTCGGGTCGTGTGGCTTCACGCGATCGCCGAGCGATCGGGACAGCCGGGACGAGAGCAGGACGATGGCGGGACGATCGCAGCTCGGTCCATCCTCGCACGATCATCACTCGTCGGGACGGGACGGGACACGATCGATCCATGCGATCGTTTGATCCATGCGATACGATCGGTCCATCCTTGCGATCGTGTGCCTCATCTCTCGTGATCGACTGGACCACGCGACTCGATCCATCGATCGGTCCGTGCGTCTAGCGATCCGGACGTGCGTTTCAAACCACAATCCGACGCAACCAATTCATATAGATTGGATCATGCGATTTCTTGTTTGTTTAGGTTTTAATTCTTTGTTTCTTAAGTGTTTTTCCTTATCAGTAAATTGATTCAAAAAAACATCTTAAACAATCCTAAACATGAATCTAAACAAGAAAAACCACAGAACCAATGGCTCTGATACCACTGAAGGATCTTATGGTGTTAATCCTGATTCAATTCATCAGATTAATAGATCCTAAACATGCCAGATCTAGGTTCTCTTGCTAGAAACATAATAGATCTCACATGTTACCTTGTTAATGCAGCGGAATATGAAGAACAGGTCAGAGATCAGCAGAGCCACCAAGTGATAACTCCTCCAGAGGTTCACACACGCACACCAAGCAGGAAGAAGGCTGCTAGACCAAGAGAGAGGAGGCGCAGGGAGAGAGAGAGAAATCGCAGAGGGGGCTAGGGTTAGAAGGAGACTCAGACTTAAGTTTTATTTATAAAACTTGTCTAGTTCCTTTTGGGCTTTTGGGCCCAAATACCAATCTGATTAAATCCCTTGGATTTAATCAGACCCATTAATCTCTCTCTAAGTACGACAAATGCCTGGCACTTTTACCGTACTTCTGCTAAGCCGTTCCTACACATTTTCCTGTTAGCTTAGGCGTGTGACCCATATGGGATCATATAATAAAGGCAATAAGTCCAAGACTTATAGATCATGAGCGGACTCTAGCAAGCCATCATGACCCCCAGTATTATATGACTTATGTCTGATCATTGACATACTCTTACTTTCTAGAGACAGTACCGAGATTACTGGACACAATTCCAACACGTAGTCACCGACTTGAAAATGTCGCTCCTTTACTTTCTGGTTGTAGTACCGAGTTGCGAGTTGCTGGTAATTCTGGATTCTGAGTAGGGCTCGATCCCGCTCTTCTTCTATAGTGTCGAGAGCTTGGATCAGCATTTTTTCGTTGATCTCGGTATGGTGCGGCATAAGAGATCGGCGGACAGTGTAAATGTTTGCTTCTGCTGGTACCATTGCTTCCACGCCGAAAGCTATGGAAAACGGGGTAGCTCCGGTTGCGCGGCGGGGGTCGTTCTATGTGACCAAAGGACTCCATCCAGCTCTTCGGCCAAACTCCTTTTTTTCTCTTAAGGCGTTTCTTTATGCCGGCAATGATGGTTTTGTTCGTGGCTTCAGCCTGTCCATTGCCCTGTGGGTATC
This sequence comes from Orychophragmus violaceus, assembly GCA_030180135.1. Taxonomy (NCBI): domain Eukaryota; kingdom Viridiplantae; phylum Streptophyta; class Magnoliopsida; order Brassicales; family Brassicaceae; genus Orychophragmus; species Orychophragmus violaceus. The sequence continues at coordinate 80,294,538 of CM058230.1, forward strand.
TCGGTGTCGACTTGCTAAGACGTATATCCCACTTCTTACAGAACCCTTCGAATATCTTTGAGGTGAATTTTGATCCGTTATCTGTGACAATCTCATAAGGCAATCCAAACCGATATATGATGTATTTCCAAACGAAGTTCTGGACCTGGACGTCGTGGATTGCAACGTATGCTTTGGCTTCGACCCACTTTGTAAAGTAGTCGGTCATGATGAGTAGGAAACGCCTTTGATTGGATAGTGGCAGAGGTCTGAGTATATCCATTGCCCATCTCGTGAATGGGTAAGCCGCAGTTGAAGTCGTAAGCAGTTCCGTTGGTCGATGTATAAATGGCACGTGACGCTGACACTTTTCACACTTGTTAGAGAAGGTCTCGCAGTCGGCTACCATAGTTGGCCAATAGTGACCATTTAGCTTGATTTTGAGAGCGAGGGATCGACCTCCAGAATGATTTCCGCATTCTACTGAGTGTGTTTCTTCGAGGACCCGACTTACCTCGTCTCTGTGTATGCATCTGAGAAGAATTTTGTTGGATTAGTACTTGTAGAGAACGTTGTTGTGTATCGTGTACCGTGCACTTCTGACTTTAAGTCGTCGTGCTGCCCATTTGTCTTCTGGAAGCTTCCCTTCCGTGAGGTATGCTCTTATTTCTTGTCGCCAATCCTCGTTTTCATCTGTCAACAGTGCGATGAGGTCAGCGGTTTTCGCTTGACTCTCAAGACACATGTCGTCCTCGCCGTTTTGGTGGGTTAAGACATCATCAGATTCTTCATGAGTACTTTCAGGGGGCGGGATGCTTGGTTCGTGGATTGTTTCCACCAAAATTCGTCGGCAGAGATCGGGATTCGATGCCAGAGATGCGAGTGCGTCTGCTGGGGCATTTTCCTTCCTTGGTATTTGGACGATGTCAAAGAACTCGAAGGAGCTGGTGAGCTCTAATGCCGCCTTCCGATAAGCTTCCATTCGTTCATTTTTTGCTTCATAATCTCCGTTGATTTGGTTCGCGACCAGCATGGAGTCGCATTGGGCCAAAAGATGTTGTACTCCGATTTCCCTGGCTAGCCTAAGACCGGCCAATAAAGCTTCATACTCGGCTGTGTTATTTGACGCCGTGAATTCCAATTTGAACGATTGTTCTAATACTTTACCGGTTGGTGATATGAGACGTACTCCTATCCCGGCTCCTTTTTTGGATGAAGCGCCATCGGCAAATAGTTTCCAATTCTTGTCTTCTATCTCGGTACCGACATCCAATTCAGGTGATAGTTCTACAAGGAAATCAGCTATTACCTGCGACTTGGCGGTTGTCCTGTTTCGGTATTTGATGTCGTACTCGCTTAGCTCTATCGCCCATTTAGCCAGGCGACCAGACTGTCCTGGGCTGTGCAAGATTGTCCGAAGGGGCTGGCTGCTTAATACAGTAATTGAATGTGACTGAAAATAGGGTCGTAGCTTTTGTGCCGAGATAACGACTGCGAGGGCCAGTTTCTCCATTGCGGGATATCTGGTCTCGGCTCCGTTCATTGTCTTACTCACGTAGAAGATCGGCTTTTGCTCCCCTCGGTCTTCCCTAACCAGTATGCCGCTGACTGCTGTTGTTTAGACCGCGATGTATAGCAATAACGTTTCACCGTTTTCTGGTTTTGACAATATCGGCGGGTTCGACAAGTAGTCCTTGAGCTGAATGAATGCCTCTTGACACTTATCGTCCCATGCAAATCTTTTGTTTCCCCGGAGGAGTTCATAAAAGGGCAAGCATTTATCCGTTGAACGAGATATGAATCTGTTCAATGCGGCTATGCAGCCAGTCAGACGCTGTACCTCTCGTGTATTCCTGGGAGATGACAAGTCGATTATGGCCAAGATTTGTTTCGGGTTAGCTTCTATTCCCCTCTGAGTTACCACGTACCCAAGGAACTCTCCTGATGTTACTCCGAACGTACACTTGGCCGGGTTGAGCTTCATTCCGTACTGATTAAGGATGTTGAAACATTCCTTCAAATGGCCGACATGCTGAGAGGCAATTAAAGACTTAACCAGCATGTCGTCAATATAAACCTCCATCGTCGTGTCGAGCTGTCCTGCAAACATCCGGTTGACCAGCCGCTGGTAGGTGGCGCCGACGTTTTTCAGACCGAAGGGCATAACCTTATAACAATAACTGCCGCGTTCAGTTATGAATGTCGTCTTCTCTCGATCGTCTGGGTTCATGAGGATTTGATTATATCCTGAGAACGCATCCATGAATGATAGTAACTCGTTTCCGGCAGTTGCTTCAACAAGTCGGTCGATATGTGGCAGAGGAAAACTATCCTTCGGGCAGGCTTTATTGAGATCTATGAAGTCGACACATACTCTCCACTTTCCGTTTTTCTTTTTCACAACCACCGGGTTAGCCAGCCAATCGGGATATTTGACTTCCTGGATTGAACCGGCATCAAGTAATTTTTCTACCTCGTCATTGACCGCTTTTGCCCTCTCAGGACCGAGCTTTCGCCTTTTCTGCTTAATTGGTTTGTAAGTCGGGTCGACGTTGAGCTCGTGGGTCGTGATGGTTGGATTAATGCCTTTCATGTCCTTGACCGACCACGCAAATGTTGCAACGTTTTGCTGTAGGAAAGTGATCAACTCCTTCTTGATGTCTTCAGGTAATTCCGCGCCAATCCCTACACACCTGCTTGAGTCAGAATCGTCGATAACAACTTGCTGGATTAGTTCCTTCTCAGGACCTTTCCTTCCTTGTTCCGCATTGATCATGCACGAAGGTACTCTGATCCTATGCTCCCTTGCGAAGCACGATCGACTCGCCCGTTGGCATCCCTTAACCGTCTGGATTCCTTTAGGTGTTGGGAATTTTAGACACTGGTTGCCTTCATACTGTATAGCCATGGAGTTCCTAAAATCACGTTGTAGATGGTTGGCTTGTCAATGACGTGAAACCTCACCATCCTGTTAACTCCTCCTGCGTAAACCGGCAGCTTAATTGTCCCAATTGTATATGTCGTCTCGCTTGTGAAGCCGGTGAGTGGTTTCGCCTTCTGCTTGATGTCCTCTTCTTTAATTTCCATCTTCTTTAGTGTATCCAGGAAGATCAAATCTATTGAGCTGCCCGTGTCGACTAAAATTTGTGATACCTGGCAACTTCCGATGAGGAGTTCGACCAGTAGCGGATCGTTGTGGGGGTAATGGGTCCTGTATAAATCTTGATCGGTGAAGATGACAGGTGGATCGTCGGTTAAAATAGGTTGAGGCGCGTTTTGCGCAGCTAACGCCATACGTTCATATACCTTGATCGATCGAACCGAGTCGTTCACGGAGATCAGGCCGCCCATGATCATGTTGATTCTTCGGAAGGCTTTAGGAGTTTCCTCTTCGTCTTCTTCTTCCTCTTCTCGGTCGCGTTTTAAAGCTATGCTTTTGATGCGCCGCGGCTGTTTCCCTTGCTTGGGTGCCTGTTCGTCGGCCCTTTGATCGTCCTGCTGTCCGGATTCTCTTTTTAACTTGTCTATTGCCGCTTTGATCTCTGGATCTGAAAGTCGGGCATACAAAGCGTTTTTGAGGTTTCGACATTCGGCAGTATCGTGCGAGGTGGCTTGGTGGTATTCGCAATACTTTTCTCCTGTAGTGGAAGCATGCGGTGCCGTTTCTTTTCCTACCTTGTTCCGTTTATTCCAAGGTTTCGATGAGCGTGGTTTGTCGGTATTGCCGACAACCATTGTCGTTTTGGCCCCTTTGTCGTAATGTTGCCTAGGTTCTCTTTCTTCCTTTCTATCGACTTGCTTAACGGAGCTGTACCTTTTGGCTAAGGCGATCTTTTTTTCTTCCAACTCCACGAATTTGTTTGCTCGATGGAGTGCGTCTTCGATGGTCAATGGTGGGTTGACGACCAGATCCTGATAGAAAGGCGACTCGTGCCAGACGGCATTCGTTAGGGCTGCGATAGTAAACTTATTCGGGGCCTCTGCTCGCGTCATGGTTGCTCTGAACCTTTCTACGAAGGCCTTCAACGTCTCCTTCTTTTCTTGCGACATGGACATCAAGGCGTTTAATGAGGTGTCCTTATGTACGTAGGAAAAATGATGCCTTACGAATGACCTTGTGAGGTCGGAGAAATTGTCAATTGATTTAGACGGGAGCCGGGAAAACCAGTTTAGTGCGTCCCCCTCCAGAGTTTCGGAAAACAACTGACAGAGGCCGATGTCGCGTTCTCTGGATGACGTGAATCGCGCTTTTGCTGCCATAATCTTGAAAATATTTAGATGAGCGGCGGGGTCCTTCGTGCCGTCGTACATTGGATATCTGAGCTTCTCTCTTTTCCGTATGTACGTGTTCGTAATACGTGACGTGAATGGCGTTCTCCGAGTCTCCTCTATGATTCGATCGATCTCAGGGGCGGAACCTTCAACGCTGTGAACTTTGCCTTTAAATTCTTTCAGGGTATCTCTAAGTTCAGTTAGTTGCTCCTCCACTTGGTTACGACTTGCTCCACGGGTAGTGGTTTTACGAGCCTCCTCGCGCGATGTACCTCGCTCGTGGCGATGATACTCTCGGTGTGAGTCGCTCTCGTGTCGCAAGTTTCGTTTGTGATGAAAGCCTCGGCCGTGCTGAGTCTCGTGGTCGTCGTGCTGACCTTTGTCGGGTGAGTACCTTTCTTCGTACCAGTCCTGCTCTTGGTGTGAACCTCGCCTGTGTTCGTTTGGGTCTCTCTCCCGATGTGAGCTCCGTTTATGGTCGTCCCTTCTATCGCGCTCTCCGCGCGAGTCTCTTTTCGACTTGCCGTCTTGGCCTTGATGGTCCCCTTCGGGTGTTTCGTAGATCAGCTGTCTGACAACTTTATCTTTCACCTTCGGAGGCACCTCCCGTTTGGGTTTTCTTGACTGCTGGTCTGAACGGATCCGATCTTGTTCGGATTGCAACAAGTCAATTCTTTCGGAGAATTCTTTGATCAAGTCGCTTTGAGAGTCAATTTTTGCCATCAAGGTGGCTAAAAACTTATCTTGGTCGACTTGTTTTGCTATTGTTGGAATTGTGTCCAGTAATCTCGGTACTGTCTCTAGAAAGTAAGAGTATGTCAATGATCAGACATAAGTCATATAATACTGGGGGTCATGATGGCTTGCTAGAGTCCGCTCATGATCTATAAGTCTTGGACTTATTGCCTCTATTATATGATCCCATATGGGTCACACGCCTAAGCTAACAGGAAAATGTGTAGGAATGGCTTAGCAGAAGTACGGTAAAAGTGCCAGGCATTTACTGTACTTAGAGAGGATAAAAGGTTTTAGCCACTGTGTGTCGATCGATGCACATGATGTGTCGATCGACACAGTGCGCGAATGGCCAAATGGCCCAAGAGGAATCGGACGAGTTTTATAAATAAAACTCGAGTCTGTTTTCTTCTTCAACCCTAACCGAGCCGCCAACTCTCTCTCTACTGCGACGCCTCCTCAGCTTGGTCTAGCAGCCGCTCTTCCTGCTTGGTGTGCGTGTGTGAACCTTTGGAGGATCCATCCCTTGGTGGCTCTCTGATCTCTGACCTGTTCTCCCTTTCCGCTGCACAAAACAGGTAAAAGGTGAGATCAACAATTGTTTCTAATCAAGAGAACCTAGATCCGCATGTTTAGGATAATCTGAATCAGAGAATTGAATCAGTATTCATCTAAACATTCGTTCAGTGGTATCAGAGCCAATGGTTCTGGTTATTCTTGTTTAGATTCAAGTTTAGGATTGTTTTCTTGTTTAAGAAGTGTTTTGAATCAACTACTGATAAGAGAAATCACTTAAGCAACAAGGAATTGAAACCTAAACACACTTGAAATCGCAAATCCAAGCTATATTGATTTGGAATGCGATTTTCATAAAGACGTATCGACTGTGATCGCATGGATCGATCGATACGATCGCATGGATCGGTCGATACAACCGCGAGAGATCGACTGCAATCGCATGGATCGATCGAACGATCGCATGGATTTCGCATATCTCGGCCAAGCCTGCTCAACGCGTGAACGCATCGATCGATGCTGAGAGCATCGACCGATGCGATTGATGAATCGATCAATGCGGTTGATGAATCGATCGATGCGGCTGGTTCATCGATCGATACGGTTGGGTTTAAGACTCGGTTTAAAATTTTGATTAAAATTATTCGTCCTGGTTTAATAAACAGATTTAATAATTTTATTAAGTCTGGTTAAACCGGGATAAGAAATCCAAAGTCGAAAAATTGGATTTTGTGCCTAAACCAGGATTTTCTAATTTGATTTGGTTGGACCAAATAAATTGAGAAAATCCGGTTTAGTAAATAACCGGTTGACAATTGTGGTCATCGTAGTAATTAAAATTTGGTTAGACCAATTTTAATGAACCAGACCGGTTATGTCATTTAATTGGACAATTGGGTCATGTCTTGGACATGGACCAATTCTTGGGCCTCGGGCCAAGAAGTTAAAACAATTGAGCCAATTATTTGAGTCTTTCTTCAGATTAATTTAAAATTTATTTTATAAAATTATAAAGTCAATTTTAAATTAAAGTTTCCGAAATTTTGAAATTAGAAAGTTTCTTAAAATAGAAGTTTCTAAATTTGCGGGTTTTGGATTTTAAAGAAATTTCTAAAGTTAGAAAGTTTCCGGTTTTAGAAAGTTTCCAATTTTAGAAAGTTTCCAAAAATAGTAGGTTTCCAAAATAGAAAGTTTCCCGAAATAGTAATCTTCTATTTTGGGAATGAAATTTTAATAAACCTACGAGCCTCAAATAATATCAAGCGTTGGATGTCTTGTCCAGGCTATGTCAGCTGTCGAAGCCCATTCAATTGTATTCATGGCCTTACAGTGTGAGGGTGTCTACTTTTGCGTGGATAAGACGGTTTGTGATTCATAAATGTCATTGGGAGTCCCAGACATTAATGATTACATGACTGTATAGTCTGGTTTTCTTGACTAGGCCATCGGGAGTCCCGGGCCTTGAGACATCAGAGTGAATTGGGCCTCGGGCCCAGATTCACAACCAAGAGTTATATCACGGATATAATTAGCCGATATAGGGCTTACCGATATAAGCTAAGGTTGGGTGACGGCCAGTGGCCCACTTTAATCTTAGTTATATGTGGATCTTGGAATCATTATATTCTATTGAGGGTAACTGATGTTATTGAATATAATGCGTGATTAATCATATTAAGTATAATACAAGATTAATCATATTGAACATATTAACTAAAATCCTTTTATCTTAATTTTCAGTTATGACTAGCACAAACAATCAAAACACTTTCTCGATCCGGTCTGTCCTTAAGATGGACAAGCTGAACGGATCAAATTTCTTGACTTGGTCGCGGAACCTGAGGCTAGTTCTCAGACAGGAGAGAAAGGACTATGTCCTTGAGAGAGCTCTCCCCGTGAGGATCGGGTCCAATGCTTCTCATGCAGTATATGATGCTTGGAATAAGCATTATAATGATGCGGTAGATGTGCGTGGTCTGATATTGGCTACCATGGACTCAGACTTGCGGAAGCAATATGAGAACATGGAGTCGCCAATAGAGATGATCAGCAGCCTGAAATTGAAATTTCAGGAGCAGATAAGAGTGGAGAGATACCGGTTGGTTAAGTCTCTCACTAGCTGCAAGCTACCGAATGATAATCCAGTGAGTCCTCATGTCAGTAAAATGATGGGTTACATTGATAACCTGAGGAAACTGGATTATCCAGTTAGCCAAGAGTTGGCAACTGAAATCATTCTGCAGTCACTGCCGTCAAGCTATGATAAGTTCAGAAAGAACTATATCAAGAAAGGCTTAACGAAGACGCTGACTGAACTGCATGATATGCTCAAGACAGTTGAGCCAAACGTGAAGAGTACCCTGTACAATCTCATGAATGAGAAGGGTAGGTTTACTAAACCTAATGCTGAAAAGGGTGAAGACAAAGTTGTCCAGATTTTGAATCATGGCAAGCGTGTGTCTTCTGAGCCCGAGTCAGATACCTCTTACGTTGGTAAGTGCTGCTACTGTAAGGAGACAGGGCATTGGAAGAGAGATTGCATTAAATTCATGGAAGATAATGAGGAGTTGAAGTTGATGTATGCGACTACTTCCTCAGGTATTCATGTTATTACTTCAAGTTCTACCTTATAGGTATTGGATACTAGTTGTGGCACTGATATTTGTTATAATATGCAAAGCCTGGGCAACAGTAGAACTTTGAAGGAAGGGCAAGTGAAACTACATGTCTGGAAGGAGCTTGGGATGCTGCCTCAGCCGTAGGGTTTTCACTTATAGATCCCTTTTAGGCTTGGTTTTGTATTAAGTAATTGCTACAATGTACCTGCTTTAAGCAGAGTTGTCTTTCATTTTCTTGTAAGAATTTGAATGTTTTTCATTTTGATAAAAGACAGGTTTTGTTCTTTTGATCTTAATGAAATATTAATTGTAGCACCCTATTCATGGAATGGGTTTTATATCTTAAACCAAAGAGTGCCTAAATGTAACATAAATACCGAATTGGTTTAAATCTGATGAATTAAACCTGATTTTTCTTGGCATAAAGTCTTGGTCACATAGAGTAAGTCGGATTCAGAAATCCCATAGTCATGGACTGTTGGGCTCATTTGATAAAATATCTTATGAGACTTGAATTCTGTTTACTAGACCAAAAGGTAAAGGGCCTATCTTAGCCGAGCTAGAGAAAGGCCCAAAGGCTTATTGGACCTGGAATATACTCATGTATGTGGCCCAATGAGCAGTAATGCCAGAGAAAATCTCCTGTACTTCATTGTCTCTACTGATTACTTCAGTGAGTGTGACTGTGTTCATTTGATGAGACACAAGTCGGAATTCTTTGACATGGTCGAAAGAGTTCCAGAATGAAGTATAGGATCTGAATGACAAAAGTATTAAGACTCTGGATTAAATCACGAGTGAGAATACTTAAGTCATTGATTGTGTGATCATCTAAATGAGTGTGAAATCGTTTCACAGCTCATTTCTCCTGAAAACCTGAAGGTTTTTCTGTGAGAAAGAATCAGATCTTATTAGAAATGATTAAAGATGATTCACACGAATCTTCCATGATATTATTTAAGAATAACGCTCTAGAAATATCTAAGTTTACGCTGAAAAGGTTCCACCAATATCAGTTGAAAGACACCACGTAAATGTGGATTGGAATCGATCCAAATTCGTCTTTACTGAATATTTGTAGTTGAGCTACTTCGCTGGTTGTCCTAGGGAAACTAAGGCTTGTTACTTTTACGTCCATTCTGTTTTCTAAGAAGGGAAGTTACTTTCCAAGAAGAACAGTGGGAGTAAAAGTATAACTCGAAGAAATTCGAGACATACAGGAGGCTGCTCAACCTGTTGAGGGAGAGCAACGGATGGATTTACAGATTTCTGTAGAATCTACACCTGTGGAGCCTGAAGTTCGCAGATATGAATGAATCAGTTACTAATCCGAGAGTGATTTCTTGTCATTAGTTGAACCTGATAATCATTGAAATCTGCACCTGTGGAGCCTGAAGTTCGCAGATATGAATGAATCAGTTACTAATCCGAGAGTGATTTCTCGTCATTAGTTGAACCTGATAATCATTGAAAGTTCGCATGATCTGATGATCATTGAAAGCGACGAATCTGCGAAATTCAAAGAAGCGAAAGTGAGCCCGGACTCCGAAAAATTACATTTTATGTAAGTTAGCTTCATCGATCCATTCATGGATGGAAGCAAACATATCGGAGTTGGAATCTTCGTTCTGTTGAAGTAGTCAAGGTTTTGACTTGAACAGGAACGAAGCGGAACTGTGTGTTTACTAATAGATTAGTGGGAGCGATATTGCATTTCTCATATTGTATGTCGATAACATACTGATTCTCGAAAATGACGTCCCAATGCTGCAGTCAGTAAAGGACTGGCTTGGGAGTTGGTTCTAATGATTGACATGAGTAAAGCCACGTATGTTCTTGGATTTTGGATCTAAAGATAGAGATCCGAAAGAGCTGGTAAGACAAAGTCAGGATTCTTATCCCGACAAAGTCCTACAGGTTTTCAGCATTCCAAGAAGGGTTTTATGCAAATGTCACATGGCATTACGTTAAGCAAAACACAGTGTCCTACGATAACTGCTGAGCTTAAATGCATGGATAAGATTCCATATGCGTCGGCAATTGGATCTATCATGTATGCCATGAAACGTACTTGTTTGATGTTGCTTTAATGTTAAGCAAGACAAGTAAAGACCAGTCAAATCCAGCAAAGAATCACTGGATTGCCGTAAAGAATGTCCTAAAGTATTTGAGAAATACTTAGGATAAGTTCTTGATTTACGAAGAAAGTGAGGTGCTACGAGTCGGTAGAGTCTGAAAGGCAAGTTTCCAATAGACAAAGATGATTTCCGATCACAGTCCGGTTATATCTTGTGTCTATCTGGCGGTGCAAGGCACTGTTGCTGACTCCATGACTTAAGCTAAACATTTCGCAGCTTGGGAAGTGGCGAAAGAGGTTGTTTGGAAAGAAGAGTTCGTCACTGAACTTGATGTGATTTCCAGCATAGATGAGACTAGCTGCACATCAGAGGTCCAAACACCTTGAGGATAGGTATAACCTATTCCGTGAGATAAATGACAGAGATGTTAAGTAGATCAGCAAGTTTCAACGAATGAGAACGTTGCTAATCTATTAACGAAGCCACTCCTTAGGCCTAAGCACGAGTCGCGGACTGTTGCTGTAGGATAAGTGAAATTAAGATGTAGTCTTAATTTCAGTGGGAGTTATTAAAGGGCTTTATTTAGTTATTGGATATGTTCTTGAAATAACATTTAAGATGTTTAATGAAATTATTATTTCAAGATTATTTTAACTGTGATGAAATAATCGTTCCAAAGTGATATAAACCATTTTATAGGTCATCGAAGTAAGTGACTTGATCTTGAGTCATCGAAGTCATTTAGCTTGATCATCAGACCCTATATTTGATAGATGGATTAAATCATCATGTCCCTAGTCGAAGGTTGTTGAAATTGGAACACCAACAACCGTGAGAGACTGGATTGGTATGTGACTTATGACAAAGTCTCAGTGTGTCATAGATGCGCGGCATCAAAGTCAATACATAGGTGTATGTTGGGAACATACGACCGGACAAGACCCGATTATGAGAACTCTTCAGGATATTTATATCTGTGTCATAAGAGATTCTCACTACGACTATAGAGTATAGTCCTTAGACCTGAGTTCGCATGCATGTGACTGCACATGGACTGATGCACTTTGATCATTGTCTAACGCTGTCGTTCTGCGATAGTTATAAGGACCTTGTTTGGGTACATCATGAAATGAGTAGTTTACAGTGATGGAACAAGACGGAATTTGTCCCTCCAATATAAATGGAGTGAATATCTCTAGGCCAATCGGAGATTTGAATACTGGAAAATGCATGGCCATGCTCAAACGGACTGTCCCGAGTCGTTTGGATTGTCAGTATCGAATCAGAGTCCGATGAACAAGATTAGGTTTTATAAGGATGACACTAATCTTGCCTTATGACTAATCGAGATATTGTGACAAAAGGATTATGAATACAGAGATTCCAGTACAAGTGGGAGATTGTTGGAATTGTGTCCAGTAATCTCGGTACTGTCTATAGAAAGTAAGAGTATGTCAATGATCAGACATAAGTCATATAATACTGGGGGTCATGATGGCTTGCTAGAGTCCGCTCATGATCTATAAGTCTTGGACTTATTGCCTCTATTATATGATCCCATATGGGTCACACGCCTAAGCTAACAGGAAAATGTGTAGGAATGGCTTAGCAGAAGTACGGTAAAAGTGCCAGGCATTTACTGTACTTAGAGAGGATAAAAGGTTTTAGCCACTGTGTGTCGATCGATGCACATGATGTGTCGATCGACACAGTGCGCGAATGGCCAAATGGCCCAAGAGGAATCGGACGAGTTTTATAAATAAAACTCGAGTCTGTTTTCTTCTTCAACCCTAACCGAGCCGCCAACTCTCTCTCTACTGCGACGCCTCCTCAGCTTGGTCTAGCAGCCGCTCTTCCTGCTTGGTGTGCGTGTGTGAACCTTTGGAGGATCCATCCCTTGGTGGCTCTCTGATCTCTGACCTGTTCTCCCTTTCCGCTGCACAAAACAGGTAAAAGGTGAGATCAACAATTGTTTCTAATCAAGAGAACCTAGATCCGCATGTTTAGGATAATCTGAATCAGAGAATTGAATCAGTATTCATCTAAACATTCCTTCAGCTATCTCATCGACTGGCGGGGCGCGCCTGTCGTTGTTTCCAGGGTTGGAACCTCGTGGTTGTCTTCCGTCGAGTCCCCCGTCTTCTTCGACTTCATGATCGGTTTGATCATTGTCGCTGTCTTCATGATCACTTAGTTGAACCTTTGGGTTATTTGGATCGATTTCGTCACCGTTTCCCGACATCTCGTTCAGAAATTTCTCTTAAAAATCCCCACAGTCGGCGCCAATTTTAAGATCTTAACTCGGTCTATCCAAAGATAGCAAGAGTTTTAGGGTTGAAATTAGGGATTCTAAAAGAAGAATTAATGAACACGGTGAAAATTAGGAAATTAGGGTTTATAACCGGTGTTTCCGAGATGGAAGCCGGTAAAGAAATCTGTGTAAATCGCCGGAGAGAAATTAGGTTAAAGTTGTCTCTAAGTTTCTCTGGCTTAAGAATATTAAGAAAAGTGTATCTATTATTGAACAACTAGGTCCCTTTTTATAGGGTTACAAGTCGGTTTAACAAATAAAGTAAATAGGAGATAAACACGAATATTTCCTAATATCTCGTTGCCGATTTAAAGTATATTCCGAATCTCGACGCCGCTTTATTTTTATGCCGCCTTCTCTTGCGTTATTTGCACTCTCCGAAACCCTAGATGTAAGCCGGTTGAACCAAGTCGGGGTTAACCGTGTTTTACCGACTTTGGCTCTGAACTGACTTTCCTTCCTAGGTCGACCTAAATTCCTGAATAAGCCTTTTAAGGAAAGTGCCAACCTTGACTCCAACAAGTATTTGAGGATATCTTTGTTTTACAGTAACGTTTTTATTCTTAACATTATTTACTGTTGGTGGTGTCCACTACATTTATGAAAATTGTTTTATACTACCAAGGACGAATTATTTTAAGGGAAAATAATTAACCCTACAGTAAATATAGCAATATAGAAGAAAAATCACAAAAATAGCATTTATTAAAGGATAAAGACTAAATTAACCCTAACCCTAAATCCTAAACCCCGAGCTCTTTATTAAAGGATAAAGACTAAATTAACCCTAACCCTAAACCCTAAACACCGAATCCTAAATAATAAACCCTAAACTCTAAATAATAAATTCTAACCCTAAATACTAAACCCTAAAAAATAAACCGTAAACCATAAATTATATAATGTTATAAGAGTTTTTGTAATCCAAATAATGCTAAAAATTTAAATTATTTTCTTTAGTGCTATATTTATGACAAGATATATTTTGTGCTATTTTATGACTTTTCTCAATTGATTTCGCCTCTGACTAGTTGTCACTAATGGTGAATAGTTAGGTCATATTTCACATGTCGAATAGCGAATAGTTAGGTCTTCCACATGTGAATTGTATTACTCTCTCCATTTTTAAATTATATTAAGTGTTGTTTTAGAGTAAATTTTTTATTTAATTATAAGTATTGTTTTATATTTTCAATGCAGTTTTTAGCTAAGTTTTCCAACTTTGTCATTTTTTTTTTGATAATATATAATTGTCATTATTTTTTCTATCTTAATATTAAATGTGAACATATTATATATGTAAAAATGAAGGGTAAAAATACAATTTAATTATTTTATGTGTGAAAAAACATTAAAAGCATTTAATATAAAACGAAAAGAATATTATTTGAGATTTTTTTCTTAAAAATAAATAGTTAAATGATATAGGCTTGAACTCTCTAGCAGTGGATATATTTTGGATAAATTGGCCTAAACTTTACTGTTATTACTTTAGAGTTAGTAACTTTTATTTTTTGAGTTAGTAACTTGTATAGTTGCCAAAAGGGAGAAAGAGGTGGGAGACAATAAATGATTGAAAAATTAAGTGTAGATCAATGTTGACTAATAAATTAGATAATTAGGAAAGAGAAACAAAAAACCCAAAAACCCAATGTTTATTAAAATATTTACAAAACTGCCATTATGATATTAAATTTTTTTTAGTTTTATACTATTCATACAATAGTTGCGAATGTTGTTTATCCAACAAAGTTATTTTGTTAACTCGTTTCTTTTATTTTAAACCATAATTTCTAAATCACAAAATTAAATCCTAATCCCTAAACCATAAACCCAGAACCCAAAAACTAAAACTGTAATCCCTAAATCCTAAATCCAAAACACAAAAATAAAACCATAATCCCTAAAATTAAACCTTAATCCTTAAACCCTAAACCCTAAACCCAAAAACTAATACCTAATCCCTAAACCCAAAAGTTAAACCCTAATCCCAAAGCCCTAAACCTTAAACCCCAAATTAAGCCCTAATCCATAAACCCTAAATCCATAAACAAAAACCCTAATCCCTAAATCCTAAACCCAAAACCCCTCAAACCCTAATCTATAAACCATAAACCCCAAATTAACACAAATATCATTCACTTGTTAACATGGTAACTTAACGTTAACTTAGTTAAGACTATTATCGGTTACTTGTTAACATAGGGACACAAAGTTAACTTGTTAACATTTTGTTAACGTGGTTAAATTGTTAACATCATTACCTTGTTAACATGGTAACTTAATGTTAACTTGTTAACTTTGTGTTAACGCGGTTAAATTTGTGTTGACGCGGTTAAATTGTTAACTTTGTGTTAACTTCCTCTTCCTCCTCCTCTTACTTCTCTCTCCTCTCCTCTCCCCCCCCCCCCCCGCACCTTCTTCTTCTTCTTCATCTTTTTCTTTTTCTTCTGATTTTTCTGATTTTTTCTTCTTCATCTTGTTTTTTTTCTTCTGATTTTTCTAATTTTTTATTTTTATCTCTTCTTCTTGTTCTTCTTTTTCTTCTTCTTCATCTTCTGCTTTTTCTAATTTTTTCTTCTCGCAAATCTTTCGATGGAACACATTTAGGAAAAAGAAAAAGTGATTTTGTAATTGTGATGAAAAATAAGGGTATAATAGATTTTTTATAGGTGAATAGGTAATTAATTATTCAATTATTAGTTGCTATGGATTCATGTTTCTCTCGTCAAAATTATTTCTCAAGTAACCAGAGTTTAGTATATGGTAAAGAGCTATATTAAAAACTAATATGAGCACATAGTACGATGGATAATGTTTATTATCTTCGACAATTCCTCATTTAAAAACTGAAAATGTCATTTAGTTTGAAGTTACACTAAATATCCCGAAAAAGAACCCCTTGAGATGAGATATTGAGATTCCTCTTACTATAGTTAAAGAAGTTTCAGTGTTAGAAAATAAGAACAAAATAAATTTCGAAAAATATAGAAAAGATGAAAATACAGGTAAGACAATAGAAAGTAAGATAACACAAAATTTTCGTTCTCAATTTCGAATTACTTGAATAGAAAGCGTATATTTATATAACCCTATTGAACTATTCTTCTATTCAACATTATGAATTCTTTAGGATCACTCAAACCTGAGCTAAACTTCCCATGAATCTAGATTTTAACAAAACACACGACTTCACAAATACAAAAGCTATTTCTTAATTTTTTATTCTCTTAGCTCTTAAATCTTCATAAAGACGCGCCTTTTGCCTTTATATTAGGTTAAAATTTTCTTCTTAAAATTACCTAAATAAAGATATATCAAATATCATTTTTGTTAAGATATTTCCTAGTATAAAGATTCGTTCATATCTCAACAATCGAACATATCAACATCCTGAGTCACGTCTTGTACTACCACTTGTACCACGCCGTGACTCACACATCAAATACATCATTATTCTCCCTTTTTTTACTATGTATGTGAACTCAACAACCCTAGCATTAAAGGCTTCGTCACTAGCAACTTCCAACACCAGCAACACCATTCTCCCCCTACTTGAGTCACATCATAGTCAAAAACTAATACTTGAACCGTCCTCCTCCATGTTGAGAATGAAATCCTATGGCACTATCTTCGAAGTAATTAACTTTCTCTAAATCTTCATGGGCCTTGTCCCTCCATGATTAACCCTTTGAACATGTCTCTTACCTTCACAATGATAACATATCGGACCTTGAAATCTCACTTCATAAGCTTTCTCTATTCATTTCTTCTCCCTCAATTGTTGGGAATGTCCTGAAATCAACTGTACTTACTCTAAGTGAAAGTTGTATTGTCGAGATGAGATAGTCATATGATACTGGGCAATCATAATGCTTTGCTAGAAGCCACTTGTGATCAATGAGTTTAGAACTCATTGCTAGTATTATATGATCACACACCTAAGCAAACTGGATATAAGATATGGGGTTGATTAGTAGTGTAATGATCTGGTGAATGTATATTTGATATGCATTCAATAACAAGTTTCTGAGGCTGTGTCGATCGACACAACATGTGCATCGATCAACACAGATCGCAGACTAAAATAACGATTTTGGTTTATGACTTAATTAACTACGGATTGATCCTTGGTTAATTAGGTCGTGGTAAAAGTCAATATATATGTGATATATGGTCGACTTTTACAGGCACCGTACTCAATTCACAGCCACCTCGGTTTAACAGAGAAACCTCTAAGAGATCTGATCTCTACGGCACTAGCATCCCGTCCGTTCCAGTTTGTGTGCATGTGGATACCAGTAGAGGTGCAGCACTTGAGGCGCTAATCAATCTCGAATCCCTGTTCACTTTCCGCTGCATAATCATCCAGGTATATTCGAGGTTCTATGTAGATTCAATTATAAACATGAACCCTAGATCCTAGGCTATGGAATTTATACCTAGGGTTGCCTAATGTGATTAGAACTGCTAGAAATTCCTTCAGTGGTATCAGAGCCTTAGGGTTCCAATTGAATCTGTAGCATGTTGATTAGATTAGTTGAATTTGGATCGTTGTATATTTGATATATGCATGCTGAATTGAGTTTTGATCAAAGTAATCTAGTTTAGGTTTTTTGTTCGAAAACGATTCTAGGGTTTTTCGCATAGTGTCGATCGATACCAATCCGGTGTCGATCGACACAGAATGATAACCCGAATAAACTTTAGGTTTAGCCTATAGTGACTATCGACACAAGAGTTGTGTCGGTCGACACAGACCTTGCGAATAAGTTTAATCGGTTCAATTGGATTGGACCGGTTATCGAGCTTGGTTAAAATTGGTTAAACCTCTTAGAACGGTTTATTGCAATTTGGTTGGTGTCGACCGACACTAATGTAGTGTCGATCGACACTCACCAGTTATTGAAACCGGGTCAATTGGATTGATCGGTTATCGCAAATTGGTTTTGGTAGGATTGTGTCGATCGACACTAATGTAGTGTCGGTCGACACAAGATCCAATGGTTTCAGAAATTGAACCTGAAATCACAGAACTAAACCAAAATAAATCCAATTCTTAGAATAATTAAAACTTAATAAAATTAGTCATCTTAAACAGTTCTGTTCCTCAACTTAATATCAAGTAATCCTTGATGTCTTTCCAATCTTGTCAACTGTCAAGACTCGTTTCATTGTGCGATAGACTTGCAGTGCGAGGTGTCCACAATTACATGAGTAAGACAGGAGGTAATCGTGTTGATGGTTTTGCAGTGCAAGGCATCAACAATTACATGACTTAAGAGATTGGTTTACTTGAATGGGCCATCAAAATCGTTTTGGGCCCAGAGATATCAGGTGGATTGGGCATAAGATGTCAATCCACAACCAAGAGTTATATTGGATATAACTAGCAAAGTTGTTGGGCGATAAGCCAAAGCTCACTCAAGGTTTAGTGAAGTATGGGTCTTGGATCATTATATTCATTTGAGGAAACATTGTTTGAATATAATGCGAGTTTTCTTAATAGTTAAGATCTCTCAATTCTTGAACATCATAACTAAACCTTTTTTCCTTTCTTTCATCTCAGCTATGACTAACACTCATCAAAACACTTTCTCCCTGCGATCCGTCCTTGAGAAGGACAAGTTAAATGGATCGAACTTTCTCGAATGGTATCGGAACTTGAGAATTGTTCTCAAGAAGGAGAAAATGGACTATGTCCTAGAAAATGTTCTCCCTGAAAAACCGAGAGCCAATGCCCCCACATGCAGAAAGGAGTGCTTGGGATAGGCATTCTAATGATGTGGTCGATGTGAGTTGTCTCATGTTGGCTACCATGAACTCGGACTTGCAGAAGCAATTCGAGAACGTGGAGTCGCCAATGGAGATGATCACTAGCCTGAAAAGTATGTTTCAGGAGCAGGCACGAACTGAGAGATACCAAACGGTTAGGTCTCTCATTGAATGCAAGCTACCAAAGGACGGTCCAGTTAGTCCTCATGTCATAAAGATGATGGGTTATATTGATAACCTGGGGAAACTGGATTGTCCCATTAGCCAAGAGTTGGCTACTGACATCATCCTGCAGTCACTGCCGTCAAGCTATGATCAATTTGTTATGAACTATAACATGAACAACTTGACGAAGACGTTAACTGAACTGCATGGCATGCTCAAAACAGTTGAGCCTAATATCAAGAAGGGCACTCCAAATGTACTTATGGTACAAGGGGGTAAGAAGTTTAAGAAACTTGGCAAGGGCAAGGGAAAGGGCAAGGCCGTCCAGATTGCGAATCAGGATAAGCCTGTGTCTTCTTCCAAACCCAAGCCCGGCCCATCTGAGACTGATAAGTGCCATTACTGTAATGAGCTTGGGCATTGGAAGAGAAACTGCAACAAATTCTTGGAAGAGAAGAAGAAGAAGACTTTCGAGACTTCATCTTCAGGTATTTATGTTATAGAAGTAAATGTTACTACTTCTAGTTCTACTTCTTGGGTATTGGATACCGGATGTGGTGCTCATATTTGTACAAATATGCAGGGCCTAAGCAACAGTAGGACTTTGGAGAAAGGACAAGTGGACATGCGCGTGGGAAATGGAGCAAGAGTTGCTGCATTAGCCGTAGGAACATTTCATTTGTCTTTACCTTCAGGCTTGGTTTTAGAACTCAATAATTGCTACTATGTACTTGCTATAAACAGAAATATTATTTCTATTCCTTGTTTGGATTTGGAAGGATATCAGTTTTCAATTAAGAATAAGTGTTGTTCTTTTGATTACAATGATATATTTTATGGTAGCATTCCATTAGAGAATGGACTTTATGTTTTAAACCAATATGTGCCTGTCTATAACATAAACACAAAACGGTTCAAGTCCAATGACTCGAACCTTACTTTTCTCTGGCACTATCGTTTGGGCCATATAAATGAGAGACGGATTCAGAAGCTCCATAGTGATGGGCTTTTGGACTCATTTGATTACGAATCATGTGAGAAATGCGAATCTTGTTTATTGGGCAAAATGACCAAGGCCCCTTTCAAAAAACAAAATGAAAGGGCCAATGACTTATTGGGCCTTATACATACTGATGTGTGCGGCCCAATGAGCATTAGTGCCAGAGGAAACTTTTGGTATTTCATTACTTTTACTGATGACTTCAGTAGGTATGGCTATGTCTATCTAATGAGACACAAGTCGGAATTTTTTGAAAAGTTCAAAGAGTTCCAAAATGAAGTATAGAATCAACTTGGCAAAAGTATTAAAGCTCTTCGATCAAATCGTGGAGGTGAATACTTAAGCCAAGAATTCGATGATCATCTGAGAGATTGTGGAATTGTTTCACAACTCACTCCTCCTGGAACACCCCAATGGAATGGAGTGTCCGAGAGGAGGAATCGGACTTTATTAGATATGGTTCGATCAATGATGAGTCACTCATCTCTTCCATTATCCTTCTGGGGATACGCTCTAGAAACGTGTGCGTTTACACTAAATAGGGTTCCATCAAAATCAGTTGCAAAGACACCACATGAGATGTGGACTGGAAATGTTCCAAGCTTGTCTTTCCTGAAGATTTGGGGTTGTGAGGCTTATGTTAAGCGGTTAATCACTGATAAGCTCGAACCCAAATCTGATAAATGCTACTTCGTTGGTTATCCTATGGAAACTAAGGCTTACTAATTTTACAACCAATCCGAGAACAAAGTGTTTGTTGCTCTGAACTGCGTCTTTCTTGAAAGAGAGTTTCTTTCCAAGAAGAACAGTGGGAGTAAAGTACAACTCGAATAAGTTCGAGAACCACATGAGACCGCTCGACCCATTGAGGATGAAAATCAGTTGGATCTACAAAGAGTTGTAGAAACCACACCTGTGGAGCCTGAAGTTCGCAGATCCGAAAGGATCCGAAAGGATCCGTCACGAGCCCGAGAGATATGGATTTCTCTTAACTAATTGTCATGATCTGTTGATCATTGACAGTAACGAGCCTGCGAATTTTGAAGAAGCGATGATGAGCCCTGACTACGAAAAGTGGCTGAAAGCCGCTGAATCCGAAATGGGATCCATGTCACAGAACCAAGTGTGGACTTTGGTTGATTTACCCGATGGTGCAAAAGCCATTGAGTGTAAATGGATTTTCAAGAACAAAATTGATGTGGATGGTAATATTCAGATATACAAAGCTAGGTTGGTGGCAAAAGGTTTCAAGCAAATTCATGGTATTGACTATGAAGAAACCTATTCCCCAGTTGCTATGCTTAAGTCTATTCGGATTCTCCTAGCATCCGCCGCTCATTATGATTATGAGATCTGGCAGATGGATGTGAAAACAGCTTTCCTTAATGGAATTCTGGAAGAGGATGAGTACATGACACAACCTGAAGGTTTCATCGATCCTAATGCTGCTAGGAAGGTATGCAAGCTTCATCGATCCATTTATGGATTGAAGCAAGCATCTCGGAGTTGGAATCTTCGTTTTGATGAAGCGGTCAAAAAGTTTGATTTCATCAGGAACGAAGAGGAACCGTGTGTTTACAAGAAGACTAGTGGGAGCGCAGTTGCATTTCTCGTATTGTATGTAGATGACATACTTCTTCTCGGAAATGACGTTCCACTGCTTCAGTCTGTTAAGACTTGGCTCGGAAGTTGTTTTTCAATGAAAGACATGGGAGAAGCCGCATACATTCTTGGAATAAGAATCTATAGAGATAGATTGAACAAGTTAATTGGATTGTGTCAAGATACTTATATCGATAAGGTCCTACACAGGTTCAGTATGCATGATTCCAAGAAGGGCTTCATACCGATGTCTTATGGCATTACTCTTAGCAAGAAGCAGTGTCCTTCGACACCTGCTGAGCGAGAGCGCATGGGTCGGATTCCTTATGCTTCTGCTCTAGGATCCATTATGTATGCCATGCTCTGCACTCGTCCAGATGTTGCTTGTGCTTTAAGCATGATGAGTAGATACCAATCTGATCAAGGTGAAAGTCACTGGACAGCTGTCAAGAACATCCTGAAGTATTTGAGAAATACTAAGGATAAATTCTTGGTGTACGGAGGAAGAGATGAGCTTGTAGTAAGTGGTTACACAGACGCAAGTTTTTAGACGGACAAAGATGATTTCCGATCACAATCTGGTTACGTCTTTTGTCTGAATGGCGGTGCAGTTAGTTGGAAGAGTTCCAAGCAGGACACCGTAGCAGATTCCACGACCAAAGCTGAGTACCTCGCCGCTTCTGAAGCGTCAAAGGAGGCTGTTTGGATTAAGAAGTTCATCTCTGAACTTGGTGTGGTTCCTAGTATTTCTGAATCAGTGGCTTTGTATTGTGACAACAATGGAGCCATTGCGCAAGCAAAGGAACCTAGGTCACACCAGAAGTCCAAACATATAGAGAGGAGGTGTCACCTTATCCGTGATATCATTAATAGAGGAGATGTAAAGATCAGAAGAGTCCCGACGGATGAGAATGTTGCTGATCCTTTGACTAAGCCTCTCCCAAGGCCTAAGCATGAGAGTCATACTACTGGTATAAGCATTAGATTTCTTAAGATATGATCTTGATTTCAGTGGGAGTTGTTTTTGGGTTTTAGTTATGTTATGGTGTTCATGAAAACATACTATGGTTATGTTATTTTAATGAAATTTGTTTCAGTATTATTTAATTATATTATTAAATAATAGTCCCAAAGTAGTTTATGACATTTTATAGGTCATCAAGTATGTGACTTGATCATGAAACCCTATAAGTAATAAATGACATAAATTATGTTGGTCCCTGGTCAAGGTTGTTAAAGGGGGACATTAACAACCGCGTGAGACTAGTATGTGAGGTGACTGATGACTAAGTTTCATGCAGTCATTTAATAAGAGTATTAAAGTCAATCACACAGATATATGTTAGAGAACATAGTATCAGACTTGACCCGTCAATGAGAACTCTACAAGATAGTTATATGAGTGTCATAAAAGTTTCTCATTACGACTATAGAGTATAGTCCTTAGACCTGAGTTCATCATGATTTCTTACATATGAATTGGTCCGTTTTGACTTTGTCAACCGTCAGCCGTAACAGGTGACTATAAAGACACTGATTGGGCGTATCATGAAGTATGTAAGGAACAGGGATATAACAAGATGGGATTTGTCCCTCCTATATAACAGGAGATAAATATCTCAAGGCCTATCGAAGATTTGATACTGAGAAATGCGTGGCCGCGCTCAAACGAGGTGATTGTCAGTCGTTTGTTTTATCAGTATAAATCAGAGTTCGGTAAACATGATCTAGCTTAATAAGGATGACATAGTTCTTGCCTTATGCCAGATCGAGATATAGTGACAAAGGGATTATAGGAATAGATGATTCCAGTACAAGTGGGAGATTGTTGGGAATGTCCTGAAATCAACTGTACTTACTCTAAGTGAAAGTTATATTGTCGAGATGAGACAGTCATATGATACTGGGCAATCATAATGCTTTGCTAGAAGCCACTTATGATCAATGAGTTTAGAACTCATTGCTAGTATTATATGATCCTACAGGGTCACAAACCTAAGCAAACTGGATATAAGATATGGGGTTGATCATTAGTGTAATGATCTGGTGAATGTATATTTGATATGCATTCAATAACGAGTTTCTGAGGCAGTGTCAATTGACACAACAGGTGCATCGATCGACACAGATCGCGGACCAAAATAACGATTTTGGTTTATGACTTAATTAACTACGGTTTGATCCTTGGTTAATTAGGTCGTCGTAAAAGTCAATATATATGTGATATATGGTTGACATTTACAGGCACCGTACTCAATTCACAGCCACCTCGGTGAAACAGAGAAACCTATAAGAGATCTGATCTCTACGGCACTAGCATCCCGTCCGTTCCAGTTTGTGTGCGTGTGGATACCAGTAGAGGCGCAGCACTTGAGGTGCTAATCAATCTCGAATCCCTGTTCACTTTCCGCTGCATAATCATCCAGGTATATTCGAGGTTCTATGTAGATTCAATTATAAGATCCTAGGCTATGGAATTTATACCTAGGGTTGCCTAATGTGATTAGAACTGCTAGAAATTCCTTCATCAATAACCTGAAGCATCTTGACCTAATGTGCCCAACAACTCCATAATGATGACAAACAGATCGCCAAATCCTTTGAGGTGCACTTTTTATTATGGCATTTTCCTTGTTGCAGTCATTGTAGCAGCTTTTGTACCAGTTGCAGACTTCATAACAGTTACAGTCTCTGTAGCAGCTGTCGATGCAACATCCATTTTTCAACCAAACAAACAAACATAGTCAGCTTTTAAAGATTCTTCCTTGAATCAAAGACCACATCAATCACTTTTGCCAATGGTGAGAAGATGATCCAACTGCTTAGTGCCATTATTTAGCATCCTCATGCCTTTTTGAGTTTCTTCAAGTTGAATTCTAGCTTGTTGTGCTTGTTCTTCTTCTTTCTTTGTTGCATACTTTTTTCCTTCAGCAAGTTGAGCTTCTAACTTGACTTTCTCCTTAGTCAATGCTGAATTCTCTTGAACCAGTTTACACCAATGCTCATACAAAGCTTTGTAGTTTTCAGAAAAATCATCAACATTACTTCTTGGATCGTCATCACTTTCATCCTTGTCACTTACAATTGCACACCCTATTGCAGACGCTGACGCATATTCCGATGCGGACACTGATGTAGACTTTGTTGCAGATTTCATAGCAGAACTGTACTCAAAAGTTGTGAATGCCAAAAAATTATTTAGTCCTCCACGATCATCTGAATCACTTTCAGAATCATACTTGACAATCTTTTTTTTCTTATTCTGCTGCAAATTTGCACAATTACGGCTAACATGACTAAATTCATGACATTCATAACATCATATCTTTGATGATGGATTGCCCAACTCCTCTTTTTAATTTTCTTTTCCTCAGCTCCAGATACTTAGAAAATTGTCTTGACAGCATTTCCATATTATCTTCAGAAGATGAAACTTGTAGAGCAACTCCGACATCAAAATCCTTCTTCTGAGTTTTTTTGTCATACGATTTCCTCAACTCAAATCTTGGAATATCCGAACAAATTCATCAAACGCCATCTCATCCAAATTATGAGCTTCTTCAACAACAGTAATTTTTATTCAAACTTTGATGGAAGAGATCTCTTGAACTTCTTCACAAGATCCTTGTCTTTGTAGTGCTTTCCAAGAGCGAATGACTCATTAGATATGTCACACAGCTTCGCACGAAATTGAGCAATGGTTTCTCCTTCACTCATACTTAGATTTTCATATTTGGATGCTAACATATCCATCTTAGTTCTTTGACACTTTTGGTACCTTCAAACATGTTCTCCAATGTTTGGCATGCCTTTTGAGTTAACACACATTGAGAAATCAACTTGAAGTAACTTGCATCAATTGCATTATAAATTGCACTCTTGGTCTTAGAATTGAAGCTTGATGTCCCCTTCTCTTTAGCATTCCATTTATCTCTCGGATTAATAAAATTCAACTCCCTTATCATTAGTCATCACAGGGGAATTCCAAACAATCTCAATTGAATTCCAACTAACCTCATCAATACCACTAATGAAAGCTTGCATACGAACCTTCAAATATCCAAAATTTGAAGAATCAAGCTGTGTTATTCTTGTCATATACGTACCTTCTTGATGAGACTCCATTAAACCTGATTTCGAACTATGTGCTACTTCCTGAGCTACATTTTGGTCATTACCTTAGATCTGCCCAAAACAAGACCAAATATCTATGAGTAATACTTGGGTTCACCCCTAGAGGTGAACCCTTTTCTAACCAATCAAATAATTCCACATAATCTAATATTAAAAATAATTAAAATTTTAAAAATGTTTTAAAAATAAGAAAATAAAAAACGAAAAAAAAAGAAAAAAAATATATTTTATTTCAGACAAAACTTAAAAATAAAATTTTTATAAAAAATACTAAAACCTGAATCTTAATCTCTAAACCCTAAATTATAAACCCTAAACCCTAAACCCTAAACGATAATTTGAATCTAAAATATTAAAATTAAAACTAAATCTTAATCCCTAAACCCAATATGTAAATATTAAAAAATAAAAAACTAAACCCTAATCCCTAAACCTTAAACCCTAATCCATAAACCCTAAATCCAAAGAGCTTAAACCCTATACCATAAACCCTAATTCCTAAACCCAATATGTAAATTTTAAAAAATAAAAAACTAAACCCTAATCCCTAAACCCTAACCCAAAGAGCTTAAACCCTAATCTCTAAACCCTAAACCCAAAGAGCTTAAACCCTATACCATAAACACTAATCCCTAAACCTTAAGCCCCAAAGGGTTTACATTTAAAGGGTCCTTAATCCCTAAACCCCAAAAAATTTAGATCCAAAGGGTTTATAATCCTTAAACCCTAAATCCAAAAGAATTTAAACTTTAAACCCTAAAGGTCTTAAACCCTAAAATCTAAGCTGTAAACCCTAAACCATAATTTGTAGACCCTAAACTCCAATTTGTGAACTCTAAAAATATATAGATATTGATATATATTATTATCTATTTTTATAAAATATTTGAGTGTATTTAATTCTTTAATTTTAATTTTATAATTTTATTTAATATTACATGGCATATATTTATTGGTTAAGAAAGAGGGGGTGAACAAATGGGTTCACCTCTAAGGGTGAACCTAAGTATTTTCCAATATCTATCTAGCATTCGCTCTGATAACAATTGCAGAAAGTAAGATAACACAAAGTTTTCTTTCTCAAATTCGAATTCATTTGAATAGGAGCAATTACACCAATCACAAACGCATAGATCAAACCCTGTTGAACTACCACTCTATTCAATACCATGTACTCTTTAGGATCACCTAAACCCCGAGCTAAACTGCCCCTGAGCGTAGACTTTAACAAAACACACGACCTCACAAATACAAAAGCTCTCTCTTGAGTTTTTATTCTCTTAGATCTTGCATCTTCATAAGGCTAAGCCTCTGACCTTTATATTAGGCTAAACTTGCTCCTTAAGTTTACCTAAATAAAGATTTAGAAATTATATTTTTGTTAAGATATTTTCTACTGTTTTGTAACTTTTCATTTTTCCTATATCTTCTCCTAAAAATAAGTAAACCCATCTAAGCTGCAATATTCTCTTCTAATAACTTCATCCATCTCAGAAAACAACTCATAAACCGTCCTTGGGCGCATCACCAATATGGGAACCAAGCACTTCAAGGGAAGTGCAGATCCGCTAGAGGCGGATGAGTAGGAGTAACAGTTGGTTTGGACTTCTGATCCACCCGTTTTCCAGTGGACTACATGAAAGATATTACGGTCCACTTTCTATAAAGGGATGCAAATAACCGGGGTTGTCTGTGGACATGCGCACCAAAGGGCTCATAGAGTCGTTTGCTGAATTTGAGATCGAGTTCTACCAGAAGTACTTTCCAGCTGAGGCATGAGATTGAATGGAAGGATAATACTTGAACTTGGTTCAGGTCGCAAGATGGTCTGTGAGTACGAGGCAGAGTTTGACCGACTCAGGCGTTATGTGAGACAAGTTGTTGAGGACGAACCAACACTTGTGCGAAGTTTCCTTTGCGTCGTGCGGGTTGAACTTCATACTCATTGCTCCGTTTGTACCTATGAATTTGTTTTCGAATTGGTCTAAAGGGTACCTACATTGAAGGCAAATTTTGCCGAGGATGCCCGGGTGAGAACTAAGTCACAGGACAAGGTGACTAGTCAATCCGAGAAGGATCTAAATAGGAAGTGGGATCAAGTCGGGCTGATCACCATAACTTTAGAAACCGCACCAAATGTCACTTGCGAAAAGTATCACCCAGTGGGGTTTTGGAAGGCAAGGAGAGTATGTGCGAAGTGTGGCAACAAGGACCACAGTCCCACTTCACACCCTGGAACGCACCATTCTTATAGAATCCAAAGCTGTCCACAAGATAAGGAGCAAGAATGAGTGACAAATTATAAACCAATGACATGCTTCCATTGTGGAAAGGCTGGGCATTTCATGCGTGAATGCCCGAAGATTATATAACAAAAGCAGAAGGAATTAGAAGTGAAATGCGGCAATGAGTGTCTAATTGCAAGAGCTAAGGGCCAGACCGCAACACCAAGAGTTTACGAACTGGTTAAGGACATTGGTTTGGCCGGATCCTATGGTGCGATTATTGGCATGTCATTAAACCCCAACTCCTTCAATTGATTTTGTGTGGCATTACATTAGGGAAAGGGTTAGGTTGCTTAGATGTTGTCAATGTATTGGGACCGTAACCATAGGTGGTGTAGAAACACACACACCTTGTTTGACTCAAGGGCTACACATAGTTTTGTGAGTCCGAGAATGATTGGGAAAGGCTTGTTCCAGACGGAACAAGTGGATGGCCTAGGCATTGTGAATGCGGCTGGTGGGCAAACCATACCTATGCTAAGATTGGTCCGAGACATACCCGTCTCCATAGGAGGCGTGAGTATGCCTTCCAATATGGTTGATGTCCATCTAAAACAACATGAGGTGATTTTGGGTATGGATTGGCTCGAATAGAACCGAGCCACAATTATATGTCACCGTGGAAGAGTACGGTTCAAGAGACCTGAAGGAAGAGTGGAGTTCCAAGGTGTAAAACCGACTTCAGGAAGTCTAGTTGTCTCTGCAATCCAAGCAGAAAGGATGTTAGAAAAAGGTTGTGAGGCATACCTAGCCACCATCACAACCACTGACATTGGAAAGGAGGTGAAGATTGGAGCGAGTCCAGTGGTCAAGGACTTTGGGGACGTGTTCCTGGCCTTACAAGGCTTTCCGCCTCACAGGTCTGACCCGTTCACCATTGAAATTGAACCAGGAACTACTCCCCTATCCAAGGCTCCATATCGTATGGTACCAACCGAGATGGCTGAGCTAAGAAACAGTTGGAAGATTGTTGTATAAGGGATCCATTAGGCTGAGCAGTTCTCCATGGGGGCTCCATCCTTGTTTGTGAAGAATAAGGATATGATCCCTAGATTGTGCATCGATTACCGAGGCATAAACTGGGTTATTGTGAAAAAGTACTCCTTTCCTTAGATAGACGAATTGTTGGATCAGTTAAAGGGGGCGACCTTGTTTTTCAGAATCGATCTAGCATCGAGATACCACCAAATCCCAACTGCACCAGAGGGCGTGGAGAAAATGATGTTACAAACGCGGTATGGACACTATGAGTTTTTAGTCATGTCATTTGGTCTAACTAATGCACCGACTGCGTTCACGAAGATGATTAATGAGATCTTTTGTTATCATTTTCGTTGATGACATCCTTGTTTATTCAAAGAACTGGAAGACTCACCAGGAAAATCTAAGGATGGTAATGGAAAAACTAGAGAACATAAGCTCTACGCCAAGTTGAACAAAAGTAGTTTTAAATAAAAAAAAAGGATTGGGTTCCTCAGACACATTGTGTCAGACCAGGATGTCTCGGTCGACCCCGATAAAATCAGATTGATCTAGGAATGGTCGAGGCCGAGGAACGCTACGGAGGTTGGGAGTTTCTTCGGACTAGCCGGCTACTACCGATGGTTCGTCCAAGGTTTCGCGAGCAATGCACGGGCCATGACTCGACTGACTGGGTGGAACGTTAAGTTGGAATGGAAGGACGCAGCCGATAGGAGTTTCTCAGAACTGAAGGACATTCTAACCAGCGCACCTATCCTGACCCTGCCAGAGAACAATATACCTTATGTGTTATACACACAATCCATAAAAATATTAGGATGTATCTTGATGCAGAAAGGGAGGGTGGTTTCCTATGCCTCAATGAAACTAAGGAAACATGAGGGTAACTACCCTACTCATGATCTTGAAATGGTTGCATTTGCACTTAAGATCTGGCGATCATATCTCTACGGAACTAAAGTAAAACTATTTACCGACTACAAGAGCTTGAAGTATGTTTTCACTCACCCAGAGTTGAACTTGAGGAAAGGGGATGGATGGAATTGGTGGCAGATTACGATATGGACATCACTTACCATCCTGGAAAGGAAAACTTGGAAGTAGAAACTTTGAGCAGGAAATGGACCGAAGTGGCGGTGGAACGGGATGTAAAGACATTGGTCGGGTTGGTCAGGTCATTACGTTTCAATGCTTTGGCAGTGGACAAGGACCCATTGGGCTTGAGATTGGCAGACCAAACAGACCTACTAACAAGGGCCCGGCTGAATCTAAAGCATGTTGAAGATTTAATCAAGGGGTCAACAACAACAACACGGCGTACCGATTCTCCAAAAATGGACGATTTTGGTGCGTGGACAGATCAGTGTACCTAACATGAAGGAACTAAAGGAGGAGATCGTAAAGAAGATCAGTCTAAGTTCTCTATTCTTCCCGGAAAGACCAAGATGTACAATGACCTCAAACGGTACTATCACTGGGTAGGAATGAAACGAGACATTGCTGAGTGGGTGGCTAAGTGCCCAACCTTTCAACTGGTCAAAATAGAGCACTAATTCCCAAGTGGCATTTTAAAAATTATGTCTATTCAAGAGTGGAAACGGGATCACATCACCATGGACCAGACTGTCCACGACCAGGATAAGGAGAGACACGGTTTGGGCAGTGGTTGACAGATTGACCAAGTCTGCACACTCGTGGCCATTAAGAAGACTGGTGGAGTGGGAAAATTTTCTGAGAAGTATATTAATGAGATCTTGAGGTTGCACGGAATTCTCTCAGACCGATATGGGATGTTCACTTCTTATTTCTGGCAATATTTTCAAAAAGCCATAGGAACAAGAGTGAACATGAGCACGGTATATCACCCACCGACGGATAGACAATCAGAAAGAATCATAGAGACCTTGGAAGACATGCTACGATCATGTGTTTTGGATTGGGGTAACTCTTGGGAGATGTACTTACCTTGGACCGAATTCTCTTATAATAATAGTTATCAATCGAGTGTAGGGATGTCACCTTATGAGACCTTGTATGGATGGCCTTGTTAAACCACACTATGCTGGACGCAATTGGGGGAGTCAAGTGTGATTGGACCAGATATTATTGCAGAGAACACCGAGCAAATACGGTTCCTAAGGGCCAAATGAAGGAAGCACAAGATCTCCAAAAAGAGATGCAAACAAAAGACGGAAAGACCTTGAATTTGAAGTAAGAGATCGGGTCTATCTCATGGTGATCACCTTCAACCAAGGGCAAGAGTTTCCAAACGAGAAAAGTTGGATCCGAGGTGCTTATGGCCGTTCCGAATCCTAGAGAGGGTGGGGGCGGTCGCGTATAAGCTGGACGCCTTCCACAACATGTTCCATCTCTCTTAACTGCGCAAGTGCATGTCAGATCAGGGTGTGGTTATGACTGAGATCCCCATAGATCTTAGGGAAAAATTTACCATGAAGGCTAGACCCCTACAATTTTGCGACAACAGATATATAGATGTGTATTAGTCGTTAATATACGACCAAAAATTATTTTCGGCAATATAGTCGCCGATTTACGACTGCGTAACGACCATTGTCGAGACCGGAAATAATAGTCGCAGACTAGTCGGTGATATGGAGACTATTTTCGTCTGATGTGAAGAGTTGTAGAAAAATCGTAAATTGGTCATTACATGGGAGACTAATTTGCTACTTCATGAAAAGTAATAACAAAATTGTTTATTTGTCGCTATTGTTATGACTAATATGCAACTCATTATTCGTGTCGCAAAGTAACCAGGTATGGGTCGTATCATGTATTATTATTTTTTAGTAATAATAATATAATATAGTTTGGTTATATTTTACCTGTTTGTGGTAGGTGTAAGGGTTTCAAAACTAATCTATACTTGCAATATGTAAAGTGTATAATCGCTTTTTCAACTTCTAATAAAGATGTATAAGTTGCAATATTATATACTAACTAAATTTTAAATAGAAGTTAATTAACCCTTAAAATAGAAACCAAACGCTTAGCAATCTTTACACTGGTTAAAAGTTCATAAGTTTTTAATAGTTATAGAATAAGAGTGTAAGAGAGTTAGAAGCGATCAAGATTTTAGTGCTCGTTTGAGTACCATGTCAGAAGAGGATTAGGGTAACTACACGAAATCAAAGAAGGAAATACGTTAGATGTTAAGAATTTATATGATCATAAGATTTTCAATATGACAATATCAAAAAAAATTCACACATATCCATCAAATTGTTCAACTCATCCAAAGTTACACGATGATAGTCAATTGAAGAAGGCTCTTATATTCCTCTTACCCCTAGGTATAAATATATATATATATATATATATATATATTCTCATAATTTTGTTTTATATTAATATCTTCCTCAAATTTTCTTGAAAACATGTCAACATATCGCAAAATCTTTCGATCCGGAAAAATTGGAGCAAAACAAACAAACGCTTGTCTGGAACTTGTTCAAAACGCCTGGACAATTCCTCAGCGGGTGGTCCATATAAAACGCATTCTATAGCCCTATTCCTTCAATTCTAACAAAATTATTTAGTAAGGTTTAATTATAAGGTGGTTCTAAAACTTTGAAACTTAAACCATGTGAATAACTTACGTTGCATCTCTTAGCGTGAATTGGACTTCAACACGTGTACTTGAATACGAATAGACCTCTGAAGAGTAATCTTTCCGTTCAATCTCTCCAACCCATGTTATAGTACCAACAACATCTATAGGAAAAATTCATTTAAATATAAGTTAATCTCCTAAAAGTAACAACCACAGTTCTACATTATCCAATGATACATTTTTCCTCTTAATCTAATAATAATGTATTGTAAACAACACTTACCACCATCATAAATTCCTTAGATTTGTTCAATGCTCAAGAGGTCATCAATCGAAGTTCTCAGTGATAATTGTCTCGTCAGTATATTAATATCCTTATAAGTTATACATAATCGGTCATACTTTGGCCCTAAGAAAAACCCCAAAATCAGAAAAATTAAATCAGAAAAATTAAACCAGAAATCTTATTTCTGTAAAAAAGGAACTTTCACGCGTTTTTTTCCAAAAGGAAAGGCTTAAATTCGACTTCCCTATTGATTATATAACCAAAGATTACAAAATGAAGTACCCAAATAAAAACGTATGGATTTATGGATGCTATGTAAACCCAAAAAAAATGAAAAGGGCAAAATTAATTCCAAAGGATTAAAAATAGAAAAAAAAATACCTCTTAATCTGATAAAATTAATTCTGAGGGAGTATCATAGTGATTAAAACACCAAGATCTTTAGGTTTTTTAAAATAAAAACTTGGTAACTACGTTAACTCGATACGCATCGGTTGCAACTTTCCATTAAAAACTCTTACTCGTTTTGGCCTTTTCTAGAATATTTAACATTACCATCGTTTACAAATCAATCTTGATAGTAATGAGATCCGTGTGTTATTCTAGAATATTCTATAAATTGGATTTTTATTATAAATGAATATGGTTGGGTCTCAATAAATAGGTTTATGTCAACATAAATGCTTACTATAATAACTAGTATACAAAGAGAGAGAGAGAGAGAGAGAGAGAGAGAGAGAGAGAGAGAGAGAGAGAGAGAGAGAGAGAGAGAGAGAGAGAGAGAGAGAGAGAGAGAGAGAGAGTTTTAGGGTATGATTTTAGAGAGGTTAGGATTTTCGGGTATTCCGATCGATTAATGATATTTTTGTGTGTGTCACATTTATTTGTGTAGGATCTCACATACGCAACAACATTGCGAATAGCAATCACATTCGAATATATATCAGTCATTTCATCCCTCACAATCAAGTAAATAATATGACTAGCACATCACATATGCATAATTCCCCATCTAATACTAAGGCATTTTAATTAAGCGCGGAAAACTACTCTGAAACATCCTTGTCAACAGTCACATCGAACACTTTCTATGATCCCAATTCAGCTAAACGCTTTAGAAAACATTAGAGATTGTCTGAACTTTTTGATATGTGATGTGCTTGAAATCAATGATCAGCTTCTTCAACCGCAAGTTTGAATCCATTTAATGCACAATTACAACCATATAAGAGGCATATAACCAGAAAAGTATACTAAAATTTTACAAAAAACAGAAGCATGGTCTACAATTTACTAATACGATGAGAATAACATGTAGTTTGTGCCACCCATATGTCAGTAGTGATTGAAACTCGTTGTTTCTTCCCTATAAACAACTTCTTCGAGGCAGCCTTCCTCAAAATATAAATCTGAACTGTTGGGAATGTCCTGAAATCTATTGTACTTACTCTAAGTGAAAGTCGTATTGTCGAGATGAGACAATCATATAATACTAGGTAGTCATAATGCTTTGCTAGAAGACACTTATGATCAATGAGTTTAGAACTCATTGCTAGTGTTATATGATCCTACAGGGTCACACACCTAAGCAAACTGGGCGTTAAAGACGAGGTTGATCATTAATGTAATGATCAAGTGAATGCATATTTGATATGCATTCGACATCAATATTCTGGGGGCAGTGTCGATCGATGCAGATAGTGCATCGATCGATGCAACTCGCGAATTGCCAGATTAAAATCGGTTTAATCGTTGGTTAATTCGGTTGTGGTTTGAGTCGACATATATATAAGATATATGGTCGACCTAAACAATGATCTAACCTAATTCACAGCCACCAGAACTTGAATAGAAACCTCTGAAGAGATTGGATCTCTATAGGCACTAGCATCCCTCCTGTTCAGTTTGTGTGCGTGTGGATACCAGTAGAGGCGCAGCATTTGAGGCGCTTCGTGATCTCGATTATCTGCAAATCTTCCGTTGCTAATCACCAGGTAATTCTGAGATCCCATTGATTCAATTACATGAACCCTAGATCCTAGGCTTGGAATTCAGACTAGGGTTGCTAATCCTGATTAGAACTGCTAGAAATTCCTTCAGTGGTATCAGAGCCTTAGGGTTCCATTGAATCTGTAGCATGTTGATTAGATTAGTTGAATCTGAATCTGTGTATGGTTGATACAAACTTGCTAAAATTCGTTTTCATGAAAACCTAGTTTAGGGTTCTGTTCGAAAACGTTTTAGGGCTTTTTCGCATGGTGTCGATCGATGCCAATCCGGCATCGATCGACACAGGGCGAAAACCCGATTAAAATTTAGGGTTTTTTCGCATGGTGTCGATCGATGCCAATCCGGCGTCGATCGACACAGGGCGAAAACCCGAATAAAACTTAGGTTTCGCCTAGTGTCGATCGACACAAGTATTGTGTCGGTCGACACAAACCTCGCGAGATTGATGAATCGGTTCAATTGGATTGGACCGGTTATCGAGCTTGGTTAATAATGGTTAAACGCTAAGAATGGTTTAATTGCGATTGGTTTGATTAGGTTGGTATCGACCGATGCTAGTGTAGCATCGATCGACACTGACCGGTATTCAAAACCGGATCAATTGGATTGATTGGTTATCGCGGATTGTTTTGGTTATTCTGCATCGATCGACACTATAGTAGTGTCGGTCGACATCAGATTCGATGGTTTAGGTTATGGAACCTGAAATCACAGAACCAAAATAAGATAAATCAATTTTAATTAGAAGAATTAAAACATAATAAAACTGAACGTTTTAAGGTTATGTTCCTCAAACTAAATATCAAGTAACACTTGATGTCTTTCCAATCTTGTCAACTGTCAAGACCCATTTAATTGTGCGATAGACTTGCAGTGCAAGATGTCCACAATTTCATGAGTAAGGCAGGAGGTAATCGTGTTGATGGGCTTACAGTGCAAGGCATCAACAATTACATGACTGAAGAGATTGGTTTACTTGACTGGGCCATCAAAATCGTTTTGGGCCCAGAGACATCAGGTGGATTGGACATAAGATGTCAATCCACAACCAAGAGTTATATTGGATATAACTAGCAAAGTTGTTGCTTACCTAGATAGCTAAAATTTGGGTGATAGCCAGTGGCTCACTCAAGTTTAGTGAAGTATGGGTCTTGGATCATTATATTCATCTGAGGAAACATTAATTGAATATAATGCGAGTTTTCTTAATTGTTAAGACTTCTCATTTCTTGAACATCATAACTAAACCTCCCTTGTTTTTCAGCTATGTCTAGCACAAACCATCGTAACAATTTCTCCCTGCGATCCGTCCTTGAGAAGGACAAGTTAAATGGATCAAACTTTCTTGAATGGTATCGGAACTTGAGAATTGTTCTCAAACAGGAGAAAAAGGACTATGTCCTTGAGAAAGTTCTCCCCAAGAAGTACCGAGCCAATGCCTGGCAGTCAGAAAAGGATGCTTGGGACAAGCATTCTAATGATGTGGTGGATGTGAGTTGTCTCATGTTGGCTACCATGAACTCGGAATTGCAGAAGCAATATAAGTACGTGGAGTCGCCAATAGAGATGATCACTGGCCTGAAAAGTATGTTTCAGGAGCAGGCACGAACTCAGAGATACCAGATGGTAAGGTCTCTGATTGAGTGCAAGCTACCAAAGGGCGATCCAGTTAGTCCTCATGTCATTAAGATGATGGGTTATATTGATAACCTGGGGAAACTGGATTGTCCCATTAGCCAAGAGTTGGCTACTGACATCATTCTGCAGTCACTGCCGTCAAGCTATGATCAATTTGTTATGAACTATAACATGAACAACTTGACGAAGACGTTGACTGAATTGCATGGGATGCTTAAGACTGCTGAACCTAACATTAAGAAGGACACCCCAGATGTCCTTATGGTACAAAAGGGTAAGAAGTTTAAGAAACTTGGTAAGAACAAAGGTGATGGCAAGACGAGCTCGATTGTGAATCCAAGCGAGTCTGGCCATGCTCCTAAGGTTAAAACCAGTCCTTCTGAAGATGTTAAGTGCCGTTATTGTAATGGTCATGGGCATTTGAAAAGAAACTGCAATAAATTCTTGGAAGATTATGAGAAGCTGAAGAAGACGTACGAGACTTCTTCTTCAGGTATTATGTTATAGAAGTAAATGTTACTTCTTATAGTCCTACTTATTGGGTATTTGATACCAGCTTTGGTACTCATATTTTGTGAAAATGTGCAGGGCCTGAACAAAAGTAGGACTGTGGAGAAAGGACAAGTGGATCTATGCGTGGAAATGGAGCAATAGTTGCTGCATTAGCCGTATAAGTATTTCATTTGTTTTCTTTATGGCATATTTTAGAACTTAAGAATTGCTACTATGTATCTGCTGTGAGCAGAAATATTATTTCTATTCCTTGTTAGGATATGGAAGGATATCAGTTTTCAAATTAAGAATAAGTGTTATTCATTTGATTACAATGATATATTTTATAGTAGCAATCCATTAGAGAATGGACTTTATGTTCTGAACAAGAATGTGCCTAACCATAACATTAATACCAAGAGATTCAATTCAAGTGATGCGAATCAAACTTCTCCCTGGCATTGTCGTTTTGGGCCACATAAATGAGAAACAAATTCAGAAGCTCCATAGTGATGGGCTTTTTGGGCTCATCTGATTATGAATCATAATGAGTAAAGTGAATCTTGTTTATTGGGTAAAATGACGAAGGCTCCTTTCAACAAAGGTAGTATCGATCGATACAAATGATGCGTCGGTCGATACAGGTTGCGAACAAATAAAAAATGAAAGGGCCAGAGGCTTATTGGGCTTTATGCATACGGATGTATATGGGCCGATGAACACTAGTGCTAGAGGAAAATTTCAGTACTTCTTACCTTTACTGATATTTTCAGTAGGTACGGTTATGTCTTAAGACATAAAACAGAATCTTTGAAAAGTTCAAAGAGTCCCAGAACAAAGTACTGAATCAATTTGGCAAAGGTATTAAAACTCTACGATGAGATCATGGAGGTGAATACTTAAGTCAAGAATTTAGTGATCATCTGAGAGATTGTGAAAGTGTTTCACAATTCACTCCTTCTGAATCGGACTTTATTAGATATGGTTCGATCAATGATGAGTCACTTAGATCTTCCAATATCCTTCTAAGAATACGCTCTAGAAACGTTTGCGTTTACACTAAATAGGTTTCCATCAAAATCAGTTACAGAGATACCACATGAGATGTGGAATGGAAATGTTTCTGATTTATCCATCGTGAAGATTTGGGGTTGTGAGGCTTATATAAAACGTTTAATCTCTGATAAGCTCACACCCAAATCTGATAAGTGCTACTTCATTGGTTGTCCTAACGAAACCAAGGCATGTTACTTTTACAACCAGTTCGAGAACAAATTATTTGTTGCTCGGAACTATGTTTTCTTGAGAAAGACTTTCTTTCCAAGAAGAACAGTGGGAGTAAAGTACAACTCGAAGAAATTCGAAAAACACAGGAGGCTGTTCAACCTGATAAGGAAGAGCAGCAGTTGGATCTACAAAAGTTGTAGAACCTGCACCTGTGGTGCCTAAAGTTTGCAAAGGATCTGGTAAATGTATATTCGATGTACATTTTAAAATGGCGAGTTTCTGAAGATGTGTCGATCGACACAAAAGTTGCATCGATCGACACAGATCGTGAAACAAAATATTGATTTTGGTTTATGACATAATTAACTACGGTTTAAATCTTGGTTAATTAGGTCGTGGTAAAAGTATACATATGAGATATGTGCGCGACTTTTACACAAAACTGAAGCTCGCAGATCCGAAAGGATCCGTCACGAACCCGAGAAATGTGGATTTCTCGTAACCAATTGCCGTGATCTATTGATCATTGAAAGTGACGGGCCTGCGAATTTTGAAGAAGCAATGATGGGCCTTGAATCCGAAAATGGCTGAAAGTCCATTCAGATTTTCCTAGCAACAGCCGCTCATAATGGTTATGTGATCTGGCAGATGGATGTGAAAACAGTTTTCCTTAAAGGAATTCTGGAAAGGGATGTGTACATGACACAACCTGAAGTTTTTCATTGATCCTAATGAAGCTAGGAAGATATTCAAGCTTCATCAATCCATTTATGGATTGAAGCAAGCATCTCGGAGTTGGAATCTTCGTTTTGATGAAGTAGTCAAAAGGTTTGACTTCGTCATGAACAAAGAGGAACTGTGTGTTTACAAGATGACTAGTGGGAGCGCAGTTGCATTTCTGGTATTGTATGTTGATAACATACTACTTCTCGGAAATGAAGTTCCATCGTTTTCAGTCTGTTAAGAATTGACTCGAAAGTTGTTTTTCGATGAGAAATATGGGAGAAACCATATACATTCTTGGAATAAGAATCTATGGAGATAGATTACATAAGCTAATTGGATTGTGTCAAGACACTTATGGTGATAAGGTCTTGCACAGGTCCAGTATGCAGGATCCCAAGAAGGGCCTCGTGCAAATGACTCTTGGTATTACTCTTAGCAAGACGCAGTGTCCTTGGACACACGCTAAGCAAGAGCAAATAAGGGTCAGACTACTGCTAAAGGCATTAGATGTCTTAAGATATGATCTTAATTTTAGTGGGAGTTGTTGTTGTTAATTTTAGTTATGATATGATGTTCGTATAAACATAATTTGATTATGTTATTGAAATCTGACATCTGTATTATTTAATAATGGTTATTAAATAATAGTCCCAAAGTAATTTATGACATTTTATAGGTCATCAAGTATGTGACTTGATCATGAAACCCTATAGATAATAAATGACATAAATTATGTTGGTCCCTAGTCGAGGTTGTTAAAGTGGGACATTAACAACCGCGTGAGACTAGTATGTGAGGTGACTGATGACCAAGTTTCATGGAGTCATTAATAAGAGTATTAAAGTCAATCACATAGATATGTGTTGGAGAACACAGGATCGGACATGACCCACTGATGAGAACTCTACGGGATAGTTATATAAGTGTCATGAGAGTTTTCATTACGACTATAGAGTATAGTCCTTAGACCTGAGTTCATCATGTTTTCTTACAAATGAATTGGTCCGCTTTAACCTTGTCAAACGTCAGCCGTAACTGGTGACTATAAAGGCATTGATTGGGCGTATCATGAAGTCTGTGAAGAAACAGGGATGGAACAAGATGGGATTTGTCCCTCCTATATAACAGGAGATAAATATCTCAGGTCCCATCAAAGATTTGATACTGAGAAATGTGTGGCCACACTTGTTTGTCTTGTCAGTATAAATCGGAGTTCGATGAACATGATTTTGGCTTAATAAGGATGACACGGATCTTGCCTTATGCCAGATCGAGATATAGTGACGAAAGGATTATGGGAATAGATGATTCCAGTACAAGTGGGAGATTGTTGGGAATGTCCTGAAATCTATTGTACTTACTCTAAGTGAAAGTCGTATTGTCGAGATGAGACAATCATATAATACTAGGTAGTCATAATGCTTTGCTAGAAGCCACTTATGATCAATGAGTTTAGAACTCATTGCTAGTGTTATATGATCCTACAGGGTCACACACCTAAGCAAACTGGGCGTTAAAGACGAGGTTGATCATTAATGTAATGATCAAGTGAATGCATATTTGATATGCATTCGACATCAATATTCTGGGGGCAGTGTCGATCGATGCAGATAGTGCATCGATCGATGCAACTCGCGAATTGCAAGATTAAAATCGGTTTAATCGTTGGTTAATTCGGTTGTGGTTTGAGTCGACATATATAAGATATATGGTCGACCTAAACAATGATCTAACCTAATTCACAGCCACCAGAACTTGAATAGAAACCTCTGAAGAGATTGGATCTCTATAGGCACTAGCATCCCTCCTGTTTGGTTTGTGTGCGTGTGGATACCAGTAGAGGCGCAACATTTGAGGCGCTTCGTGATCTCGATTATCTGCAAATCTTCCGCTGCTAATCACCAGGTAATTCTGAGATCCCATTGATTCAATTACATGAACCCTAGATCCTAGGCTTGGAATTCAGACTAGGGTTGCTAATCCTGATTAGAACTGCTAGAAATTCCTTCATGAACAAGTCCCTGGTTGATGATATTCTTGAGAGCGGCTTATAGAGGTTGAATTTTACCAATATGACTAGATTTAATAACAAATAAAAATAACAAACAAATGCATATATATGGATTAAACTAACCTTTTGCAGAAGTGCTTCCATGCCAGACTTTCAACAAATGACAAGAAAATTCTCATATCACAAGCATCTCATTAGTTGCTTCTCTAAAACACGCTTAAAGACCTTTGCAGTCATCGTGTTGCGTTTGTCATCACTAATCGGTTACTTCTCAGCTTGACCATCTACCCACGCCTTATAGTGCTTGCATATTGCAAGTTGTTTGATGAGGTTAGAAGTCCCTGACTTAATTGCACAAGCAAAGTCCTTCTCACAATAATGGCAGAAGCAGATGTTGTCTTTTGCCACAGATAGCTACAACGGGTATCCGCATTTACAAGCTCGACCCTATGGGTTGTTCGTATTTATCCGCAGACAAGTATCTACAGATTAGATGCGGCACTATTTGTCGCTAATAGCTACGATTAGCGATGACTGTTTTTGTAGCTACGTTAGCTACAAATAACTACAATCACATCCGTAGATAAATAGCTACGGATTACGACTATCATGTTCGTAGCTTTATCTACGATTATTGTCGTAGCTATATTTTATTATATTTTTAAAATAAACAAATAAACAAAAGAATTTATTTTATTCAAATTAATATGTATAATAAAATAAATTACAATAAGTAAATAAACAATTCATTTTAAAAAATCAGAAATAGATTTTGTTATTATTCCAACACCACCACCGCCGGCTCGGGTAGCCACCGCCGTCTACGATATTAGTCACTTTTTCTTTATCTTTGTCTCGCAATTTCTCTTTGTTGCGACCTGCTTCTTTGTCTTCGCCGCCGGGCCATGGTTTGTGTTCGTCTTCACCACCTGCATTTGGGTCATGGAGGAAATCGTGAGATGGAGGTTTAAGGAGGTGCAGGCTGTAGAAGATGGCTCCGTCTTCCGTCTTCCCCATCCCAACGACAACCACCGTCTCCCCTCTTTCAGATTCGCCGGAGACACGAATCTTCGTCTTCCTCTTCATCTTCGTCTTTTTCTGGTGGTGGCTAGGACATGAACTGACAAAGAAAAACAATCTGATATTTGATTAGTGAAGGTGAGTGACCCTATGAGATTGGCTGAGTGAAGAAGAGTCAGGGAAAAAAATGGAGAAGAAGAGTTGACGACGACATGAGGGTGAGTGGAGACTTTTTGTAACTTAAGAGATGAGATTAATTAGGTTAAGAAATCAATGGTCAAGATTTGATATAACATAGATTTAACGGTTCAAAATCGGATATGTGTGCCTTCTGGAAAACAATTTGAACCATTGATATTTTTTAATCAACGGTTTTGGTTTGTGATCCGCGTAGTGCACTAATTAACCAATAGGTTTTTTAGATGTATTTAGCATATAATAATCAGAAAATGATTTTAAATAATATAAATTTCTAAAATAAAAATTTAAATATGATAAATTTAGAAATGTAATAGATAATTTTTTTAAGTGTTAAAGTTTAAAATAATAAAAATGAATATATATATATATATAATGACTTAAATTTATTAAATTTTTATTTTTATTTTTGTTTACATTGTTTTTTGTTTTTAAAGTATTATAATTTATTTGTGGGTGTATATATATAATCAAATTTTGTTTATTTAAAAAAAAAAATTATTATTAGTGTTACAAGATTAGTAAAATTCAAAATAAAAATCACTAGAGTTTCAGTTTATTGTTTTACAAATAGTTTTAAATTAATTTTATGTAAAGTATATATTTAAATGGTTTAAATATTATTTTTTGTATCATAATTAATTTTTATACTTTAACTTTATAGTTTATGATTAAGAGTAAGATTTCGAGTGTTTATGGTTTATGATATAAGGTTTAAGGGGTTGTGTTTAAGGTTTTAAGTAAATGTTTAAAATAATAAATTTGGAAAATATTTTCTTTTATAAGTGTTAAATATTAGTTTTGGATATTTTATAGTAATTAGAATTTTATTAGATAGAGTTTTGTTTATACTTCAGTGTTTAGGCTTTTGTGTATTAATTTTGTTTATACTATAGATTTTAAATATTACTTTTATGTATATATAATTAATTTTATATTTTAATTTTATAATTTATGATTAAGAGTTAGATTTAAAGTATGATTATGGCTTAGTGTATAGGGTTTAAAGGATTGTATTTAGGGTTTAAGTTAATGTTTGAAATAATGTATTTGTAAAATACTGTTTTTTATTAATCTTAAGTTTGGATATGGTATAGTAATTGGAATGTTATTAACTATATTGTTGTTTATAATTTAGGGATTTGATTAGAGTTTAGCATAGCTACGGATAAAGTTGTAGCTATGTAGTAAAGCCACAGACAACCACCAATTAAATCGTAGCTATACCATATATTTTAAAATATTCGTTAAATATAGCTACTAATAGCCATGAAAAGTTGTGGTTATTTTTTCACGTTTTGTTTCGTAGCTAGTCGTAGCTATATGTTTCCACGAATCTTCCGAAGCTATTCGTGACTATTTTACTACGAACAGCCACAAATTTATTTTGTGGCTATATAGCTAAGGATAGCTACGAAATAGCTATGGTTTTTGTTTTTTTCAGTCGCAGCTCATTCCTAGCTATTTGTGGCATGAAAAACGTAGCTACGGAAAATCCGTAGCTGGGTCGTAGCTACACAACAACTTTCTTGTAGTGTTTTAAACAAACCTGACCGAACCCTGATTTACTCACATACAGAGTCCCGTTCGGTTATTTTGAAGGATCCGTACCTGATCCGATCCTGCTACTTCTGATCGGGTTCAGATTCAATTTTTGGACATCG
Organism: Orychophragmus violaceus; assembly: GCA_030180135.1. NCBI lineage: Eukaryota > Viridiplantae > Streptophyta > Magnoliopsida > Brassicales > Brassicaceae > Orychophragmus > Orychophragmus violaceus. The sequence continues at coordinate 80,337,835 of CM058230.1, forward strand.
GATAAATGCCCAGCCCTTACCAAAAGCACATACACCATGGAAGATTAAAAAACTTTGCAGGATATTTTTGAAGGTGAGTTAATTGTTAATCAGATACTTAAACAATCGTGTTCTTACTCTCTACCATTACTTTTTCTCTTTGGATAGGGCAAGAACTTGATTTAAGCACAATCATATGCATCTTTGAAACCATAACTTACAGCATAGAACCAGAATGCTTAAGCAGACACCAATGGTAATAAAATATTACCTCACTTCACCTGTGAAATTGCCACCTTTCTAAACCCATTAATTTTAAGCCTTAATTGTAACTTTGATTAGTTTAATTTAAAAATGGCATTTTAAGTAATTAAGTATATTTGTTAAACCTTTAAAAGTCATTTAGATATCCGATGTCTTGTCACATTTTTTCGCCAAATCACTCTTGTGATGATACACAATTAATAGTATATATATACACATATGTATGTGTATGATTAGGGCTACACACAGAGTATTTATGGAATATACAATATCCCTAGCCTAGTAAAAAATCATAAACTTGTTGAAATAAAGCTTACATATGCCTTTTTATTATTTATTTCATCAACTTGTACGTGTTGATATGAGCTGATGATGCTAACTAATATATTTTGGGAGAGTTATATGTAATTAAGGATGAAGTCGAAGTTCATAAAGCCATGCTGATTTGATTGTCTGATCCTTGTATTGAGACTATTGTTTCTATGTTTAAATGTATAAATAATGTATTTGCTTTGGCTTTTTATAAGACGAATTTACTACTTCATATTTCTTTAATGATATATATATATATATGCTAGTTAGTGTTTTAATGGTCTTTTCAAGATTTTGCGGATTATTTACGCAGATTTTATTCCTAGTGTTACAGATTTTTTGTATGTGTTGCAGATTTTGAAAAACTCTGTAACAAAGGCAAAAGGCCTAAAAAATTACAAAACTAGTATTCTAGTGTTACAGATTTAGTTGATGTGTTGCAGATTTAATTTTAGTGTGTACAGATTTTTTTAAAATTGATGACATCGCATTTTTACTCATCTTTTTTTTCTTGCGGATTTGTTATTTTATTTCCTTAAATAGTTATACAAATTAATTTAAAATTGAAAATATAATTTATCTTGCAAATAATGACTTTTAAAATTTAAAATATTATATTGTATGAATCTATATAGGGAAAAACATTCATTTTAGGTTGTAATATTTTAATATAGTTTTTAATATAAAAAAAAAATTAATTTAGTTTTTAAGCATAATATGTTTACAAAATAAATTTATAAGTTTCAAATGTATTTGATGTGTTAATAAATTTGTAATATTAAGAAAATATAAACTTAATATCTTTGAAATTTTGAAATATATTCAGATATGATTTTATTTATTTTTAAACTGAATATTGTTTTTAAAATCTTTCCTTTTACGAATAACCAATTATTTTGGTAATTCCATATACTAATTCGATTTTTTCTTGTTAGTCTATTTCCTTAAATAGGTTTACAAATTAATTTAAAATTTAAAATATAATTTATCTTGCAAATAATGATTTTTTAAATTTAAAATATTATATTGTATGAATCTATGTAGGGAATATTTTAGGTTGTAATATTTTAATATAGTTTAAAATATAAAATATTTTAGGTTGTAATATTTTAATATAGTTTTTAATATAAAAATTTAATTTATTTTTTAAGCATAATATGTTTACAAAATAAATTTATAAGTTCCGAATTTATTTTCAATAGATTTTATGGCAATTTTCGAAAAAATTATTTAAGAAAATTCAACTTATATGATTATTTCAAAAACGGATATATTATTATTTGAAAAACGGAAATATTCTGCTAGACCATATATGAAAGTCTAATTATTACCATTAATTACAATGTTAATTGCTTTTTTTGGTTCTTCGATAGAAAAATAATGATTCTAATGTGTTAAGAATCGATAAACACAACATCTAGGGTTGATCAAGTTATTTTATGTGTGGGGTATAGTTCTCAGTAGTATAAGTTATTATTTGAGGTCTTCGGTATAAGGTTTAGGGTTTGGGAAATTTAGGGTTGATTTTTCATTTTATCCTTTAACCAAGTTATTTTGTGTGTGAGGTATAGTTTTTAGTAGTATAGGGTATTATTTGAGGTCTTGGGTATAGGGTTTAGGGTTTGGGAAATTTAGGGTTGATTTTTCATTTTATACTTTAACCAAGTTGTTTTGTGCGCGGGGTATAGTTTTTAGTAGTATAAGTTATTATTTCAGGTCTTCGGTATATGGTTTAGGGTTTGGGAAATTTAGGGTTGATTTTTCATTTTAAACTTTAAGCAAGTTTTTTTTGCGCGGGGTATAGTTTTTAGTAGTATAAATTACTTTAATCAAGATTTAGGGTTTTAGTTAATTTTTTAAAATAATACAAAAATACTTGAAGAAACATCGAATCTTAGATTATCCTATTTTAAACTTAGGGTTTAGGATTTATACTCTTTAGGATTTATTTTTTAATTTTTAAGGTTTACTCTTAGGGTTTAGGGATTAGAATTAGTTTTTATTTTAATTTTCGGTTTTTAAATTATGGTTTATGGTTTAGGGGTTTAGTTATAACAGTTTAGATTTTTTTTTTTTTTTTAGGATTTCCAAATTATGATTTAGAGTTTAGGATTTAGAATTTATGGTTTAGAAATTAAGATTTAGGTTTCAATTTATATTTTTAAATTTTTTTAATTTACTTTAAATTTTTAATCATGTTAAATATGTTATAACGTGTACATGTACATAAGTATCTGTTTATTTTTTCTTTCTTTGAATATTGTCATGTGCTTACTTTCGACAACATAAAAGTTCCTAACGTTGTACACTTTATAATCATAAGAAACTTGGCCATTCCTTTAGATCCTGCACGCTCAGTTCGATCAATAAAACATAATCTTCCAATGAAGTTAGGAAATCATAGTTAACCACACACTTTATGTCCTTCACATCTGCAAATAAAAAAAAAGAAGAAAACACAGTTAAGCGTAGACACATATGTTCAAGAATGCACGAAGAAGATCAGAAAATGGATGTGTAAGTGATTTTGGTGTTTTAAAGCCTAGAGGAAAGAAAATAACCCCCTTATCCCTACAACTGCAGATCTGAAAAGATCAAGAAACTAAGAGCAACACATTTTTCTAAGTAAATGTGCCCACCTTAACTTGCAAGGATAAGTAGTGTGACGGGACTAAAACACTATTAATGCAAGCGGGTGAGTCGCCCAGGCTGCTCATAAACAAATCAGCTCCATGTCCGGGAGATGGATGTGACGAACAAACTCTTCGAAGCCCCCTTCATCTTTCTATGTGGCAGTCATTATCGGAGTTCTTCCGCTCTTAAAATCTGACAAGACAAGATCTCTTTCCGCTTGGTATTTGTCACCGTGTATGGCAAGAGCTAGCCATCCATCCATTCTCAATTGTCTAGTCACTTGATCACAACCTCTCTTTGTCTCCACAAATATTAAGATATTACTTCCATTCATTAACTGTTTAAGCAGTGCAAGGAGCCTAACAAAAGACAAAGTCGCATAAGCATAAATCATAGTGAAAATTACTCCTGATAGTACAAATTTTAACGTTAATTATTATAGTAGTATTAGGGTCTAGTTTTTACTAGAGTAGTATTCTAAAGTGGTGTAGAAGACTATTGAGTCCTTTCCATAATTTATCCAAATTTATTTTCATTAATAAACTAATTTTTTTATCTAATGATTTTAAAAAAAAAAAATTTACCCTTAACCCCCTTTTACTCTCCCATCTCTCGTGTAACATCTTTTACCCTAACCCCCTTTTACCATAACAGTAAAGCCGCCTCTCTCAATTTCGCCGGAGGAGAAGACAGAGTCGCCGCTCACAAGTAAGCGAGTTCGCCGGAGAAGTAGACAGAGTCGCCGCCGTTGATTCGCGCTCGTCAACTCGACGCCTCTTTCGCCGTCGTAGCCAGAGTCGCCGCCCTCGCTAACCTCGCCGATTTCCTCCATTCACTCCGCTCGATTCCGTTCGAATTCTCTTCACCAGATTTGTCGATTTCTTTAATTTGTACATGCAATTTCCTTCTAATATTGTTATGTCTCGGATTTGCCAAGGATCTTGTTTGTTTTCTTTTACTCTTATTGTTGTAGATTTGGGTTTCAATTCAAAAGATATATTTCTCAATATTTCGGATTTGTTTGCTTGTCTTTATGTTTTATTTAGTTGATCTTTAAGATATAGTTGTTCTTGCAAAGGATTTAGATTGCTCTACTTTGGTTTTCTTGTAATCCTTTGCACCTTATTTGCTTGTTAGTTTAATAATGTAACAAAATTTTGATGTTAATGGGTTCCGGATTTTTTTGTCTGTGTTACGGATTTAGTTCGTAATGTTACGGATTTATTGTTCAGTATTGCGAGTAGGTGTCAAAGTTATGCTTCTATGTTCCATATTTACAAAGTTGACAAATTTTCTTTGCTTGTGTAGCTATGGATGGTTCAGAGCGAAAGGAGTATCCTCCTCGTCTCTATGGAGTCGAGAACAGTCCGGATCCAACAAGAAGTTTGAATCATACAAGCAATCTCCATTTCTTGTTAATAGCGAAACCAATGCTAGGTGATGATGTCTGGGAAGCTATGAAGGAATCTTCACTAGGTTGTATCGTGTCACTTGCCGAGAACAAGTTTACATGGTGTGCGAAGACAGTTCACTACTTTCTTACGCATCAGTTGGAAATTCTGAAACCTATGGAGATTTGGTCTTTGCTTGGAGATAACCCCATGCGATTTTCAATGCATGAATTTGCGAGAATTACTGGTCTTGATTGCGGTCCGTATGAGGTTGAAGGTCCTATTGGAATTGATCACACCGAATTATGGAAAAAAATGGAGTTGTCCATAGGTGATGGACCTCATTGGAATGACTTGAATAGAGTGTTAAAGAAGATAGATCGTGCTACGTGGAGTTTCCCACAAAGGAGAAGTGTTGGTTTTATGTGCCTCATCGCCATTGGTGTCTTTGGGTTTCAAAGGGGTAGTAGAATGGAGTTCAAGTATGCAAAAAAGACTTTGGATCCCATAGCATTCAACAAGTATCCTTGGGGGCGCCTAGCATTTGAGGTATTGATTACTTCCATCAAAGCTGCTAATCTATCACAGCATACCATTACATTACGTGGTTTTGTTCATGCATTGCTGGTATGGTCATATGAATCTTTTCCAAAACTGGGAGAGCTATATGGGAAACGGATAAATGTTGATGTAGCTAACCCACTTCTCCGCTGGAAAGGATCTCGGCAGCGGTACAACGTTGATGACGTCCTACTGTTAGCCCAGAAAGAGGAAAACCCTGTATGTTTATCTCTAACGAGATTGTTATCCGACAATTTTGTTTTGTTTTTACTGTTGCAGATTTGTTATGTGTTGCATAGTTTCGTTATGTGTTGCAGATTTGTTTTATATGTTGCGGATTGATTTTATATTTTGCGGATTTGTTTACTAGTGTTACGGATTTGTTTTATTTGTTACATATATGTTTACTTGTAAGCGGATTTGTTTAATGTGTTACGGAATTATATTATTTGTTGCGGATTTGTTTGCTGTTTTGCGATTCTTATGTTTTGCGCATCTGTTTTTCATGTAATCTCCAGGTCCGTCTGTCGCATATGACTTATAAGCCATACGATGAGATATATCCGGTCTGGCCTTCTGATTTACATGACCCAAGAGTGGATGTAATGATTAGAGATATACTCAACGACGATTTGGACAAATCGTTGTGGGGAAAGAGTGGTTGTCTCGATAAGGTCCAGTTAAAGTTTATGATGGAGAGAAAGGAAGAAGGCAAGGGAAGTCTAAAGAGGTATAATCGCAAGCGTGGAGTCGCTGAGGAGGTTTCTGACGTGAATAAAAAACCGAAGGTGGATTCAAGTGTGGATGCCGAGATTTTAAAGATAGTAAAGGATTTAAGTGATAAAGTTGATTGGATGAACACCGAATACAGAGACAGGTTCAGTAAAATAGAGGGTGCATTGGCTCAGGGAGGCTTGCATCATAAGAAGCCGGTGACCAACGTAGAAGTTGAAGACATGTCTTCCGTGAAAAATCAGGTATGTCAGTCGAATTGTGGTTCTTTATTAAAACCTCACAGCTCCATCAAGCTAGTTGTTTGATTCGATTATTGTGTTAATGTTTACAGGAAGTTCAAAGCAAGAATCAAGACCACGAAGTGAATGTGTCTTCTACGAATACACCGGTAAGCGATGCGTCATGCTTTCACAGAGTTCTCTCTAATATCCTCAGAATGTGGTATTTACAACGATTGCGTTTTAACAGTCATGGCTAGTATCCCCTAACAAAGAACGAAAGGTGGACGCTATGCGGAAAAAGGGTGTCAACGCTAAGGACGCTCCACTCAAGAAGGGTGTCAGGAAACCTGAAGCTGGGGAGAAGCCGATGGCTGTGGAGAAGCCTAAGACTGGGGAGAAGCCTAAGGCTGTGGAGAAGCGTGAGGCTGTGGGGAAGATTGAGGCTGTGAAGAAGCCTATGACTTTGGAGAAGCCTGATTCTGTGGAGAAGCCTAAGGCTGTGGTAAAGTCTAAGGCTGTGGAGAAGCCCAAGGCTGTGAAGAAGCCCAAGAATATGGAGAAGTCTAAGGCTTCGGAGAAGCCTGATTCTGTGGAGAAGCCTAAGGCTGTGGTAAATCCTAAGGTTGTGAAGAAGCCTAATGCTATGGTAAAGTCTAAGGCTGTGGAGAAGCCTAAGGCTGTGGAGAAGCCAAAGGCTGTGGAGAAGCCTAAGGCTGTGAAGAAGCTTAAGGCTGTGAAGAAGCCTAAGGTTATGGAGAAGTCTGATTCTGTGGAGAAGAGAAAGGCGGTTGAGATGCATGAGGTTGTCAAGAAGCCAAAACTTGTTGAGAAGCAAAAGACCGTTGAGAAGCTTACAGACAAAGAGGTCTCAGTTAATGCCTCATCCCTGGATGAACAAGATAAAGTGATGGCTGCCAGTTTAAACCTCTTACAAAAGGTTATTATTGGAAGTGGTGAAGCGGACATGCGCAATAGAGCGTTGGCCGAAACGTGTAAGGACCCGTATGTCGGAAATTCAATCATCAAACGCATTCACCAAGTTAAATCTGCTTTTGGGTCTTTCACAAGTGACTATGTGTATGATCCCTTTGAAACCGTGGCTCCTGAGAAAGTTGCAAAGTTGAGGGATTTGTACCGAGTCGATGAGTAAGTGTATTCCAATTGTTTTTTGATTATCATGTGGACTTGTATTAACAAAGTCGGTTTCTTGCAGGGAAGAGCCTCTAAGTACGGAAAACAATGAAGTTCGTTTCTTCAAAAGGCTATCAACACCCAAGCAAGATTGGCCAGAGAGTGAAAGTGATTACGGCTGGGTAGGCAGCCAGGTAAGAAATTACGCTACTCTCTAAACCATTTGTTACGGATTTGTTTAGTAGTGTTGCGGATTTATTAGGGAATTTGGCAGAATTTATAACCATGTGTTGCGGATTTGTTTACTTGTGTTGCGGATTTGTTTAAATAGTGTTGCGGATTATTCTGCTAGTGTTGCGGATTTACGTGCTGTGTATTGGAAATGTATGCTAGGTTTTGTTTGTCACTTTGCAGCACATTACTGCAGCAATGAACATGTTCCGTAGACGATTATTAAGGGATGAAAACCCTTACAAGTCAGATCGGATTGCGTTTCTTGACCAATTGTTTGTTGCGTGCTGGTACATTGACTACAAACAGTTCAGTATAAAAGCCGCCAAGTTCTTGTTCGCAAGTGGGTACACTGATGCGTTTACTGGTAAACACGAAGGAACTAGTACCAACAAGAAATGGATTGAAGATGTCGATCTGGTGTACTTTTGCCATAACGTGGGCGGAAGCCATTGGGTTGCTTGTGAACTGGATTTAGTGAAAGAGAAGATAGATGTTTACGACAGCATAATCACAGAGTGTAGTGAGCAGATTGTGTCTGACCAAGTCCTTGCATATGCCAAGATGATTCCATATTGGATTAAATCTCAAGCTCCAATAGGTAATTACTTAATATAATGTGATCATGTTGTGGAGAAGCCTAAGACTTTGTAATTGTCTATGTTTTCTTCTTGTAGGGAAACGAAAAGGGATGCGATGGCAGCCATATCCAGTAAACTTCAAGAAGGATGGATTACCACAAAATATTCAGACTGGAGACTGTGGTGTGTATGCTATCAAGTTCATTGAATGTCTTGCACTTGGTGTCAAAATGGATGGATTGAGCGACACAACTATTCCGGATTTGAGACTGAAGCTAGCAGCAGAGATATTCGATGAGTGTCGTGACCTAAACCCGCAGATGTCTGACCCCGTTCGAGGTTCTGATAAAGGTCACGAACCTCGTAGTGCCACACAACCTTAGTGGGTGTCTTATTGTGTATCATTTTCCCTTTTTCAGTTATGTAGCGGATTTATTAGGAATAACTTGGTGTACTTTTGCTTATTCTCGTCCCGGATTCAATTTGTTTCAGTTTCGGTTTTAAGCTAGCAATGTTCTATAATTTAGTTTGGTGTTACTTTTCTACGAATTTATAAAATTTGTTTGCCGTTTCCTTGTTACGGATTTAACATCTAATGTTACAGATATATTTTTCTAAAACATTATTGGCTAATCTTTAACTCTAAACCCTAAAATTCATGAAAATATTTTAAAATTAAAAACTAAACCACTAAACGTTAATTTTAAAACCTAAAACGAATAAACCCTAAACCCAAATCCACCGACACTATACCCTAAACCATGAACCCTAAACCCTTAACCAAACCACTAAACACTGTTGCTTAAACCTTAAACCATTCTTAAAAAGTCTTAAAAATTAAAAACTAAACCCTAATCTCTAAACAATATTGTGTTAGCTTCAAAACATTATTGGCTAATCTTTAACCCTAAACCCTAAACTTCATGAAAATATTTTAAAATTAAAAACTAAACCACTAAACATTAATTTTAAAACCTAAAACGAATAAACCCTAAACCCAAATCCACCGACACTATACCCTAAACCATGAACCCTAAACCCTTAACCAAACCACTAAACACTGTTGCTTAAACCTTAAACCATTCTTAAAAAGTCTTAAAAATTAAAAACTAAACCCTAATCTCTAAACAATATTGTGTTAGCTTCAAAACATTATTGGCTAATCTTTAACCCTAAACCCTAAACTTCATGAAAATATTTTAAAATTAAAAACTAAACCACTAAACATTAATTTTAAAACCTAAAACGAATAAACCCTAAACCCAAATCCACCGACACTATACCCTAAACCATGAACCCTAAACCCTTAACCAAACCACTAAACACTGTTGCTTAAACCTTAAACCATTCTTAAAAAGTCTTAAAAATTAAAAACTAAACCCTAATCTCTAAACAATATTGTGTTAGCTTCAAAACATTATTGGCTAATCTTTAACCCTAAACCCTAAACTTCATGAAAATATTTTAAAATTAAAAACTAAACCACTAAACATTAATGTTGCGATTTACTCTGGAATGTAACGGAGTCTAAAATAAAATGTTATGTTTCGGATTTATTCCGTTATGCTGCGGATTTATTCTAGAATGTTGCGGATTTACTCTGGAATGTAACGGATTTAGTCAGGTAATGTTGCGAAAAAAACATACTGAACCCAGAAAATAGTTGTACCGATATATGTCAGGAATAAGTACTGAGGCATTTTGAAGAACAGAAACAAGACAAAAACAACTCAACAGGTACATGTGCGCCGGTTATGCCCACTTGAACCGCAGTTCGAACTGATGTGTGGCTTTCTAGGACATTTGTTCTCCAAAGCCTTTTCCAACGCAGACTTATACCTTGATTTCTATGGTCTACCTGGAGGTTGCCGCACTACAGGAGGCAAACACTTTTTTCAGCGACATGTTCGGGAATAGGGAGAAATACATCACCAGGCAGTACAGACTGCTCGTAAGCATGACAAATATAGGACTTGTAATAGTATGGAGATGTTAGACGAACAATACTCCTCCGCTTGGCTTCTCCGGCAGCAATAGCGTGGACGCAGGGTAGTTTAAGTAAGTCGAACCTGCGACAAGTGCATCTACGTTCTCGTACGTTGACTACATGAGTTTGGTTAGCGCTACTGACTTGTAGTTGATCAGCATCAATTTCTTGAACTGCCAACAATCTTGCTTCTGTTACACATGGCTGCAGAAAATACAGTGAATGAATAAAGAGTAAAAACTAGTAATATTGTCCACAGTCAAGAGTAATACCTCAACAAATTTCTCGGCACCACGAGTAAGCAGTGTCCTCATTTGGCATGCATCATGCCTCCGTTCAGAAAACCACCTAGTTAACATGGTTCGTATAGCATCAACAAGCCTAAAGGTTGGAAGGTTCCTGGCGTCCGAGAGTACTCTGTTGATCGATTCCGCTATGTTGGATGTTAAAATGTTGTACCTATGTCCTGGAAAATGAACGCGGCTCCACACCTTCACATCGGCCTTCAGCAAGTATGCGTGTAGTGCCGGATTGAGGTCTTGGATCTCGTTGAATATAATATTGAAATCAGAAATCCGATACGTGTTTGCTGCCCTTTTCACTAATCGGAAAGCTTCTCCTCCTTTAAACCTCATAAGTATGTTTTTGTACATATGATATGTACATATACCACGATTGGCCAATGGATACACTTTTCCAATTGCTTTAGCTATCGATCTATGCCTATCAGAGATGATAGATAAACCATTGTCGTCTGGGATTGCTAAACTGAGTTGTGTGAAGAACCATTCCCATGATTCATCGTTTTCAGTGTCAACAACTGCAAATGCTACGGAAAGATTTTAAAATTACCGTCCTGGGCTGCTGCAACTAACAACGTGCCTTTATATTTCCCTTTCAAATACGTTCCGTCAACAACTAAGACTTTCCTCATGTACTGAAAACCAGCGATGCTTGCACCAAATGAAACGAACAAAGACTTGAATCTATCCGACTCATCAACTTCCAGTTTTGTAATAGTACCTGGATTGGCTTTTCGTATCAAATACAAGTATGCTGGGAGTTTCTCGTAACCACTTTCATGAGTGCCTGTAGCTAATATGCGCGCACATCGCAAAGCTCGATGGGATTTCCAATATCCAATCTGCGAAAAAAATAATTAATCTGTAACACGTTGCCAAAATCCGCAATATATGAAAAATCCGAGACTGAAGGTATGAAAATTTTATCAGTCGCAATTGTACCTTTATACCGTAGCCGTTGTTGAGAGCGGTCGCAAGGTATTCTGGTTTCACACTGGGTCCAACATTTCCTATCGTATCGAAGTACAGTTTTCCTAAAATCTCTTTTGTTGCTTGGCGATTACGGCCACCTCTTTCTGTGACAGAACACGAATGTTCTCTGACGTATACTTTGATATGGAATACTGGAGACACACCGACTTTTCCAGCTCGAACTCTCCATGTACAGCCATCTATCCAACATTTAACAATAAGTAATTCTGGCCGTGAGTCAGAAACATCGAAGTCAAATTTCTTCGCAACTGAAAGCACTTGCAGCCTTGTAAGCTATTCTTTTTTGCTGTCAAACCTTTGACCTACAGCAATATCCATTGATGCGAACTCAGGTCGAAGGTAATTTTGAACAGCCACACATTCATTAACATCATTGAGATATACACTTGTTGCTGCATCTTTATCATCCTCCTTTTTAATCCTCCCATATAGGTCGTAATCCTCATCACCGGAGCTAGCACCATCTGAATCCTCGCAACAATCGAATAAGGATTCATCGTCGTCCGTTTCTTCGTATTCGCTTTGGGAGTTTAGCGTACTGTCTTCTTCTTCGTTGCACTCAAACGCGCACGAAGCAGGTATTTTTCTTTTCAGAGGATTCTCCTCTATCATACTTTCTTCAAGAACTGAGTCAATCTCTGTAACAGATACGCACAATCTACAAGTATTTTCTTTGAAGTGTTCCAGAAAAATGTTCAGATCCTCATGGCTACCTACAACTACAGGACGAGTTCCTGTTGCTAATTTAGGCAACACTTTCTTCGGATACATATAACTCATCTGAATTCTATGCCCTTTGCTACTAATACCGAATTGCTCAAATACGGCCTCACTTAATTGCTCAAAACTTGTTATACCTTCGGCATCAATCCCTCTTTTTCCTCTAAAATCCTGCTCAAATAACCATCTGTTATCTTCAAAATTCCAACTTCCAGAAATAAGAATCACAAGCACCATGATAGAGGATGAACGATGTTGAACAGATTATGTAGCTATGATTGAGAAAGAGATAGAAATTTTTTGTTGATGATGATGAAAAAGGTAGTAGTGGGACGCTAGAAGGTTAACTTTTTGTTGATGATGGCGAAATTTTTTTTTTTCCGCCAAATACTGAAATATAGAAACGAATATTAACTTACCAAAAACGGTTCCTGAAAATCAGGAGCAAATCTTGCAACAGTTACTCGAAATTTAAAAAGATTCAATAAATCCGTAACATTAAAATCAGTATCTAACATAACATAAATCCGTAACATTGATAACAACTCTGCTACAAAGGGAGAAAGTCCGTAACATAGCAGTGCTACAATAGTAATTAATTTTTATAATTTTCTTTGTTGCGGACTTTAATAAATCTGTAACACGTAAAACAAATCCGTCACACTAAATTATAGATTTATTGACAAGTAAAGAAACAAATCTGGAAAATATGTAAAAGTCTGCAACACGTTAAAAAAATCCGTGCCACGTCAGCAAAAAAAAAACAAATCTGTAACATAAGAACATAAATCTGTAACACGGTAAAAAATCTGTAACACTATGATGCTAGTATAGTAATTTTCCAAAACCTTCGAACGTGTTACAGATTTGTATAACTCTGCAACAAAGACAATAAATCCGTAACAAATGATAATAACTCCGTGCGGATTTATTAAATCTGCAACAAAGAACGTCATAAATCCGTGCGGATTTATTATTCCGGGAAGGTGGCATTTTCGTAAATAAAGTTTGTTTTTGCTGATGTGGAAATAAAATAGTAATGGCATTCTCGTAATTAATTTTTGTCTAACAAGTAGCTGTAGGGTCATTTTAGACCAAAATTTAAGCTTCCAAAAATTATAATCTCATATGCTATTTAATTAATTAACACATGTTTTAGTACTACCACAGCTTTTTTCCCTAAATCATATTACAAAAAGAAGGCAAAAGTTTCTACAAATCAGTTCTTCTCCAATTATAGAACAATTAAGAACCTGTTGTATTTCTCTGGCGTCTGTACAATCTCGATTACTTGGTTGATAGACTCTACTTAATCAATGACAATATACTCAATCTGAATAAATTAATGAATACAGTATATGAAGTAGACCTTATATGGATCTCGTAGAAACTGCTTGGCGAGAGATGAATGTAATCTATCAAACAGATAATCAAAGAGATAAGTCTACAAAATCAAACCACTAAACCAAGAACAAAATAAATCAAATAAGCATAACGTTTAATGAACAAAGCAGTATACTTGTACTCAGATTTCAGAACATCGAAATCAACTTCAACAAAACAGATGACATCTAAATCATATTCCCAATCATGAACAAAAAAAATAAACATAACCGATCCAATCAATACCTGGAAAGTTAGCATCTTCGAACATCTTAACGGGATTAGGAACATCACACCCTTCAACAGAAATATCCCTCTCAGTTCTATACATCTTAACGCATTGATAAAACGATCTACTCGGGAAGAACAAGGGAAAACAGACCCAAAAAAAAATGATGAAAGAATGTTAGATCGCGAAGAAGAAGAAAAAATAGAGCAAGAGAACACAGAACACCTCTCGAATCAGGAACAAATGAGTGGAAATCAGTGGACAACGACGAGAGAGCAATCGAAGGTTGGCGACAAAGCTAAAGAAGAAGGGTGATTACCCTAATTGATGACGGCTACGAGAAAGGGGAAAAAACTGACACTGTTTAATCTCCTTAGTATCTATTTTTTTATCCGATTTTTATTCATGAATTTTTTATAGATCGATTTTGATTTTAAATAAAATTTTCTATTTTTGGTTTTTAAAGATTTTTTTAGTTAAAAATGGTAAATATATTGAAAGGGATAATTATGTCATTTTACACCTCTTTAACACTAAGTTAGTAAACTTAGGGTTATGAATACTAAGTTAGTAATTAGTCTAAAAATTCATACTACTACGAGTAAATTTCACTTAATTTAAAAATGGCATTTTAAGTAATTAAGTATATTAGTTAAAACTTTAAACGTCATTTAGATATCCGATGTCATGTCACATTTTTTCCAAATCACTCTTGTGATGATACCTAAGCAAAGATCCAAAAATCATGTCTCAATTAATAGTATATATATACACACATATGTATGTGTATGATTAGGGCTACACACAGAGTATTTATGGAATATACAATATCCCTAGTCTAGTAAAAAAACATAAACTTGTTGAAATAAAGCTTACATATGCCTTTTTATTATTTACATAGAATTATTTGGTTAGTAAGATTATATTCATAAATCTTGTTTTTCGAATTTTCATCACTTATTGAATATTTGTGTTTTAAAACGCGGTGATTTCATTAGATCAACAGTATTAGAAACTAAGCATATTTCTGAAGCATATTTTCTTAATGTTTTGTAGCGATTGGAATATTGGTTTCTGCAAAGATGCTAACATAGGTTTTTGCTTCTATTAAAACCGGTTCACTTAGTATTTTCGCTTGAAGCACTGAAGAAGCCGTTAAATGTTTTGATGTTATAGTGGTATTTTGTTAAACAACATTGAATGTCTTAAGCAATTTTTCAAATTTTTGAAATGCGAAAAATGAAGTACATGGTGTCTCAATGTTTCTTATATTGGTTACCCTTTCTATTTCTCATTGGTTCAGTCATTCACCTTTAGATTTTCTCGAAAATAAAGTCGTAGGTCTGCATTGCTTATCCTCTAGCCCTAAACGACAGCAAATGCCATTTATTTGTAATTTTTCAATTGGTCGTTTAGCCACCTTTACATTCACCCAATAATCAAGTTTATGAGGTGCAGCCTTCCGAACTCAGCATCGTACTACCATGCACCTTTCTTAGGACCAATCAACCAACTTTGTCATCTTCAACCAACTACTCACGTGATGATCCGAAGATACCTTACCCAAGGAATCCTACGAATTCAAAGAAGAGTTGTTTACAACTAAATGCAAGGTCAAAAACGCCTATAAATACAAACAATGTAAACATATCTCTTCATAACTATAAACTTCAACCTCTTTCTCTACCTTGTGTTTATATCACTCAATTTTCTTGTAAACAGTTTATTATTTCCTTTGGTCAATCTCTTTAAATCTTCCATCTTCTCTAAATCCGTCTTGCAGTTTCTAATTTCTGCGGATTACCGGGCGTCAACGTTGGGAAAACCGTGGTGACAAAGATACAAAACTAAAGAGGTTTTCCCTTAACGTTGACGCACGGTAAATCCGCAGAATGGTGCCTGCTATATTGACCTTCACAACGTGCATAATATTGATGATTCATGCTTCTTTCTTCCTTGGGTTCCTTTTTGGTTCTACTCTTTGTAATCACTGCCTTATTAATAAGTTGTAAACTTGCACTTTTAAAGTAACCATATGTCTCAAGAATGTTTTCTTTAGGTTTTGTTACCTTTTTAAATACTAATCTCGGTTTGTTTGTTTTTTGGCGCAGGACATAGATAACCGTGATGAGCATTGGTGAATATGGCATAGACTCTTCTACTAAGACCGGTTCACTAAGCATCCTAGTTTGATCTATGTTCATAACCGGGATATATGTTTTTTGCGCAGTACATCGTGTGCGGTTCCTAGGAATTTGACGCTAACCACTGTCATAACTTTCTTTTGCTTTGTGTAAACTTAGATGTTAAAGAAGAAAGAAACTCTTAATTTTTATTTAGATAATAGTTATTTTTTTAAAAACCAATGATGTTAAAACAAACTACTTGAGAATTTAGAAGAATGGAAAAATAAAGAAATTGTAGCCAATGTTAGAGTTCCATTGCTAATTGTTTCTTGGTTTTTTCTTTGGAACATTAGAGTTATCGTTTTTATCCTCTTTATTCTCTTCTTCTTCATCCTCTTCATCATCTTCTTCACCATCTTCTTCATCTTCTTCGTTTTCTTCTTCTTTAACGTTTTGGATAAGCTTATCACTCAGTCCCTAACCTCAATTTTTTAACGTTTTGGAAAAAAACAGAGGATATAATTATTAAAATAAAATTATAATGAATAAGTATAACATGTATTAAGGTTAACCGTTTTGAGGAAAACTCTAATGCATAAGTATGACTGATGTACTCTATATTTTGCTTTTTAAATTCCGATTTCTTTTGGTATCTGATCTTAAACATGATGTTAAAATAAAACTAATTAAACTAAATATTTAGATATTCATTGAATGTTTACTCATACACATTTTTCTATTCTAATAAAGTGGTTAGTTATTTAGAGATCGTATATATAGAGAGGCGAAAGTTAGTTTTTCCGATCATTTTTTGTTACTTCCTATGCGCCTAAATAAGAAGTGAGTAATAATTCTTAAATGGCAATAGTAAATGTGAAAACCAACATTATTCATTATAGCAGATTATTGTAAAACAAACCCAACAAACCAAGAGAAACAAAAAAAAAAACCTAACTTGTTATTAAAACACCAATAGCTAAAATAGATATGATTCCTAAAATAAATATGACGGCTTAAATATCTTAAATAGATAGAACCGGACTGAACTTGGGTAATAATACTACGCCTTTGATCTCTTAGTCGTATCACTCCTTTCAGTGTTCAAGTCATCACCGCAATCCTTCAAATCCCTTTTTTGTGGAGTATTAAAAGGTGGAATGTCATCTGTCGATACAGAAACATCATTAACGGTTGAATATTCCAGTGGCTGGAAATCAACGGAAAATCAAAAAATGTCAAGTTGTGGTTAATGTACGATTAGAGCTGGAACATTAAACCGATATAGTGATTGTGAAAAATTTTAAACGTAAAGCTGGTTCCATGAGCATCATGAACTCGTCAATATGGTCCCTGCGGAAATCTATTTTCTCAACGACATAAGAAGAATTCTTATATTTCAGATTGTCTTCGGTTATAGCTATCTTACAAAGGAGGAGACGACCAACCAATGCTAGGAGTGCAGGCGGTAGTGTGGTCGGATCATCCTATGTATTTCACATGTCAATACACATTGATACAGATGAATACGAAACATACATTATTCAAACACGCAGCTCATCATAAAGAGCAGCTAACTCAGACGCAGGTGTACCAACTAAACTTTTTGCATTATGATCGAATAACAAAAACTTTGCTTGCTCACCGGATTTATCTGAAACACGAACTATGAGGAAATACCTATTAAAACAAATAGCTCTTATTAGCAAGGGATAATATACATCGGAAATCTATAAAACAAATAGCTCTTATATTTCAAGTTTCCGAGAGAATACCTAGATGTAACATCTGATATATCTTCGTTGCATGTTTGACAGAAGTATTTACGCAGCTTAGGGTCTTTCGGATCATCCGGTTTGTGATAGGGCATAACCTTCTTCTTGGAAACATTGCAAGAATCATAAAACCATAACTTGCTCTGCTCCACAGATTCAATGTTCGCAAGGGTTACACATTTTCCGATCTTCAAGAGTAAACAAATCTCAGTATCCGTACAGGCAAATAAAAGATTGGCTTTTCATATTTAAAACTGGTTATACCTCGATAGAACTAACTATTCCAGATATTGTTTTCCTTGGATTCAACTCAAATAATTCTTGATATAATGTAGGACCACCATCCACAAGTTGTCCACTTCTATTGACAGTACCATTAGATAATTCAATCGGTGGCCTATATGAATTTAGTAGTTCACGATTAAAATATTAATCAAGATTATGATATTAATCAAAACATACAATAAATAGCCTAAGATTTGTTGATACTTACAGTGCTTTTAATCTCTCAGTGTCATTAGTTTTAGCATCAAAAACAATCTCAGTAGAGGTAAAAGTTTTGGAAATTGTAATCTTCTCTGTAGATCATGCAACATCGTACAATTTAGTAACTCGAAATTTAAACTAAAGCTATCAAACGAATATGTGCTTTTCGATTTTACCTTGCCAAATACGAATAGAAGCAAATTTGAATAAGCAAATAGCAGGCCCTTCAGTTTTTTGTTCAACATACTTGGACATCCTTTTAGCATAATACCCCCAAAGTGTGAATTTAATTCTCTCGTCACTAATATATATATACGAAACATGAACACATTAGTCTCAATATATTTTACGATAATAAACAAATCTTATAGCCATTGATACTTACTTAACATCACGGATTCGGCAAGAATCTCATTTTTTGGTAGTACGAAGGGGGAATTCGCCCAAAAATTGGATAGGGGTCAAGACGCAGTCGGGCGCCGGCGGCTTACTCAAGTGCCCCCGCTCCAGTAAGCATTACAACGAGGAACGCCTGGCTTACCTGGCTTGCCTGGCCCAACCTTCCCGAGGTATTTCTTACTCGACTAAAAGGAGAGGAACGAGACTGAAAGGAGAGGGAACTCGAGCATTTATTGCGAGAGGTCCAAAATTGCAATCTCTGATTAGACTTTCCCTTAGTAATCAGCTCTTCAAGCAATCCGATATCGGTTACTTTACCGAAAACATCTGATATAATCAAAACAGTAAGACAAAAAATAAGAGCTGCAGGCAAACTAATTTACGAACCTATAAAGATGTTTTCATGATAATACATACACGTGAGTAGTACGACTGTTATCACAAAACATAAGAATTCGAGATAAACTAATATGCAAACCTATCAAGATGTTCGGGTCCAATGTTCCGGCCATAATATCTTGGAAATCTTTCAAGTATAGGTGAGGAATTCGTGAGCTAAAATCATCGAATGATTTCACAGAAGTAGTATGCATGATGAATATTTTAAATCCAAATTCATTGGTACGGTAATCTCCATGGTACTCAGAGACGGTGAAAGTGTCTACCACTCTGCATTCACCTTGTATTAATCTTCCTTGGAATTTTGAAACACACTCTTTTTCTACAGATGCATGCATCCTAACACCCTAAACAAATAGAGAAGATCAAATGTATATGTATTAGTGATGTTAATCTTAAATACATAACAATAGAGATATAAAGTTATAAACTCATTTACGGCATACCTCGATATCAGCAAATACCATCTCTATGGAGTTGACTGCTCCATTCTTATACGTCTTCCACAAGCGAACTATATGGATTTGTATTTTGGCACGTCCATGCATGGGAGTGAGTTCTTTAAGAGGAACAAAGGCAATCGGCTTTTAACCATTATGAAACGTTTACGAAAGATTGTTTCTAATGGTTTGATCGCAAACTAAGATATCAAGTTCTTGCGATTTACATATGAAGTTATTATCGAAGATGCTTATATAGGAACGTATGAGGGTATTCATCCGAAGTTTAACTTTTTTCGTGGAACATTAGTTAGATAA
This sequence comes from Orychophragmus violaceus, assembly GCA_030180135.1. Lineage (NCBI taxonomy): Eukaryota > Viridiplantae > Streptophyta > Magnoliopsida > Brassicales > Brassicaceae > Orychophragmus > Orychophragmus violaceus. The sequence goes on from CM058230.1 coordinate 80,357,429, forward strand.
GTCCAACATATTTACTTTTAAGATAAATCTTACTTTTTCCCGAAGATAAATGTATAATATTTGTTAAGTTTGATTATAATGTTAAGTATATGGAAGATAACTACTATTTGTTAAGTTTGTTTATGTTAAGTTTGATTGATTTCGTGGAAAATAAGTTTCATGAATATTAGGTATTTACTTCTTAGATAAATTAATCCTACTTTTTTCGAAGATACATATAGAATATTTACTTTTCAAATATTAGTAAGTATATAGAATTAGCTTTTATTGAAATTAGAAAATTCCCTCCTAGTTGTTATGTTAGATTATGTTAAGTTTGTTTGATTTCGTGGTCAATAAGTTTCATGTATTGTAGTTATTTACTTTTTAGATAAATCCCATTTTTTAAAATAATACATATAGAATATTTACTTTTCAAATATATATTAGTAAGTATATTATACTAAGCTATTATCGTAATTTGAAAATTTCCTCATAGTATAAAGAAGATAACTACGATATATCTGATAAATATTTTAAATTTGAATCATGATCGTATTGGAAAATTTATCTTTAAGTATAATGGGGATAATTACTTTATATTTCATAAGCCACATCAAAATAGTCAAGAGATTATTGTTAGGCGTCTATGATCAGACAAATTAGTTTTTTCCGCCAAACATGTTCTGAATATACCGAGGAAAACAATATTAGACTTGCACATATGCTTCTTAAAGTGATTCTTGACAATATCCTACATAAACGACCTGACCATTTTCAACTGACCATATTTGCCTGGCCATGCGGTCACTCTAAAATAGTCAAAAAGTTATGGCCAGCAATACTTGAATGAACTTTACACAACTCATACTTTCTCTAAAACGCGACCAAATTGATAACTCTTTGTTTCAGGTTGTTTACTGTATTCAACTATCTGTCTCTATATTTTGTTTGTTCAGCTTTGTAGCGATTCATATGGTGATTAAAAAAGGTCTATTAAAGATAACTTGGAGTCGCACAAATCCAGCAAAACTCAAAATAATACAATAACCAAATAGTTACACTTTGTATTTTGTTAACTCTAAAACTCGTGGAGTTATATTTTATTGCATTCAACTCTATCTCTCTCTCTCTCTCTCTCTCTCTCTCTCTCTCTCTCTCTCTCTCTCTCTCTCTCTCTCTCTCTCTCTCTCTCTTTATTTCGTTTGTCAAAATTTGTATCTATTCAATTTTTGAAATCTGAGTATTACCTAAGAGAAGAGAAGGTTGTAAAGCAAGTTTCTTAAAGCTTAAGGAATTTTTGAAATTTGATAATACGCAAACATTAAATACTCATCTCTTGCGATCAAATTCAAGCTATGTTTCTCTTAGGTCCGTCTAATAACTCATAACTCAAACATTCGAGGTTGCTAATCAAATATATAATTAGAAACCAAAGCGATAGTAGATGAAGTAAAATATGTAGAACCAAAACAGACAATCTTAAAACAATTGTATGACCTACACTAACACAAAACCCGAATCACAACAGTCGAACTCATCACACGGAAGTCCATCTTTGTTTGTATCATCATCTGAATCACTGTACATTACGAATGAATATTAATGAGTAGAAAAGCAAACAATTAATTTAAGAGTAAAATCAAAATAACAATAAGTGTAACAAAAGATGTTAAATAAAAACACACAGATTTGTAAAAACGATTCAAACACTTACACTAACACAAAACCCGAATCAGAGCTGTCGAACTCATCATACGGAGTTACATAATCGTTTGTATCAACATCTAAATCACTGCATAGTTACATTGAAATATGTCAGAAACCACAAACATTAGAATGAGATAACGTAAAGTAATGATCAATATACCTGTATACCGTAGTATTCTTAGTCGAATTAGATACTTGCATCGGCTTCAGTATATTGCAATCTCTTATATTCCAAGACCTCATCCTCAGAACCGATACATATGTTCTTGGAAAATCAGAGTAATTGTATTTTCTAGTTTCGGGATTATTAGCGTTGCAGGCAATCCAGCGTAGCATCTTAGAAGGTACAACGTGGAGAGGTGAATCCAAGTAGAAATACCTACATCAAAACAAACAACGAATATGACAACCAAAACAGACTATGAAAACAATTCTATTACCTACACCAAAACAAACCTCGAATTAGAAGAATCAATATACCTGAATGTCAGGGTGTTCTTAGACGAATTCGTCTCTCATATTAGATTCAATGCATTGCAAGCTTCTTTGAACGTTTCGTAGAGTATGCCATTAACGGTGCAAATCTCTTCGTAACTTACGGGGCGTTTCACAGTATTGAGAAACATCCTCAAGTAGCAGATCTCTGTGTGTTCAATATTCGGACGTACATATGATATACTAACAATTGCTCGTCTTATACGGCGCACTATCTTGACATTAGGAGGATTACACGTCATCCAATCTACCAAGAGAGATGAGGTCAAAATCTCTGAGGAGAGAATTCGTTTTTCTTCTTCAAAGTGAGGATTTGATTCTGTGAAGAATTGAGACGGATACCAAAACTTAAATATAAGAGACATTAGGTCAAATCTTCGATGTGAGGATTCAATCTTCTTCTTCGAGGTGAGGTTTCGATATTTTGAAGAAAAGAGACGGCTCCCAAAACTATTTATAAGAGAGAATTAGGTCAAAGTGTTCGAGGTGAGCTTACGATTTAACCTAATGGACGATCTTGAAGTGAGAATTAGGTCAACGTGTTCGAGGCCTCGGCTTAACCTAATGGTCGATTTTTTGGAAATTTTACATTAAAAATTTGTCATTTAATTTTCATTAAGGGTATCCTCGTAATCAACCTCATGAGAATGAATCTGGTGCATTCTTACTTCTCAATTATATAATTAAATTTCATCAACTTGTACTTGTTGATATGAACTAATGATGCTAACTAATATATTTTGGGAGAGTTATATGTAATTAAGGATGAAATCGAAGTTCATAAAGCCATGCTGATTTGATATTGTCTGATCCTTGTATTGAGACTACTGTTTCTATGTTCAAATGTATAAATAATGTATTTGCTTTGGCTTGTTATAAGACGAATTTACTACTTCATATTTCTTTAATGATATATATCTATATATATATGCTAGTTAGTGTTTTAATGGTCTTTTAATCTAGGATACGCAAAATGAGCTTCCTATATATTTTCTCGTTGAGAAGAAAAAAAAAACTCATTAGACAAATGCATTCGTTGAAACAAACAAATGCATATATATATATAAAGCTTGCTTTATCTCTCTACTTTTAGAGAGAGTATTTTCTCTCAATAAATCGATTCTCAGATTCTTTCTCTTCTTCACAGATTCTGATTTTTCAGAGGAGAAGGTTTCAATTTCGGTTTGTTTAAGCGGCTCTTTTGTTCTTGTATATTATCTTTCGCAAATCCGTTTTGTGTTTGAGCTTTTCAGGATTTGCTTGTTTTGGTTGAATAAGTTAGGATTACCATCCGATTCGAGTCCGGATTCTTCCGGATCGCTTCTCGCTTTTGCGAGCTTCCTCGATCGCGTCTCCCATGTTCTTAATCCCGTCTGAGTCTCTCGCCGATTTTCTCTCATCTCTTCACTAATCTTTACTGTTTCGGGGAATAAAATCTTTGTCGCTCCATCTGCTCCATGAGGAGGAGCTGTGATGATGGTCATAGACGAGACCCGTTGATTAGGTAGTCGTTGTAGGATTATTTTTGTTCATGGTGTAATTATCAGGTTACATCCTAGCACATAATCAACTAGGATCTAGGTGATTTGCAGTTGAATCATAAACAGATCAGATTCATTACCTTATGATTGCAGCGGATTGATCAAAGGAATGAAGAGATCACAGAGAGCTGATGATTACCGGCTCCTCCTAGGTATCCACACTCTTACAAGCTACTGGATCAGGCTGCTAGACCAAGCTGGAATTCACAGAGAGAGAGAGGACGGCTAGACCTGAAAATCGCAGAGTGTTAGGCTTACTGGCGCCTCCCCTCTTCCTTATATGGGCCCAAGTGATTAAACTAATGGCCTATTAGGCTTTTGGGCCCAAGACCGAAATCAGACAAAATAACTGTATTTTGTCTGGCCCAATTCTCTGTACAAATACAGTAAATGCCTTGCATCTTACCGTATTAATTCCATTTAACTTTCCCGTTAGCTATGGTGTGTGACCCTTTGGGATCATACAATACTGGCAATAAGTCCTAAACTTATAGATCAAGAGCGGGCTCTAGCAAGTCATCATGATCACCCAGTATTTATGACTTATGTCTGATCTCGACACTTATCATACTTTCTAGAGATAGTACAGTAGATTTCAGCACATTCCCAACAATCTCCCACTTGTACTGGAATTCTACATTCCCTAATCCTTTTGTCTCAATATCTCGATCTGGCATAAGGCAAGATGCGTGTCATCCTTATATAGCCAGACCATGTTCATCGGACAAGATTTGATACTGACAATTCAAACGACTTGGGCAAGTCCGTTTGGGAGTGGCCACTCTCTTACCAGCTATCAAGTCTCCGATTGGCCTAGAGATATTACCTCCGTTAAACGGCAGGGACAAATCCCATCTTGTTCCATCACTATGAACTACACACTTCATAATACACCCAACCAAGGTCCTTATAGCTCCCAGTTACGAAACAGCGTTAGACAATGATCAAAGCGCATCAATCCATGTGCAGCCACATGCATGCGAACTCAGGTCTAAGGACTATACTCTATAGTCGTATATGAGAACCTCTCATGACACAGATATTAATATCTTGTAGAGTTCTCATCAGCCGGCCATGTCCGGTCATATGCTCCCCTACATATACCTATGTGTCGACTTTGATGCCGCGCATCTATGACCCCTCGAAACTTGGTCATAAGTCTCAACACACTCTAGTCTCAAATGGTTGTTGGTGTTCCAATTTCAACAACCTTCGACTATGGACACTATGATTTATGTCATTTCGTTAAACATGGGGTTTCAGGATCAAGTCTACTCATGTACTTCGATGGCCCATATATAATGACATGAATCATTTTGGAACGATTATTTTATATCACAGTTAAAAATAATCCAGAAATAAAATTTCATTAACATTTAAAAAATGTTTACTTGAACCAATCAAAATAACTAAAATAAAGCCCTTACAACTCCCACTCAAAAAGAGATTACATTTGAATATCTCTAATTCCTACAGCAGCAGTATGCAACTCGTGCTTAGGTCTCGGGAGTGGCTTTGTCAACGGGTCAGCCACGTTCTTATCAGTGGGAACTCTGCTGACCATCACTTCACCTCTATTCACTATATCACGAATCAGGTGATACCTTCTCATAATATGTTTGGATTTCTGATGATGTCTCGGTTCCTTGGCTTGAGCAATTGCACCATTGTTGTCACAATACAATGCTAGAGGCTCAGTGGCATTTGGGAATACACCGAGTTCAATCAAGAAGTTCCTTATCCAAACTCCTTCCTTCGCAGCTTCTGAAGCAGCGATGTATTCAGCTTCAGTTGTGGAATCTGCCACGGTGCTCTGCTTGGAGCTCTTCCAACTTACTGCACCGCCATTCAGACAGAAGATGTAACCAGACTGTGACCGGAAATCATCTTTATCTGTCTGAAAACTTGCATCCGTGAATCCACTCATTTCAAGCACTTCACTTCCTCCGTAAACCAAGAACTTATCCTTAGTATTCCTTAAATACTTCAGGATATTCTTTACGGCAATCCAGTGATTCTCACCTGGATTAGACTGGTACCTACTCGTCATGCTTAGTGCATAGGCAACATCAGGACGAGTACAGATCATGGCATACATGATAGATCCTATAGCCGAAGCATAAGGAATCCTACTCATGCGCTTAAGCTCATCAGGTGTTTTTGGACACTGATCCTTGCTTAGTGTAGCACCATGTATCATTGGCGTGAATCCTTTCTTGGATTTATCCATTCCGAATCGATGCAGGATTTTGTCTATATAAGCATCTTGACAAAGTCCAATCAGCTTTTTAGATCTGTCTCTAAAGATTCGGATTCCAAGAACATACGCGGCTTCACCCATGTCCTTCATGGAAAAACAACTTCCCAGCCAGTCTTTAACAGACTTCAGCATTGGAATATCATTTCCAAGAAGCAATATGTCATCGACATATAGGATAAGAAACGCCAATTTGCTCCCACTAGTTTTCTTATACACACATTGTTCCTCTTTGTTTCTGATGAAGTCAAAGTTCTTTATTGCTTCATCAAAACGAAGATTCCAACTCCTCGATGCTTGCTTCAATCCATAAATGGATTTGTGAAGCTTGCATACTTTCCCAGCATTCTTAGGATCAATGTAACCGTCAGGCTGTGTCATATACACATCCTCCTCCAAGATTCCATTCAGGAAGGCGGTTTTCACATCCATCTGCCAAATCTCATAATCATAATAAGCGGCAGTTGCTAGGAGAATCCGAGTTGATTTCATCATGGCCACTGGTGAATAGGTTTCATCATAGTCTATACCATGAATTTGCTTGAAACCTTTTGCCACCAACCTGGCCTTGTAAATATGGACATTTCCATCCATGTCAATCTTCTTCTTGAAGATCCATTTACACTCGATGGCTTTTGCACCAGCGGGTAAATCAACCAGTGAAAACACTCGGTTGACAGACATGGAGTCCATCTCGGATTCAGTGGCTTCACGCCACTTTAAGGAATCAGGGCCCATCATGGCTTCTGCAAAGTTCGAGGGTTCATCACCGTCAATGATCAAAAGATCATGGCAATTAGTCACGAGGAATCCCTGATATCTATCGGGTTCGTGACGGATCCTTCCGGATCTTCGAACTTCAGGTACTGCAGGTTCAGGTTCTATTACAACTTCATGTAATTCATCCTGCTGTTCTTCCTCATTAGGTTGAACAGGTTCCTGTCCTTCTTGAATTTCATCAAGTTGTACCTTACTCCCACTATCTTTCTTAGAGAGAAATTCCCTCTCAAGAAACGTACAATCCCGAGCAACAAAGATCTTGTTCTCGGATCGCAGATAGAAGTAATAAGCCTTGGTATCCCTAGGATAACCAATGAAGTAGCATTTGTCAGATTTTGGTGTAAGCTTGTCTGAGATTAATCTTTTGACATAGGCTTCACAACCCCAAATTCTGAGAAAAGACATTGCTGGAGATTTTCCAGTCCATAACTCATATGGTGTCTTTGCTACTGCTTTTGATGGCACTCTGTTCAGTGTGAACGTTGCGGTCAGCAAAGCATATCCCCAAAGGGATATAGGAAGGTCTGTGTGACTCATCATGGATCGGACCATATCTAACAATGTCCGATTCCTTCTCTCAGACACACCATTCCACTGAGGTGTTCCAGGAGGTGTGAGTTGGGAGATGATCCCACACTCACTCAGATGATCACGGAATTTCTGGCTCAAGTATTCTCCTCCTCGGTCCGATCGAAGAGCCTTAATACTTTTACCAAGCTGGTTCTGTACTTCATTCTGGAATTCTTTGAACTTCTCAAAGGTTTCCGACTTATGTTTCATCAAGTAGACATATCCATATCTACTGAAATCATCAGTGAATGTGATGAAGTACTGATAGTTTCCTCTAGCATTTGTGGACATTGGGCCACACACGTCAGTATATATCAGGCCCAATAGTTCACTGGCCCTTTCTGTGGGTTTATTAAAAGGGGCCCGTGTCATTTTGCCCATTAGACAAGATTCGCATTGCTCACAAGACTCAAAGTCAAATGAGCCCAAGAGTCCATTTGAATGGAGCCTCTTGACGCGTTTCTCACTAATGTGCCCCAAACGACAATGCCAGAGAAACGTTTCATTTTCTTCGTTAGATTTGAACCGTTTTGTATTAATGTTATATACTGGAGTTGATTGATCCAGCATGTACAGCCCATTAATAAGAGGGGCACAGCCATAGAACATATTATTGAGATTAAAGGAACACAATTTATTCTTAATAGAAAAATCAAATCCTTGCAAATCCAATAATGAAACTGAAATGATATTTCTGCTTATAGCAGGTACAAAATAACAATTCTCAAGTTCTAAAATCAATCCAGAAGGTAAAGACAACAAGTAAGTGTCAACGGCCAGTGCTGGAACCTTCGCTCCATTGCCAACCCGCAACTCTACTTGCCCTTGCTTCAACCTTCTACTGTTGCTGAGCGCCTGCATATTAGTACAAATATGAGCCCCACATCCAGTATCTAATACCCAAGTGGTATTATCAGAAGTAGTAGTATTTACTTCAATAACAAAAATACCTGAAGCAGTAGTCTCCAAGGACTTCTTCTTCTTCTTCAGACTTTCCTGGTATTTCTTACAGTCCCTGCGATAAAGCCCTGCCTCTTTACAAAAGTGGCAGATATCAGAAGGCCCAGCTTTAGACACGGGCGTGGGCTTGGCCTTTTCGACTGCCTTGCCCTTTCCCTTGTCTGCAGCGGATTTCTTGAAACCCTTGCCCTTCTGCACCATGAGTACAGACGGCTCTTTGGCCTTCTTCAGATTAGGTTCTGCAGTCTTGAGCATACCATGTAGCTCAAGCAAAGTCTTTATCAACCCATGCATATTATAGTTCAAGATGAACTGGTCATATGCAGGAGTAAGAGACTTCAGAACGATGTCACAAGCAAGCTCTTGGCTTATAGGACAGTCGAGTCTAGTCAAATGATCGAGATAACCCATCATTTTCAGAACATGTGGACTCACTGCTGCATCCTTAGCCATTTTACAGTCCAAGAGATTCTTTACAGTTTGGAATCTCTCTGTACGAGCCTGCTCCTGAAACAACGCTTTCAGGTTTGCCATCAGTTCCATGGGACAAGTCAGGCCTTCCCACTGCATCTGCAGTCCGGGAGCCATTGTCGCCAACATTAGGCAAACCACGTCATTAGCATCTGAAGAATGCGTATCCCAAGCATTCTTCACAGCTTGTGCGGCATTATTCGCAGGTCTAGGGGAGAGAACTCTTTCAAGGACATAAGCCTTCTTCTCCTGCCTGAGCACAAGTCTCAGGTTCCTGGACCAGTTCAGGAAGTTTGATCCGTTCAGTTTGTCCTTCTCAAGGGCAGACCGGATCGAGAAAGTGTTTTGTGTTGTTGTGCTTGACATAGCTGAAATTATGAGACAATAGAGTTTTAGTTAATTAGTTCATAAAAGAGTAATCTTAATAACTTATAAGAAAACTCGCATTGCATTCAAAATTTCTTTGTTTAACCTCATAAGAATGCAATGATTCCGAGACCCATGTTCGACTAAAACCAAAGTGGGCCACTGGCCGTCACCCAGAATTAGCTTTACTTGGTAAGCATACACACAGCTAGTTATATCCATATAACTCTCGGTTGTGGATTGGGCCCAAGGCCCAATTCACCAGATGTCTCAAGGCCCGGGACTCCCGATGGCCCAGTCAAGGAAACCAATCTCTTACAGCCAAATAATCACTAAAGTCTGGGACTCCCAATGAAATTAGTGACTATATACTACTTTACTTACGCAAAAACAGACACCTCACACTGTAAGCCATATCTGTAATTGAATAAGCGTTAAGTAGCTGACAAGATTGGGCAAGAAATCCAAGCTTGATATTGGTTTTGAGGATTTTAGGTTTTCTTTCCAAAAATAGAAGATTACTATTTTGGAAACTTACTTATTTTAGAAACTTTCTAAATTTAGAAACATACTAAAAATAGAAATTTCTAATTTAATATTTTATTAAAGTTTTCGGTTGGGTCACAAATTATAGGCCCAATTCTTGGCCCAAGACCACAGAATTCCAATTGGCCCAATAATTTGACATAACCGAGTTGGTTCATTAATTCTGGTCCAAGACCAAATTAACTACTAAATCCAACTGGTTATTTACTAAACCAGACCAGCTCTAAATTATTTGGTCCAACCAAATCAAACTTAGACCAGCCTTCGGTTTAGGTTAAAATTCAATTTTTGAATTTAAATCCGGTTTAACCAGAAATTAAATAATACCAATTGTATTAAATAATTTCCAGCAAACCGCGATTTGGGTTAACCGCTTGAACCATACATTAATTAAATAATTAATCAATTCATACAAAGCAATCACTTTACGATCATGTGATCACTTATGAACAAAACGATTTTGACCTATTCAAATTCGCTTGAACCATGACCTTTTCCAAATCACTTATAGATAAAAACGATTCTTAATTAGCAAATTAAACAAATCGATTCTCATGATTGTAATACAAAGTCAACTTGCGATTTCTTAATTACAAAACGAAATCAACAATACGGTTCTTATTATTAAGCAAAGTCATCTTATGATTCAAAAGGTCAACACGCGATTGACATTCACATAAGACAAAAAACGATTTTGACATTCAAATTACGATCGATTATGACATTCAAATAAGACAAAAACGCTTTTGATCATTGACAAACTTTATCAAATCATTTCTTAATTATAAGACAAAGTCAACTTTCGATTCATACCAAGCAATGTCATCATGCGATTTCATATTAGGGTTTTACAAGTTCTAATCAAATTTCTTAAGCCAAATTCGATTCTTAACATTAAAACAACCTAAATATGATCCAAACAGCAAAAACCTAACGACCTAGGCTCTGATACCACTGTAGGATTATTTTTGTTCATGGTGTAATTATCAGGTTACATCCTAGCACATAATCAACTAGGATCTAGGTGATTTGCAGTTGAATCATAAACAGATCAGATTCATTACCTTATGATTGCAGCGGATTGATCAAAGGAATGAAGAGATCACAGAGAGCTGATGATTACCGGCTCCTCCTAGGTATCCACACTCTTACAAGCTACTGGATCAGGCTGCTAGACCAAGCTGGAATTCACAGAGAGAGAGAGGACGGCTAGACCTGAAAATCGCAGAGTGTTAGGCTTACTGGCGCCTCCCCTCTTCCTTATATGGGCCCAAGTGATTAAACTAATGTCCTATTAGGCTTTTGGGCCCAAGACCCAAATCAGACAAAATAACTGTATTTTGTCTGGCCCAATTCTCTGTACAAATACAGTAAATGCCTTGCATCTTACCGTATTAATTCCATTTAACTTTCCCGTTAGCTATGGTGTGTGACCCTTTGGGATCATACAATACTGGCAATAAGTCCTAAACTTATAGATCAAGAGCGGGCTCTAGCAAGTCATCATGATCACCCAGTATTTATGACTTATGTCTGATCTCGACACTTATCATACTTTCTAGAGATAGTACAGTAGATTTCAGGACATTCCCAACAGTCGTCGGCGTCAAAGCTTCTTCGTGAGTAAGGCTCGTGGTGGGTTTGATGGCAGAGCTCCTCTCCTTATTGGCGGTGATAGCTCCGACGCTCTTTTATGGGATCCGTAGCATATGGGTTCGTGGTGCACGGCGGAGATTGGGGCATGTGCTTGCCGGAGTCGTCCTCATCGTTCGTCGTCAGTGCATGCCGGAGTTTACATTCTAATGACGCGTGGCTTTTTTGTTGTAATATGTTTCCTCTGTTGCCACGTTTCTTTTCTTTGCTTGTTCATGACCCATGTGTACTCAGCCCATTGGGCTCTTTAAATGATAACAGTTGACGACAAAAAAAAAAAATATATATATATATATATATATATATATATATATATAAATAAGTGTAATTTAAAACCTTCAAAGATGCACCACCAACCAAGACATCATCAAAATCTTCTTACTTATCCAGATTTTTGAAGTTACCACTATTCTTTTAGTATGGGTATCCCGAACCTATGGAGGAACTCAGACTAATCTCCAAGTAGATGAGTAACTTATCGATAGACCCTTTATCCATATCCATGTGTGTGTCTGAAACATAATTTTATAATTTTATATGTATATAATTTTGAAGTTACCGCCATTAAGGGATCCTAAACATAATTTACAAGACATAGGGGTAAAGCTTTATAATCATGACAATGGTAATATTCTACCTACTTTCGTAAATGATCTGTTGTATATGATCACTCACATTCTTGGAAAGCCATTTCCTCAGTTCATCATGTACATGTTCGTATATGAAACAACTCGGTAAATTTTAGTTTCACGTTCAATCAGGTCAAACCGTTAGCAAAGCTCCCATAAAAGTCAGTCATGATAATATAGTTACAATGAGCATGAAAACTTACTTCTTGAGCTTGTGCTGGACTTGCAACCTTTCTGGTTCGTATGGCCAACACTGGTTCATAACCTATGACAACATTTGACCCGTTCGACACTCGATCTGCCATGCCATTGGCTAAATTTTGAAGATAAATAACTAAGGAATCATAATGTAAAGAGAAAGTACCACACATGTAGTTACTAAGTACTGCCTTAAAATAAAGTAGTTATGCAGTCAAAGCGAGTAGAATAAGGAACTAATATCATCAAAATATGATGAAGGTTTGACGTTATATATACTTACCAGCAATTGCTTTAGTCTATGCAGCCACAATATCCATGGTAGAATCCGACTCCCACAAACTACAAATGAAGGACAAAGGTCAAAAATCATATTGCTGCACCAGAAAAAAATTATTTCATCATGAAAGGTTATCTCGTTTGGTTCATTATGGAGTGCCCTTATTGCAAAGTGACCAAGGATAACCCGGGGGTATAGAGAAGATATGAGAATGTAATTGCTTGATTGAATTGTAATGGAGTCTTTTACAACATATACACAGAGCTAGGTAGGGCATATCGTAATGAATACACAGCACAATCATAGGAGATGTGATTAATCTAATTACAGCAGAGTATATATGGTAATCGGATATTTCCATATCCTCTATACGCCCCCTCAAGATGAACGACCATAGGAGAGTCCCATCATGGAAGATTGAGATGCCAAAAGCGTCCGTGATACTGGTTTTGTAAGTGCGTCTGCGAGCTGATCCTTTGAGGAGATATGCGAGACTCTGAGGTATCCAGACTGAACTAACTCACGGATAAAGTGGTAGTCGAGCGCAACGTTTTTCATTCTTGAGTGAAAAACCGGGTTGGCGCAAAGGTATGTTGCACCAAAATTGTCACAGAAGATAACTGGTTGAGAAGAGGAGGTGACGCCTAGTTCGCTCATTAAGTTTATTATCCATATCCAGCCTCTGTCGAGGAGCGTGCAACCGTCTGGTTCTTTCGAGAGGACCATGTGACTGGATTGGCACCCATGTAGACGATATAAGCACTTGTAGATGTGTAATCATCTCGATCACCAGTCCAGTCCGCGTCTGAGAAAGCATGAAGATCTGGAGTGGTTTGTGCTTGAAGAGCAATGCCGAGGTCGCGTGTGCCTGCAAGATAACGCAGTAACCATTTAACAGCTAGCCAGTGTAAGTCAGTCGGACTGTGCATGAATTATGACAGTTTGTTGACAGTGAAGGCAATGTCAGGTCGAGTGAAGTGCATATATTGCAAGCTGCCGACCACTGTCCTATATTCAGAACCGTCGGAGAGTGTGGTGTATGACTGAAGTTGGAGACGGTCACTTGTAACCATTGGTGAGCTGACTGGTTTTGCGTCTGACATACCGGTCCTGGCAAGTAGATAATTGATGTATTTCCGCTGGGTTAGGAGTAAGCCAGCAGGTGTTCTTTGTACTTCTATACCCAAAAAATAAGAAAGCTCACCAAGATCTTTGAGCGAGAACCTGGAGCTGAGCTTGTCGATGAACCGATGTACGATTGTGGAGTCATTTCCTGTGACGATGATGTCGTCCACGTAAATCAGCACATAGAGAGTGATAGACCCCGAGATGAGAATGAAGACTGATGCGTCTGCTAGTGAGCTTCTGAAGCCAGACTCCACAAGAAAATTCTGCAGTTCCATGTACCACATGCGTGGAGCTTGTTTGAGGCCATATATGGCTTTTTCAAGCTTGCATACATGATATGGTTTATCTTTGTCTACAAATCCCGGCGGTTGCTCCATGTACACGTCTTCTGTTAACCGTCCCTGAAGAAACGCGTTATTAACATCCAGTTGGCGTAGATCCCAATTGCGTGAAACTGCGAGACCAAGAATCAGACGAATAGTTGGTTGTTTTATGACTGGGCTGTAAGTCTCCTGGAAGTCAATGCCTGGCCGCTGATGGAAACCTTTAGCGACTAGACGCGACTTGAATCTGTCGACTGAGGCATCCGGTTTGCACTTTGTCTTGAACACCCATTTACACCCTACGAGACTGAACTTGGGATTCATCGGAACGAGATTCCAAGTAGCGTTGCACAGCTGAGAGTCGAATTCTTCGCTCATCGAAGCGCGCCAACTAACATCTTTCAAGGCTTGAGTGACAATAGTGGGTTCATCATCGGATAAGTGGTGCGCAGCTGTCATCATCGTGTATTTTGGATTAGGCTTGACTATATGATTTTGTCCTCGCGTACGCATTCTGTGAGCATTTTCCGTCTGAGCAACCGTCTGCCGTCGAGCAGGTACAGTGGGATTATTGACAGTAGGGGGCTTTCCGGTTGAGGTGGAGCTTCTACCATGACAGGAGAAACATGTTCAGTGGCAACAGGAGGTTGTTGAGCATCTATAACTGCAGCTTCAACCGGACATGTTTCCTGATTATCATAAGAAGAAACAACATCATTGTTATCAGAAGTTAAAGAATTTGAACCTGAGAGCTCCACAGAAGACGGAGGAAGCGGTGGCGAGATCGAGAGAGTGGTGACTGGCGGACACCAAGGCTCAAGTAAAGAAGAGATGGGATCGGATTGTTTGGCTAAGTGATGGTAAGGGAATTCTGTTTCGACAAAATGCACATGACGAGTGATAAAGACTCGTTTAGAAGAAGGATCAAGACATAGAAAGGCACTTTGAGTGAGAGAATAGCCAAGGAAAAGACACGGTTTGGATTTGGCTTATAATTTATGGTTTGTATAAGGTCGAATCCATGGATAACAAAGACAACCGAATACCTTGAGTTTGAGATAATTTGGCTTTATCCGATTTCATAGGCTGTCAAGTTGTTCAACGTAGATGTGGGCTGTCTGTTGATTAAGTACACCGCAGGCGCCAATGCATAAGACCAGAAGGAGGCAGGCATTGAGGCATGGTTCAGCAAGGCGAGGCCGGTTTCGACGATGTGCCTGTGTCGCCTCTCAGAGAATCCGTTGTGTTGAGGAGTGTGAGGTGGTGTTGTGAAGTGAGATATCCCATTTGTTGAGAGGTATTCTGACAAGGCAACATACTCCCTTCCGTTATCTGTATAAAACATGATTAGTTGATGGTTAAATCGTTTTTCTACCAATGATCGTCAACGTATGAATGTATCTTTAACATCTGATTTCCGTCGCAGTGGATAGAACCAAATGTAATGTGTGTAGTGATCAACAAATACAACGTAGTACTTGTATCCATCAATCGAAAAAGTGGGAGATGTCCATACGCCAGAGTAAACTAATTCAAGTGGCTTAGTTGATGTAAGCGAAGACGTTAAAGAGAAAGGGAGTCGATGACTCTTGTTTATTGAACAATCATTGCAGTGAAAAGAAGACAAGAACTTTGAATCAGAAATCATGGAAGGGGAAATAACACTTTTTAAAACAGGAATGGCGGGGTGGCCTAAACGAGAATGCCAGATGTTTAATGGAGTTTTGGTAGTAATGGAAAAGGTGGAAGGTGGTTGTGTCTCTCGATCTGGCCACACATATCCGCCGTCTTTAGTTCCCCCTGTGAGGAGTGGAGCTCCCGAGCTGAGTTCCTTGACATGAAACAATTTGGGGAAAAATTCAACAGAAACATGATTATCAGTACATAGCTTCTGAACTGATAATAGGTTTTTGGCAATAGCTGGTACGTGAATAACATTGTTTAAATGAAAGTCACGAGTTTGGGAAGGAAGTAGAGATGAAAAAGTGTTGGCGATCTCTAGACCTTTGCCATCGCCAACCATAACTTCCTCACCTCCAGTGTAAGGTGTGTGGAGAGAAAGGTTTGCTAGGTCCGATGTGAGGTGATGTGATGCTCCTGAATCCATGAGCCAAGATGGGGTATATGCGGACGATGTGTAAGCAGAGTAGGCACTAGGATTGTTTTGGAAATTGGTGCGATTAACCCCTGCAAGTGATGGAGTCGTCGCAGTAGTTGTTGGCTGAGACACAATACGAAACTGAGGCATCTCTTCGCACTGTGGCCCTGAGTCCCACACGCTTGGCATCTGCCTAAGTATGCTCGAGAAGTGCGCTGCTCACCATAGATGTTTCCAGTACGAGACTGATTCCCGGAGCTGTTGTTGTTCGAATGCCAGTTACGATTCCGTTGTTGAACATGATTTGCTGTTATGGGCAGCGTTGGCGAAGTATTGTTGATGGAGAGAAGAGCCATTTCTCGATTTATTAGCTTTTCATGAAGCTCAGCAAATGAAATCGCAGTGTCTCGGCCCTGAATGGACTTGATGATAGATTTGTAGTCTTTTGTTAAACCTTCGAGCACAGCATCTATGACATCTTCATGGTCCAAAGGATTGCCAAGAAGGGCCAGAGAATCAGCGATTGCTTTGATTTTCTGCATAAACTCATTAACGGTATTGTTGCCCTTGACACACTGTTTGAGTTGATTCTTCAACTGCTTGATGTGGCCTCGTGTTGGCTTGGCATAAGTTGAGGCGAGAAGTGTCCAAGCCTCAAGAGATGATGTTGCCGTAGCAATGAGAGGTTGGAGTGAGATCTCAATAGATCCCATGATGGCGCTGAAGAGGAGGCTGTCTTGCCTCTGCCACAAGACAAACGCAGGGTTTGTGATCTCCGTACCAGCGTCCACAATCGTTTGTGACGGAACAACAGTGGAGTTATCAACATAATTAAGCAAATCATACCCTCGGAGAAGGGATTTGACCTGCACATTCCATGTGATGTAGTTGACGGATGATAGTTTGGTCACATTGACCATGTTGATGGAGAGAAGCGATGTGGAAGAACTGCCATGGAGAATAACTTCGGCCCCTGTGTGTGATCCAGTCGCAGACATGGTTGTGTTTGCGGAAAAGAAAGAAAAGTATTGCAAAAAGGAAAAAAATTGGAGAGGTCCTTTTAGAAAGGAAGCTCTGATACCATATAGAGAAGATATGAGAATGTAATTGCTTGATTGAATTGTAATAGAGTCTTGTACAGTGTTTTGAAAACCGGACCGAACCGGTGGTCGGACCCGGTTCAACCTTGAACCGAAAGTATCTCCGGGTTGGGTTAATAGTAAAATCCATATAGAGTTAGACCAGGTAAAAAACCGGGTCCGACCAGCTAAAAACTGAAAACCGCTGACCTATTAAACTGTATTGAACCGGGTTTACTTATTAAGATTGTATTTTTTAAAAAAATAATAATATATATATATACACGAAATATATCATAGGTTTTTTAATCCATTCAAGGTATGATTTAAAATATGATTTTGAATTCTATTTTAAAATTATAAAAATGTTTATTTAACATGATAAAGATTTACAGCATGAAGGCCGAATGTGTTATTGTATCTTATTTTATTGCCGTTTTTGGATTTGAACTATTAAATTCTTTTTTTATTATCATTACGTTTTCATTTCTCACTTCTAATTTCATTTTTTAAAATATATAAAGATTCTTGAAATGTCTTATTTGATATGATTGCATATAATATCTTATTTATAGTCATAGAATAAGAGTATGCATACTATTTTTAAAATACCATCAAATCATATTGAACCCGGTTGAACCTGGTTAAACCATATCGGTCCACGACCCAAACACTTTTCCGGTTCAGTCACCGGTCCGGTTTTAAAAACATTGGTCTTGTACAACATATATACAGAGCTAGGTAAGGCATATCGTAATGAATACACATCACAATCATAGGAGATGTGATTGATCTAATTACAGCAGAGTATATATGGTAATCGGATATTTCCATATCCTCTATAGTGGGCTATCTAAATTCATAAGCTTCTCACAAAATTCACAAAGGCAAAAGAGCATGAATAATACGTAACATAAGATAACCAGAAGCACATGGAAGATTAAAATAAAAATAAAAATTATAGGAAAGATTTGAAGATGATTAAAAGTTAATCAGATACTTAAACAATCATGTTCTTACTCTCTAAAACTACTTCTTCTCTTTGGATAGGGGAAGAACGTGTTTTAACTTCAATAAATTTGCATCTTTGAAACCATAACTTACAGCATGGAGCCAGAATGCTAAAGCAGACATCATTGGCAATAAAATATCATACCATTTCACCTGTGAAAACGCCTTCTTTATTTCTTAACCCAAAATTTGTGTGCCACAACCACAGGAAGAAATAAATATGTAGGGCTCACCACATCCTTTGCAATGGTGAAGGTTTGTAACAAGTTATGATGTCATTACAAAATCAAGTCATAAATACTTGTAACTAGTCATTAGCTTGTTTTGTTCAAACAATTTCCATATGACATTCACATCACTAAGATTTTACATTCATCGGAAAAAATATGTATTTCTCATCAAATCAGACGGTGAGACGAAGAGGAAGACTCATTGGATGACTTTTGAGGTAGAGAATCTTGTTGATTTTCGGGTGGGAGAGCTAGAATTGATGGAAGAGGATGAGATGGTGTTGTTTGATTGTCAGAGAGGAGAAGATGTTTTGGATTGTTGGAACAGGAGACCATTGAGAAGTAGAAGAAGGTGCAGTCAGTGAGTCCACTTAGAAAAAGGTGCTCTAACCAACTGTGCCACGAGAGCTTTATGGTAATTAGTGTTAAATTTTTAATAGAAAACTTCAGAATTTAACCTTTAAAAAATCTGATATTGTAGTACATATTTATCAAATTTATAAAATGTCATAACTGTATAATTTTAGATCCATTAATAATATTTTGATTCTATACTAGAATTTAGTTTACATATTTGATCTCGTATCTCTCTTTTAATCCAGGAAAACAAATTGGTCTTTTAACTTTTGGGTGCTGCACTTTTTGTTTTAATATTTTTAAGATCCAATAGAAAAAAACACATTCAACAAATACAACTTATTATTTTTGCTTAGAAACAAATTGGAACTTTGGTCTTATTACCACAAATACAACAAAGATAATGTGGTAATAAAACCGAATTCCATATTTTGTGTAGAAAAAAATACAACTTATTATTTTTGAAAATCAAAAACACAACTTATTATGAATAAAAAACGAAAGCAGACGATCAAACATGCGCAGAGGAGGAGGAAGCAGAGAAACCATGAGTCTTGGGAACATATTTGCGAGCCCAAACATGTTTGCCTTCAATAGTGTACTTGTTTTTTTTCCTTGCACACGCAATATCTTCCATCTTCCAAGCACATTGCATCTTCAGCACCATCCTCGCATACAACGACTGATCATTTCCTTCCACATCTTGCATCACTATGGCTTCAATCACATCCCCAAATTTCCTCGTGAAGTAAGCCCTAATTTCTGATTCTGATATCGGATATCCTTTCGAAAACGTCAGGAAAATCGTCCTATCATCCGCTGGCATCACAGCTTCTTCGTTCTCCTCGGTGTCCGCCCTCACTATCTCTGTAGCGGTATTGTTTGCTTCTTCTTCTTCAACAGGGGGAGTAGGAGCCCTTTCTTGTGGAATGCTCATGAACCTAATAGGGGTTCCTTGTTGAACACTCGACCTACTCGAGTTTCCTTGTTGAACACTCGACCTACTCGAGTTTCCTTGTTTAACATTTGACCTACTCAGGTTTCCTTGTTGAACATTCGACCAACTCGGGTTTCGTTGTTGAACAGTCATCCAACTAGGGGTTGGCTGTTGAACACTCAACCAACTAGGGGTTGGCTGTTGAACACTCACCCAATTATTGGTCTGTTGTTGAACACTCAACCTGATCTTCTTCATCTCCTCAATGACTCTCTCCCTCTCTAAAGCCAACTGTTTCTCCTTGTTGTACGTCTCTGCTTTCACGTATAGATCATCGAAAGCTCGGTTGCAGACATCAGTCAAGGTCTTTTTCACTCCATCGAGAAAGGTATCGCGATTCTGGTGGATGTATCTTATAGTCAGCTTACCTCCAGTCATCTTTAGGAGCAAAGGTATAACCAACTCATCATCGTTGTTGTTGGCAAGGAAGAAACTTGAATAGTCTTGGTTGTATAAGAAACTAAGACACACAGCGACTTCATTAGCCACTGCATCTATGACTTTGTCTTGTAACGTGACAAGAGACGCGATTATTTCGCGGACGAAGCCAACATGCTCGACCAGGTAGAGAAAAGCAATCACTTGAGATGATTGGTTCATGTCTCGGTTTAAAACAAAGACGAGACGAGTGAACAAGTTTCTGTCGATTGTGTGGAAAGCATATAACTCGTCTCGAGTTACGTCCACTTCAAATGAAGAAGGATTGTTATAAAAAAAGGAAGAAGAAGAAGAAGAAAAAGAAGCCATGTTCTTCAATATTTTGATGGAGGTGGTGTGGTGACCTTAGTTGCTAGACAAAGTTTAAATAGATGATCCATTCAAAGTGGTGTAGAGATGCAATCTTTTTATTCTATAACTTGCTATCTTTTCTTTTTTTCCACATTCATATCTCTTATTAATGAGATTAGAAGTCATAACCTTCAGATAGTAAGAGATTCAGCTCGTTTAGTAATAAATCTTGACACCCTTTGAACAGCAGGGATGATATATCCCACAGCCCCAATTTACATCCTTTTGTAGAAGTTTCCTTTTTCTATATTTTTCTTTTTATCTTCTCTGATATTATATAACATTATAAAAACGAAAAATAAAACAAAAACAAAATAACAGCTAATTCCAAGTTTATTGTTATATTTTACTACAATTTTACAAAATTAAATTAAGGTTACAGAATTTCTTTTTTATGGACAATAGCATTTTGGTTTAACTTATATAGAGATAAATCAAGTTTTACAATAAATATTATGTAGTAGGTGTTATTGTACTCATGCAATATTAGAGCATATACATTGAGGGTTTTAGAGAAGTTCTTAGCATGGGTTTTTAGGCAAAACGATTAAAAAATATTATTTTTAAGAATTCCCCTAAGAACCGATCCTTAGTTAAGAACCCTTCCTTAACTGTTCACGCTGCCACGTCAGCGTGTGATTGGTTCATTTTTTTTTGATTTTTTTCTTCCATATGATAAAAAAAATTATTAAAAATGCTAAGAACCCCCAAAGGAGGGGGTTCATTGATGTTCATGGTCTTACAGCTAAAGAGGTTTAAAATTAACATGGGTGAAATTAGATTTTCTTACTCCATTTGTTCTTATAGATACTATCTGTACACAACCATGCTCTTGTGACCAGTCCAGTTCCTTCAGTAATATAAAGTAAGAATATAAAGATAAGATTACTAATATTTTCTTCATATATATTATAGTATTTCATATTTTTTAGTCAAATATAATTATTACTCATTTTCTCCATTTTTTATCTCAGTAAAAGTACAGATGTCAAATTGAGTATTTGTTTGCAGTCGAGGCCCAAGTAAACCCAATGTGGTGCGGGTTTGGACAAGAAATAAATTGTCCCAGTGTTTGTGGGTCTAGCAAACCACTTCAGTACCGATTACGATTGAGCTGTTTGACACGGAACGGTTTACGGGTTGTGCAAGTTGAGCGCATAAACAAATGTTACTGTGTTTATCAGTCATTTTTTCCTGATTTGAAGGTAACGATTGATCACTTGTCATTTGAATATGATTCATTTGAAATTTCTTCTGGTTATGGGTTCTCGTTTGTTTGTTTTTTGTTTTTGAATGCATTTGATCTATATGTCTCAGTCTTTCTTCTCTCTGTTTGAATCAGAAGAGTCCAATCTGACTTCTACATGTCTTTGAGAACTAGATTTCTTATTATCATTGCGCAACTGCTTATATCACAATAGTCGTCTTTAGTTTGGTATTATTTCACTCTAGTTGTTTCTTGTAATAACAAGGATCCAATGATAATTTGGTTTTATTTCACTCCAGCGGTTCCTTAATTACGAGTATTGGACGTTCCACTTAATTGATAGTTTGATGTGCTTAAACAAAAACAAGGGAGGCAGCGTGGGACCTAGAATCGCAAGAAAACGGATACTAACTTTTACAAAAGATAGTACGAGTCTAGCCAGAGCCGGCCTCGAGCATAAGCCACATAAGCGACGGTTTAGGACATCCGATTAAAAAGGACATTATTTTTATATTTTCTTTATTAATATATATGTAAAAAATAATATAGAAGGGCATTTTTAAAATATTTTTCATAATATATATCTAAAAAAGTTTAAAGGGCATATGATTTTAAACAAAAATATATTAAAAGAGCATATAATTTTTAGATTTGTATAGGGCATACAAAAATGTTGGGCCGGCACTGAGTCTAGCTACAACAAATTCTTATATTTATGAAGATGTTTAAAGCTATTTTCTTAATAACATCGCTCCTGCGGGTATGGAGTAAAAAAACAAGAGCTAATGGCTGGGAACACCAATCCTAGAACATTACTTTGATCCATGCAGTTAAGCTCTTTCTTCACATTAGGTTTAACTTTGAGTATATTAACATATTTATTCATAAGCAAAGTTTCTTCTTTGGTTTTGTAACAAACAAATATGTGAGATTTCTTTTGTTGTTGAATAATGTATTCTTGAAGTTTAGCATGTGGGACGGCCGTAAAACCGCATACAATTAGCAGGGCAAGGGCATGATTGAATATGGCATTCTGTACGACAAACCAGACCGCACGGTTCAAAAGAAAAACACGATCGGAGCAGGTCGGGTCTATTAGAAGCAGGTAGCCCAATCTGCCATCTCTAAGTAAAAGCTTTATTGATTTTTAGAATTACAATCATTGTTTACAACAATAATACAAACACCATTAACTGTATATGTTATAAAGTATGTGCATTCGAATTGTGATTGCTAAAAGAGAAAGTTAACAGTAACAAACATGTTATTCCAACACCTAATAGGGCAAAACTAATGCTAAAGTTTCAGTACTCATAAAAGTTCTTTAGATAATCCGATTAATATTAAAGTTACTCTCTTCAAATTTCAAAATTCGAGAGATTATAACAGACTCTTGCATTGCCCATAAAAAAAAAAGCGTTAGACACTGGTTCTTTAGCTTTTTATCCACATCTTTTAAAAACCAAACAGTGAAAGTCAACTACTAAAATGTTGAAATTCATGTATGTTCATAAATGATCTATAAATTTATTTATGAATTTACTTATTCGAATCTCATGAAAATACTGAAATATATAGTTATTTTGTAATGGAAAAATAAACAAAACAAACAAAAGTTATATTTCAAGTATACTGCATATATTGGTATTGAAACGTAGACAAAATGGATCGAAATGAAATGTTAGTACTATTATAATCAAATCTCAGAATTTTAACAAACTAGTTGTCTTTTATTTTTAGGGTTAATGTGTATATATTTTTAACATCATTAGGTTACTTTTATATATACAAGTACAATCTTATCAAATTAGGTTTAACTAATGTGTCAAACATATATATGGGCATAATTATTTCTTACAATAATGAAAAAATATTGATCACACAATATATGTATATCTTATATAATATTTATATAATAACTAGTTTCTAAAATTTAAATATACATAGATCCAGTTTGTTTAAATGTACGGGTTTATAAGATTATAATATATATATATTAGTAATAGATTTTTAATTAATCCATAGATTACATGCGGTTGTTAGCAAACTATTATAATCAACTAGTATTATCAATTATCAATCTCGATTTTTCGATCCTAACAAGAATTAGTGCAGCGATTTGATGATATTCCAACATATATATATATATATATATATATATATATTAATCAAAGATTTTAATTCATAGATTATAAGCCGTTTTTAGCAAATTAGTATTATACCATTATCAATCTCAATGAACAAGAATTAGTACAAGAATTTGATGATATTCCAACATAAAATCGAAAAACATCTAAATAATTACATACTACAAAGTCCTTTCTATTATGTATAATTATTAACTTATATTTTGTAGTAGGGCTCAATTGTTGCTTTCTCAATGTAAATCATCTCCCTTCTCTTTACACCGTCTCATCCTCTTCTCCACCTCTTCGCTCGCCGGTCTTCTTCGGCAATGCAAGAGGGCCGTTTTTTCCCTCTTTTTCCGCCTTCGCTTTTCATCACGAGTCTTGAATCTCTTCTGGTTCCAATCTTTGTGGCGGTCTTTTCTGTATTTGTTTTCACGGTGGCTTGTCGGCGCACAGAACCAAAGGATCTATGTAGATTCAGATCTTTGGGGACAGGATCCGGCGACGCTTCCTATAGATTTTGAGTCGAAGGGCTATGGCGGTGCTCTCCTCTTCTTGAATCACGGGTCTTGCGGCGTTTACAAGGGCTTGGATAAAAATCTCGTGGCGGCGCAGAAGTGGGTTCTGGCTTGCATGAACTTGGGTAGCTTTTAGTAACCTTTAGCTTATAGGGCGGCGCACGAAGTGAAAGGGAATATTATCGCGGAAACTACAGTTTTCCGTGAAACCGTTCTGCTACCTCTACCCATGGAACACATAAACAGTTTCTTCCTCAACATGTATTCTGGGCATACTTCTGTGTGATGATTTTCAATGATTTTCATTGAAGGTGGCGACGACGAGGGTGGTTGAAGGCTTCAGCTCTGCAGATGGGGTTCTCTTTCTAGCGGTGGTGGCCACTAAATGATGTTTCCTGCATGGGCGGCGTTGTTGAGTCTCGGTGTCTAGAGGTTCCTCTTCTTACTGGCCGATTTTTGTATGTTTTATGGGCCAGTCGAGTTTAGGATGAGCCCATCTTAGAATTTTAGTTGGGATTTTATTCTATGTAATTTCTGTTTAATTGTTATATTGTTAATCTTGTTAGTTTCCCTATGGTTGCTTTGACTCCGTAATCGATTTTTGATAGCCGTTTTTGGTCTTTTGTTTTCGTATCCGAACAATATATTTCACCTTGGTTATAAAAGGGTAAATCCCTTAGCAAAAACAAATATGAAAACTTTTTTAAAAAACATTATATTTAAAAAAGAAGACAGATCAGCAGAGCATTAGGCTCAAAGGACCAACAAGGGAGGAGAGCAAAGGAGAAGAGAGTAGAAGGAAAAAAACTAACACAAACAAGAGAAAAAGGGAGAGAGTCATTCTTCCATTGTTGAGAATCTCTTTTATGATATCGATGTCTTCCCGTAGACGAACTCTCCTCAAGGTCATTATCCTCTGTGATAGTGGATCAGTTTCGCCGGATTGTTTTTTTTAGAATTTGTGATCAATCACATGGTGAATTAGTCGGAGATTTAGCCTCAAATAATGACAATGCTGCTTATGCTGCTGTTGCTGCTAGTTAAGGTCATATTTGATTTCCATTTGGTGGTTTCTCTCAGTTAAGTAATTGTAACTTAGGATTCAGATTTTGTGTTCTTGCATTGAACACTGAATCTTGGCATCATACTTGATGTAGCATATGATGGGGTTATTGTTTTATTTCTCATTGTCACTTTTAAGTTAAGTCTTATTAAGTGTTTATTTTGATTTTAATCTTTAAAGGGATAAACATGAATCCTTTAAAGATTGTTTTATAGATTCTTTGGAGATTTCCTCCTTTTACTAATTTAAATAGGATCTTAGGACTTATGTAGAACTCACGTTGTCTTTGATTCAATCTATTGGTTTTAACCTAAAGAGCTTTAAGCCTTGTGAAGAGGATTTACAAATTGCTTGTCCTTTTTGATGGGAGTACCAAACAAAATCGACACACTTGAGTTTGATACCAGCGTTGCTCGTCGATTCTTGTATCAATCTCTAACTTAGCTTTCGTTTCTCTATCAGTTGGTATCAGATATGGAACGTTCTAGGATTTGACCATTGTTGCGACAATGCCTCCGAAGAAACCAGAAACAAGCACACACCTACAACTTGGTCACGAGATGCCAGAGTGGACATAACTGTGTGCTGCCTTGTTGGCGATACAGGAGAGTATGCAAACAAAAATCCATTTGTCGATCATTTAAATGGGACAGATGCTTGATCAATGCTTGACAGGCCACAACCCTCTCTCCGATGATCATGCGACGGAGGTCGAAGACAACCCGTTTGCGGGACACGACCATCACATCAATGAAAGAAGGTATGGCGCCTTTCACGATAATTTGGGAGATCGACCTAATCGGTTACTTTTTAGCTTGACCATCTACCCACGCCTTATAGTGCTTGCATATTGCGAGTTGTTTGATGAGGTTAGAAGTCCGTGACTTCATTGCACAAGAAAAGTCATTCTCACAATAATGGCAGAAGCATATGTCCTTATGCTCTTTTGTTGTCTTTGGCCACAGATAGCTACAACTGGTATCCGCATTTACAAGCTCGACACTATGGGTTGTTCGTAATTATCCGCAGACAAGTATCTACGGATTAGATGCGGCACTATTCGTCGCTAATAGCTACGATTAGCGATGTCTGTTTTTGTAGTTACGTTAGCTACGGATAACCACAATTGCATCCGTAGATAAATAGTTACGGATTACGACTATCATGTTCATAGCTTTATCTACGATTATTGTCGTAGCTATATTTTATTATATTTTTAAAATAAACAAATAAACAAAAGAATTTATTTATGGAAAATTTGGCTAATTGGGTCAAAAAAAAATATGGACTTTGTCCTTCTACACATTTTTCATTTTTTACTTAATTTTGACATTATTACCCTTATATATAATTGATAAACATCAAATTTCAGTAGTTAAAAAACCCAAAAAATGTTAAAAATAAGATAAAGTAAATAAACATCAATGAAATTTTTAATGTTCTTTATTATTGAGTATTCAATTTTTTAAATTATTTTTTCTTTTTGTTCTGCAAATTGCAGAATACACAGCCTACCATATTCTACCAGTTCTACTATGATCTACCAATAGTAGAATATGTAATCTTCCATTTTCACTATGATCTACCAACCGTAGAATATGTATTCTACGATTTATTCTTTGTTCTGCTAATTGTCACATTTGGTAGTATATGTTTTCTACCACTTCTTCTATATTCTACTATCCACATAATATACAATCTACTATTTTCACTGTGAACTACCAGTGGTGGAATGTATATTCTACCGAAGTTGTTACAAAAATCTGAGAAAATCTAGGGATATATTTGTATATGTTGATCAAAATTTACATTCTATACCACGAAACTTGCATGAATATTTCGAAATTTATGATTTTTTTGTTTTTTTTTCTTCAAATCTTTTTGTTAAATCTTTTGCTTTCTTCTCATCAATCATCATGCTTCATATCTATGCTATGAGTGGTGTATTGATTTTGTGTGCTATTAATGGGTGGCAAACATGAGTTTGATTAGTTCTCTATGTGTTGATAAATGCTATACAAACTGTTCTTGCAGATCTCTCGGATTCTTCATACATTTGCTTGCTTCATACCCCAGATTCTCCTTAATGTCATGAATAACAGTGGAGAGATGCACCAAAGTCGCACCACCACCAGGAACCATTCCTTCTTCGATAGCGCGCAGAAGATGCCCAAATAATCTATGGTTGTGTATAATAAAATAAATATGTATTATTATAAATTAATATGTATAATAAAATAAATTACAATAAGTAAATAAACAATTAATTTAAAAAAATCAAAAATAGATTTTGTTATTATTCCAATACCACTACCGCCGGCTCGGGTAGCCACCCCTGTCAACGATATTAGTCGCTTTTTCTTTATATTTGTCTCGCAATTCCTCTTTGTTGCGACCTGTTTCTTTGTCTTTGCTGCCGGGCCATGGTTTGTGTTCGTCTTCACCACCTGCATCTGGTTCATGGAGAAAATCGTGAGATGGAGGTTGAAGGAGACACAGGCTCTCGACGATGGCTCCGCAGACGACATTGGAGGAGAATCGCGGTTCGTCTTCCGTCTTCCCCATCCCAACGACTACTACCGTCTCCCCTCTTTCAGATTCGCCAGAGACATGAATCTTCGTCTTCCTCTTCATCTTCATGTTTTTCTGGTGGTGGCAAGGACATGAACTGACAAAGAAAAACAATCTGATATTTGATTAGTGAAGGTGAGTGACCCTTTGAGATTGGCTGAGTGAAGAAGAGTCGGGAAACAAATGGAGAAGAAGAATTGACGGCTACATGAGAGTGAGTGGAGACTTTTTTGTAACTTAAGGGATGGGATTAATCAGGTTAAGAAATCAATGGTCAAGATTTGATATATATAACATAGATTTAACGGTACAAAATCTGATATGAGTGTCTGCTGAAAAACAATTTGAACCATTGATATTTTTTAATAAACGGTTCTGGTTTGTGATCCGCGTAGTGCACTAATTAACCAATAGGTTTTTAGATATATTTAGTATATAATAATCAGAAAATGATTTTAAAATAATGTAAATTACTAAAATGGAAATTTAAAATATGTTAAATTTAGAAATGTAATAGATAATTTTTTTAAGTGTTAAAGTTTAAAATAATTTTAAAATAATTAAAATGAATATATATATATATAATGAATTAAAATTATTAAATTTTGATTTCAATTTTTGTTTAAATTATTTTGTTTTTAAAGTATTAAAATTTATTTGTGGGTATATATAACAATCAAATTTTGTTTATTTTAAAAAACAGTTATTATTAGTATTAAAAGATTAGTAAAATTCAAAATAAAATCACTAGAGTTTCAGTTTATTGTTTTAAAAATAGTTTTAAATTAATTTTATGTAAAATATATATTTAAATGGTTTAAATATTATTTTTTGTATCATAATTAATTTTTATACTTTAACTTTATAGTTTCTGATTAAGATTAAGATTTAGAGTGTTTATGGTTTATGATATAGGGTTTAAGGATTGTGTTTAAGGTTTTAAGTAAATGTTTAAAATAATAAATTTGGAAAATATTTTTCTTTTATAAGTGTTGAATATTAGTTTTGGATATGTTATAGTAATTAGAATTTTATTAATTAGAGTTTTGTTTTAACACAATGTTATGAGTTTGTGTATTAGTTTTTTATATTATAGATTTTAAATATTACTTTTATATATATAATTAATGTTTATATTTTACTTTTATAATTTATGATTAAGAGTTAGATTTAGAGTATGATTATGGTTTAGTGTATAGTGTTTATAGGTTTGTATTTAGGGTTTAAGTTAATGTTTGAAATAATGGATTTTTAAAATACTATTTTTAATAATCTTAATTTTGGATATGGTATAATAATTGGAATGTTATTAGCTATAATTTTGTTTATAATTTAGGGACTTGATTAGAGTTTAGCATAGCTACGGATAAAGTCGTAGCTTTGTAGTAAAGCCACGGACAGCCACGAATAAAATCGTAGCTATATCATATATTTTAAAATATTCGTTAAATATAGCTACTACTAGCCATGAAAAGTGTGGTTATTTTTTCACGTTTTGTTTCGTAGCTACTCGTAGCTATATCTTTCCACGAATCTTCCGTAGCTATTCGTGACTATCGTGTTCTTACTCTCTACCATTACTTTTTCTCTTTGGATAGGGCAAGAACTTGATTTAAGCACAATCATATGCATCTTTGAAACCATAACTTACAGCATAGAACCAGAATGCTTAAGCAGACACCAATGGTGATAAAATATTACCTCACTTCACCTGTGAAAGTGCCACCTTTCTTAACCATTAATTTTAATCCTTAATTGTAACTTTAATTAATTTAATTTAAAAATGGCATTTTAAGTAATTAAGTAAATTTGTTAAACCTTTAAACGTCATTTAGGTATCTGATGTCATGTCACATTTTCTCTCTAAATCACTCTTGTAATGATACCTAAGCAAAGATCCGAAAATCATGTCTCAATATATATATATACACATATGTATGTGTATGATTAGGGCTACACACCGAGTATTTATGGAATATACAATATCCTTAGTCTAGTAAAAAAAACATAAACTTGTTGATGATGCTAACTAATATATTTTGGGAGAGTTATATGTAATTAAGGATGAAATCGAAGTTCATAAAGCCATGCTGATTTGATTGTCTGATCCTTGTATTGAGACTACTGTTTCTATGTTCAAATGTATCTATACTATTAAAACACCAGTACAAAACAAAAATTGCCCACTGTTTTAAATTTAATTACATCAAATGCCACTGTTTTCTTTAAATAATTTATGCATTTCATTAAGGAGAATATGGTCATTATAAAACATACTCACGCCATCTTTATGCTAAATTCAATTGATTTCCTAACCAATCTTAACCTGTCGTAAACCACTTTACTTAACTGGTCGCAAAATTACTTAACCTATCCTATAATTAGACATGTTTCATCATTTTAAGTCTATGTTTACATGAAAAATGGAAAAGCATCATTTATATTACTAATCGACATAATCAATCACAACATCACCTATTCAATCTTATGTGATATTTCAAAAGCAATACACCAAATCTCCTCTTGGTTAGGTCTTCTTGCCTTTATGTTGATTTGTTTTTGCACACCTAGACCAAAATTTAAAAAATGGTTAGCTTCAGATCAACCCAAATACACTAAATTCATGTTAGTATTATGAACCGGTTTTGATAAACCATAGTAGAATTTATATCGACTGCCATATTATTAGGAAATAATTCCTTTAACGAATCTACCATATCTTATAACGATATACTCGACTTAAAAAACTATGTATCAAGACACTTTAAAAGGTAATGATACATTTACGGGTCAAACAATAAATATTTTCTAAACAAAGAAGAATTTTTTCTTAACTAACTCCACAATTAATAATTAAAACTTAACATAAATCGACTAACTTAACTAAAAAAATCCGCCATCAAATCGATTATCTAACCTACAAACAAACAAAATCCCTCATTAAACTCCAAATTATTTACTTTCCTAAACTGATTTCTCACAATTAATTCGCCAACTTTTAAGATATATTAACAAGAAATGTATCTAGACAGAAAATCAATGAAATACATAGACGAAAAAAGAAATATCATAAATTGAAGCACAAGTATCTTAGCTGCAGTTTCGGTTAGAAAATATATTTAGTATATTCGATTTTTTATGATAGCATATTCGAATAGTAGCTAACCATATATCCCCTGCACTCTATAAATAAGCCTTTATCAATCATTTTACTCATTCCAAACACTGGAAGTGATCTTAGCAGATGATACAGTAAGTATTCGTCACATTTTCGTTTAATACTTTTACGTTTACTAATACAGGATACAACGTGATATTATTTGATTTAGTACATGGCTGACTTTTTCTTGGTGTTTAAAACTTTTTAAACAGGCTAAGATTTGCTGTATTGTTCATTATTTTATCATAATACAAATTATGATATGATAATCATATTGTTCAAAAACCGGTTTTGCAAACTAAAAGTTTGTATTGTTGTTGTTGTAACAGCCATTTAAAGAAGAATGAAAAAGTCGCATTCTTTGAAATTGGTTTAAGTTTGGCCGGTTTGGTTTTCCTGGTTTAGAAAATTGAATACGATTTTTCTTATTTTATACGCCATCAAATTGATTATCTAACCTACAAACAAACAAAATCCCTCATTAAACTCCAAATTATTTACTCTCCTAAACTGATTTCTCACAATTAATTCGCCAACTTTTAAGATATATTAACCTGTCGTAAACCACTTTACTTAACTGGTCGCAAAATTACTTAACCTATCTTATAATTAGACATGTTTCATCATTTTAAGTCTATGTTTACATGAAAAATGGAAAAGCATCATGTATATTACTAATCGACATAATCAATCACAACATCACCTATTTAATCTTATGTGATATTTCAAAAGCAATACACCAAATCTCCTCTTGGTTAGGTCTTCTTGCCTTTATGTTGATTTGTTTTTGCACACCTAGACCAAAATTTAAAAAATGGCTAGCTTCAGATCAACCCCAATACACTAAATTCATGTTAGTATATGAACCGGTTTTGATAAACAATAGTAGAATTTATATAGACTGCCATATTATTAGGAAATAATTCCTTTAACGAATCTACCATATCTTATAACGATATACTCGACTTAAATAACTATGTATCAAGACACTTTAAAAGGTAATGATACATTTACGGGTCAAACAATATATATTTTCTAAACAAAGAAGAATTTTTTCTTAACTAACTCCACAATTAATAATTAAAACTTAACATAAATCGACTAACTTAACTAAAAAAATCCGCCATCAAATCGATTATCTAACCTACAAACAAACAAAATCCCTCATTAAACTCCAAATTATTTACTCTCCTAAACTGATTTCTCACAATTAATTCGCCAACTTTTAAGATATATTAACAAGAAATGTATCTAGACAGAAAATCAATGAAATACATAGACGAAAAAAAGAAATATCATAAATTGAAGCACAAGTATCTTAGCAGCAGTTTCGGTTAGAAAATAGATTTAGTATATTCTATTTTTTATGATAGCATATTCGAATAGTAGCTAACCATATATCCCCTGCACTCTATAAATAAGCCTTTATCAATCATTTTACTCATTCCAAACACTGGAAGTGATCTTAGCAGATGATACAGTAAGTATTCGTCACATTTTCGTTTAATACTTTTACGTTTACTAATACAGGATACAACGTGATATTATTTGATTTAGTACATGGCTGACTTTTTCTTGGTGTTTAAAACTTTTTATACAGGCTAAGATTTGCTGTATTGTTCATTATTTTATCATAATACAAATTATGATATGATAATCATATTGTTCAAAAACCGGTTTTTAAAACTAAAAGTTTGTATTGTTGTTGTTGTAACAGCCATTTAAAGAAGAATGAAAAAGTCGCATTCTTTGAAATCGGTTTAAGTTTGGCCGGTTTGGTTTTTCTGGTTTAGAAAATTTTAATACGATTTTTCTTATTTTATATATTTAATCACCACTTCTCAAACAAGAGCAATGGCATTTATATTGTTTTGGTTCAAAGGCTTTTATAAGTTTTATACGATTCAAGGCTTTAAATAAACTATACTATTCATAAAGAACCAAGTGTTTATATTATTTTATCAAAATCGTGTAAAACTTAGGTTGTAATAAATATTGAAATCCTCTTAGTTTCTTTTTCTTCAAACTTTTTAGGAACCGATGAAAAAAATGATTTTGAGATATATTTGGTTGCGATTAATGTTATAACCGAGTGGTTTGATAAAGCATAACATACCTTATTTTTTTATTTTTACTTTTTTCAGGAGATCTTGAGATTACCAATGCCCTGGATGCTTCCCAAGTGTTGATAAATACATCACTATCTGAAATCAACCAATTAAAAAAAACGTAAGTCTCAGAACCAATTTCTAACTTACATAACAGAAAGAATTGCTAAGAGTTATAAGGTTTAGCAAGCAGACACACCTCCAAATGTTTTTGGATTCAGAGTGGTGAGCAACAGAACTGAAGGCTTCTTCTCACTCTCATTCCATCGCACGCGGAAAGCTGCTGCAATTTTGCCCAGAGATAGACCTGGGCTATCTCACCACTGTTAGAAAGAAATACACTGAACATCAGAAATCACATGGAGAAGGGACGGTAATGTGGTGGAATGTGATGATTGTGGCGCTTACTGTTCAAGCTTGGCATGTAGGAACACCATGTTCTTTGTCTTTTCACCAGATAATGTTGGAGGAGTAGAAATGGGCGTAGGAGTGTGCAAGTTGTCCCCGTCGATGAGTTAAAGATGGCGAATGAGATCTGTTGACAACGAAATTCGGATGGGACACTATTAGTTTGTTATGTAGGATGATATACTGTAAGTTTATTACGTAGGATGCAGACATTGAAATCAAATAACATGAAATGCTTATTTCATCTACTATGAGAACACTAAACTGTCTTATAGAGAAATATATCACTCTGACATGGTGTTGGGTTTAAGCATGTCATGTTTTCTTTTTCCAAACCAAAACGAAATTGGATGAGCTAGATCAGCATTTCAGTGATACATAGATAGAAATATATCACTTGCAATACATATATGATTCAGAATTTTAATACAAATAAATCTGGCCTGCTATGTTAGATACATATGATGCAGAATGCTACTTGAAAACAAGAGGGCCATAGTGTAACAATATTATTAGGGTCAGGGCAGACGCAAATAAGTATTAGTTTTACTCAGGTGAAAAGTCCTTACCAAATAGGTCTGAGGCCTGGAAGTCTCGAAGTCTGAACTTCTGATTAGCTATATCATGTGGGTCTTCTTCTTCCTCAACGAATGTTGTCTGGTCTAAACATTGTAAGAATATCAGATAGATGAGACTGAACCTGACAACATTCGTTGAGCTCAGAAGTTGTAGTATCTTGTAGTCGGTATTTCTGCACCAGATTTTGAGCTTCAATTGCAGTATCTTTTCCTGTTACAGAAACACATCAAATTCGCAATTATCGATCAGAAACCCTAGACCTAAATCCCGAAGTTATAGTCGAAGAATAACAATTATTCAAGCTCGATCTTTCAAGTTTAAATGAAATAAACAAAGAAAACAACATGTTGGAGTTGAAAATTTGGATCGCAGGAAAGAAAACTTCGAGATCGTTGTTCTAACATCTTACGATTCAGACAAATAGGTACAAATTGAGTTATTACATATTACGAACCTGAAAGAATAGGTGATAAAACTTGACGATTTTTGATTTTAACAGCTTCAATGATTTACATGAAGGATTATAAATTTGGATCAAGAAGAGAAAGAGAATCGTGTAAGTTATCCTAATTTCTCTCTTTTTTGTTGCCGACATAAAGATTGTGTCCCAAAACCACTGTTTTTTGGGGTTACTTGGGCTTAATTGAATAATATGGTTGGAAAAAATATTATCCAAACTTAAATCTATATCAAATATATCCTTATAGTTCACGGGCTTTGTTTACTAACAAGATCGAATTTGTTTTTTTATTCGTTACACATATATATGATTTAGAAATTTTTTGGTTTAAATTTTTAGTTATCATTATCATGATAATATCAACTACATTTTCGAAAATTTAATTTCATTGAACAATCAAGATTATTTTAGTATCAGCCTATATTATTAAAGTTTAGGATTATCTATCTTAAAATATTATTTTAAAAACAAAATAAAAATATAAAACTTGAGTTTTTATAAACATTAACGAAAACATATAGTAGAAAATATATTAACTTAACACTATTACACAAATTAAATGTTTATTATATAAATTCAATGGCAGAAGATATAAATTAAATTAAATATTAATAAAAATACTTACGTCGCTATAATAATCCAGAAATATAAAATTTGCTATTTCTAAACAAATTAAAACATTCATTTAAGAAGATATAAATAATTTAAATAATATTATAAACTGGTAAACTATCTCATTTTAGAAATAAAATAAAAACAAACACAAACAAAACTTATAGGATAACCTCATAGGACACAAAAATATTTGGGTTTTATGATCACTAATGTGCATGTCTAATAATCTCATAGGATATCATAAAGGTATTTTATTTTTATTAACATATCAAAAAAAAATATATGTATGAAGAATAAAAAATGAAAATTTTCCTTTTATTTATCAAATATAGAAAATCTTATCAAACCTTTGAAAATTTTCTAATAGCAATAATTAAAATATTAATTTTTAGTTTTTGCTTCGAGTCTTTTTTTTTGTAAAATAAACATCTTTATTGTTCTTTTTATGTTGTTAAATTAAATTCTGAAAATTAGTTTCTTAAAAACAAAACTTATAAACTATAAGATTGATTTTCAATTTTAACATATAAATTAATAATATAATAATTAACGTTTTTATAATTTTTACTATCTACTAATATTACAAAACAAATATAAACTATATAATAATAATAACATCATCTAGACAACCAAATTGTCAACAAATCTCAAACTTCCACATCTATTTATGAACATATATAAAATAGAACATATTAGCATTTATAAATATATATTACATCCGTCCACGGGTAAATGAGAATCATCATTTTTTTATTTTTTATTTTTTTAATCATAATATGCTGAATAATATGCATTTGTTTAAATAAAATATAATTTCAACCATAAACTGATAATTTAGAAACTACAATTTGTTGGAAAATAGAAGTTGTTATTTCCAAGTAAATTAAAATTAATTTTTACAATAAAGTATAAAACTAATAAAGATAAATTTAATAATTTTTTATAAAAAAACAATTGCAAGTCTACAAAAAAAAATCCAAACATAAAATAAAAATATACATAACAAATTACTTATATTTGAATTAATTATATATATTCACTACCATATTACACATATGCTTTATATATTATACTAACTACTGCATAATGATAAAAATGCTCAAATATTTAACAAACAATAATAGAATATGTGTTTTAAAAATAAGATATATCTACATATTATAAAAAAAAAATTTGTACTCCTAAGTGTGTGTATTATCATTTACAAAAAAAATAAAATAAACAATATAATACCTATATATATATATATATATGTTCAACATATCTCAAATATATATTAGTATTAATAATATGTTTTAAAAACATATTATCATTAACAAATAATTATTTATACACAAAAATATCAATAAACATCAAAAGAAAATTATACCCGCCGATCGGCGGGTCAAAATCTAGTAAATAATGTATTTGCTTTGGCTTGTTATAAGACAAATTTACTGCTTCATATTTCTTTAATGATGTATATATATATATATATATATGCTACAAGAAAAACTGTAAATAACCACGAATAAATTTGTGGCTATTGGTTTTAATTCGTGGCTATTTCGGTCATAGCCACAGATAGCCACGAAATTTTTTTGTAGCTATGGACTCGTTACTATTTGTCATTCGTGGCAATTCATGGCTACGCTTCCACGGATAGCCACAAACTAATTTGTTGCTATATAGCTAGGAATAGCCGCTAATATATTTAGTGGTTATATTTCCACGAATAGCCACAATTTTCCGTGGCTATTTTAAAAAAATAATAACAAAAAAATAAATACAAAAAATATATAAAAATATTTAATATTAATATTTTTATTTATAAACAAAATACATAATTACAGAAAAAAAAAAGAAATACAAAAACAAAAAAAATACAATATATATATACATACATATATATATACATATACATACATATATACATATATATATTTCCGATATGCCGCTGCACCAATGACCCAACTCCGACGACCCACCTCCGACCTAACCACCACCGCTGACCCACCTCTACTTCTGAAACCGCCACCACCACTATAACCATCACGCCCCTCCGACGACCCACCTTCTACTCGCTACCACCACCATCAATCGAAACCGCCGAGCCACCGCCGTCCTCAACCTCAAACTCAACCGCGACCGCGAGGGACCTCCGACTTAACCACCACCGCTGTCTCCGTCTTCGTCTCTGTGAATCGTTGTCTCCGTGACCCCGAGAGATCTCGCTTCCTTCGTCTCTGTTCGTGTGGCTTCGTCTTCGTCTGGCGACGAGATCGGTGGAGCAAGATCGTGTGGCTTCGTCTTCGGCCGGCGACATGAGCGGAGTAGAGAGATCGGGTTTGTGTTGATTGAAAGAAAAAATGAAGAAGATGATGTTGAAAGAAAATGAAGAAGATGAAGGTCTGAAGATGAAGACGACATGAGAAGATGCATAGATCTAGGGTTTTTTTTAGATATAAAATGTAGATCTAACGGTCCAGGATTGAGCAGAGAAATAGATCTAACGGATGAAATTAGTGATCCTTGTGATCAGATATTAACCAATGACAAAATTAGTTGGGTTCAATTTATGTATAATACTTAAAATAAATTAAAAATAGTAAAACTTGTTAAAATAAAATAAAAACTAAAAATTTTAAAATTTAAAATTATTAAAGATAAAAAATTAAAAATTATTTAAATGCTTTAAAAAATACAAATGGGTATATATACTAATTAAATGATTTAAAAAGTAATAAAATGTTTAATTTTGATTTTAATTTTGGTTTAAATGAGCCTTTTTATTTATTTAAGTTTAAATTTTTATTTATGAGTATATACAATAAGAATTATGCTTTTAATGTTTTAATTTAAAATTTTAGGGTTTATTTGGGTTTAGGGTTTTGAATTTATAATTGTAAGAGATAAAAAATTTTAAATATTAGTTGTAAATATATATATATATAGGTTTATATTTATGAATTTTGTAAGTATTGAATTTTTTTAGTTATTGATATATTATAGGAATTAGAGTTTTGTTAGTTAGATTTTTGTTTGTAATTTTAGGGTTTAGGGTTTGTTTAGGGTTTAGAGGTTGTTTAGGATATGAATATTGTGGTGTTGAATTTGAAAATAATAGTTTTATGTATATTAAATTAATGGTTTGTATTTTAATTTTATATTTTATGATTAAGAGTTTAAGGTTTAGAGTTTGATTATGGTTTAGGGTATAGGGTTTATTTAATCTAGGATATGAATATTAGTACTAGAGTTTGAAAATAATAGGTTTGGAAAAGAAAAAAATTTGTAGAAGTGTTGAATATTAGTTATGGATATGTTATAGTAATTGGAATTTTATTAATTAGGGTTTTGTTTATACTTTAAAATTTTAGAGTTTATTTAGGGTTTAGAGTTTTGAGGTTTAGATTTGAGGTTTGAAGCTTAAAGAGTTAGTTTCATTAATATGTATTTATATTTGAATCCTAATTTTAGATATTATAGTTTTTAGAGTTTTAGTTATTATATTTTTGGTTATAGTTTAAGATTTTATATATATATATGGTTTATTTAGTTTAAGATATATGAATATTGTAGTATTGAATTTGAAAATAATAGTTTTGTATATATAATTAATAGTTTTGTATTTTTATTTTATAGTTTATTATTAAGAGTTTAAGGTTTAGAGTGGGAGGTTTTAGGGTATATTTAGGGTTTAGAGTTTTGAATAGCCACGGATAAAATCGTGGTTACCCGTGGCTATGGTTTTCCACAACTGTGTTTGTGGCTATTCGTGGCTAATTATCCGCGGAAAGCCATAAAATGACATTCGTGGCTAAAATAGCCACGGATAAATCGTAGCTATCTGTGGCTATTTTTTCCACGACTGTTTCGTGGCTATTCGTGGCTATTCGTGGCTAATTATCCACGGGTAGCCATGAATTTTATTTCGTGGCTAAATAGCCACGAATGGCTACAAAAATAGCCACGAAATTCAAAATTTAAAATTCGTGACTATTTCGTGGCTATCCGTGGCTTAAAAAAATAGCCACGACTAAGCCACGATTTCTAATTTTTCTTGTAGTGTTAGTGTTTTAGTGATCTTTTGATCTAGGATACGGAAAATGAGCTTTCTATATATTTTCTCGTTGAGAAGAAAAAAAAAACTCATTAGAGAAATGCATTCGTTGAAACAAACAAATGCATATATGTGTAATTTAAAACCTTCAAAGATGCACCACCAACCAAGACATCATCAACATTTTCTTATCTATCCAGATTTTGAAGTTACCACCATTTTTTTATTGTGGGGTATCCCAAACCTATGGAGGGATTCAGACTATTTCCCAAGGGGATGACTAGTTTATGGATAGACCCTCTATCCGAATATTCAAATGGACCCCTAAAGCAAAGTCCATATCCATGTGTGTGTATGAAACATAATTTTATATATATAATTTTGAAGTTACCGCCATTAAGGGATCCTAAACATAATTTTACAAGACATTGGGGTAAAGCTTTAGAATCATGACAATGGTAATATTCTACCTACTTCCGTAAATGATCTGTTATATATGATCACTCACGTTCTTGGAAAGCTATTTCCTCAGTTCATCATGTACATGTTCATATATGAAAAAACTCAGTAAATTTTAGTTTCCTATAAAAGTCAGTCATGATAATATTGTAACAATGAGCATGAAAACTTACTTCTTGAGCTTGTGCTGGACTTGCAACCTTTCTGGTTACTATGGCCAACACTGGTTCATAACCTATGACAACATTTGACCTGTTAGACACTCGTTCTGCCATGCCACTGGCTAAATTTTGAAGATAAATAACTAAGGATGAAATCGAAGTTCATAAAGCCATGCTGATTAGATTGTCTGATCCTTGTATTGAGACTACTGTTTCTATGTTCAAATGTATAAATACTGTATTTGCTTTGGCTTGTTATAAGACAAATTTACTACTTCATATTTTATTTTTATATATATATATATATATATATATATATATATATATATATATATATATACTAGTG
This sequence comes from Orychophragmus violaceus, assembly GCA_030180135.1. Lineage (NCBI taxonomy): Eukaryota > Viridiplantae > Streptophyta > Magnoliopsida > Brassicales > Brassicaceae > Orychophragmus > Orychophragmus violaceus. The sequence continues at coordinate 80,397,702 of CM058230.1, forward strand.
TTTTAGTGGTCTTTTGATCTAGGATACGGAAAATGAGCTTTATATATATTTTCTCGTTGAGAAGAAAAAAAACCTCATTAGACAAATGCATTCGTTGAAACAAACAAATGCATATATATATATAAATGTAATTTAAAACCTTCAAAGATGCACCACCAACCAAGACATCATCAACATCTTCTTACCTATCTAGATTTTGAAGTTACCACCATTCTTTTAGTATAGGATATCCCGAACCTATGGAGGGACTCAGACTAATCTCCAAGGGAATGAGTAGCTTATGGATAGATCCTCTATCTGAATATTCAACCTAAAACAAGGTCAATATCCATGTGTGTGTCCGAAACATAATTTCATAGGGGTAAAGCTTTAGAATTTACAAGACATAGGGTAAAACTTTAGAATCATGACAATGGTAATATTCAACTTAGTTCCGTAAATGATTTGTTGTATATGATCACTCACGTTCTTGGAAAGCCATTTCCTCAGTTCATCATGTACATGTTCATATACGAAACAAACTCAGTAAATTTTAGTTTCCTATCAAAGTCAGTCATGATAATATTGTAACAATGAGAATGAAACCTTACTTCTTGAGCTTGTGATGGACTTGCAACCTTTATGGTTCCTATGGCCAACACTGGTTCATAACCTATGACAACATTTGACCCGTTCGACACTCGATCTGCCATGCCATTGGCTAAATTCATAAGCTTCTCACAAAATTTACAAAGGCAAAAGAGCATGAATAATACGTATAACATAAGATAACCAGAAGCACATGGAAGATTAAAAAAAAAAATATATATATATATATATATATATATATATATATATATATATATATATATGAAGGTGATTTGAAGGTGATTAATTTGAAAATTTTGTATTTGTAATTACTATATGTATATGTACGTATCTGTAGACCATATTTGTTTGATATTTATATTTGTGGATATTATATATAACACTATTCTTATAGAATGCATCTTTTATTACAATATAATTTCAAACTCAATTTATAGCAATACATGCAAAACTAATTTAATTTAGCACATACAATGTAATACTTAATTTAAAATCTTAATAATATATCAACATATTAATTTACATTCTGGACTTCAAATTTAAAGTTTTAAAATTAGTCGAGAAAATTACTTAAAATACGAAATAATGTTAGTTAAATTTTAATATTGGGCATATGAGATCATAATTGACTACAATCATTTTTAATAAATTTTAATAATTTAAGTTGTGATAGTTAAATTTTTTGGTTATATATGTTTTCAGTTATGAATGTAAACTATTATTTTACCTATTATGTTAAATTTATAAATTATAAATATTTAGTTAAAAACTAAATTTTAATATTTTAATTTATTAAATTTACGGAAATAATAATATTAGTTACACTTGACAACAAAAAATAAAAAAATATGATATTAAAGTTCGGATATTACTTATAACATAGCTGAGAAGCGGGTTAAATTCGCGTCGCTAAACCCGCCCGCTATGATCAACAAATTATTTCTGGTCAACAAACTCATCCTGCAGAACCCATGAAAGATAAACATTATATCCGCACAAGTCCCGCCTAAATTTGTAGGTTACTCGCGAGATCCACAAATATTTTTTAAACATTCGTAAAATTATTTTATATATGTGTTAATTAGATTGTTTTTTAATAATATAAATTAAATATTATATAAAATAAAAAAATATTTTAAAATAACAAAAAGTATTAATATGCATTATATAATATTTATATAAAAGATATGCACCCACCCGTCATATCCAAAATCATCCTCATGATCCATAATTTAATGGATTTCAATTTATTTGATACACACTTGCCCGCGGTGGATCTAATGAGGTGGGACCACAAGTTTGAACAATATCAATACTATTAAAAAAAATAAAGTATATTAAAGAATAATTTTTATTTGACGTGTTTATTACGGAACATGTCATTGAAATTAATTGGTATTTTTAATTATCATTAAGGGTAATATGGCTTTTAGTAAAATTAGACTATATGTGGGTCATTCTAAATATTCTCTATTTAATGCTTTTATTCCAAAATATATTCATAATATCTTTTAATATTTTTTAAATATATATATATATATATTTTTTATATTATAAAAATCTTACAAAATAGTTTTTATTTTTGATAACCTAAAGTAAAAAATTATTAATTTCTTATTTATTGTTAAAAATTATTATCAAATAAGTATTATTATCAAATAATTTTTACATTTTAATCTAAATACTCTCTAATTTATTATTTTATTCAAAATATATTAATAATATCTTTTTTATTTGAAATATAAATATATTTCTATTTATATTATAACAAAATCTTACAAAAATATTTTTTTTTTATTTCTTTAGAAAAATAATTTGTAAATTAATATTTATTATTAAAAAAATTTAGAAATAATTTTAATAATGTTATCAATAAATAAACATATAATCATTATAAAACATATTGAAAAATATATTAACCAATTTTATCTTTTGAATAAATATTAAAATAAAATGTAGAACATAAATATATTAATCATTATAAAACGGGTTGAAAAATAGTAAATCATTGTAAAGTGGGTTGAAAAATATTTAACCATTGACAAATTATTTATAAAAAATATTTTTATAATCGAAACAAATTAATCTTTATTTTACTCTTCCATGGTTGAAAAAACTAATATAAAATATTTTTAAAATATGTTAACCATAGAAATATAGATTAATCCGTTCTATAGTTAATATAATTTTCAATCCATTTATAATGGTTAATATATTTTGACTTGTTATTAATCATAGAACATAAAGTGATGATATCGATTAATTTTTTATTATAAAAGTATTTTTTAAATTAATCTGTTCTATAGTTAATATTTTTCAACCATAGAACATTAATATTTTTATTATTTTTATAATCGAAACAAATTAATCTATATCATTACTTTTCCAAAATTTTATGTTCTATGGTTAAAAACGGGTTCAAATATATTAACCATTATAAAACGGTTGAAAAATATATTAACCATAAAACATAAATATATTTTTCAACCATAGTACATAATATAATTTTTTTAACCATAGAACATAATTTTTTTTCAATCCATGTTAGTATAAGATGGGTTGAAATATAGATTAATTTGTTTTGATTATAAAAATACTTAAAAAATAAATTCCTTTGATGGTTAACCAATTAATAAATAATTTAAATCAATGAATTACATATTAAAATTATATCACATAACTAGATTTTATAATGAATGACTTTAAAATAAGTATTATAAAATTATTTTAAAACAAAAATACTTATTAAATGCTTTTCCGCATTAAGCATTTAATCATCATAATATTTAGTTAACAAAAATTGTCTTAGATAATTAACAAATTTATTATAAAAACAAAAGTTGATAAAAAATATTAGTTTTTAAAGAAAACAATACACCCACACTTCTTTAATGCGGATCACAATCTAGTTCCCAATTATAACAAATGATAATGATATTTCGACAAGAGTAATACTTGGGTTTACCCCTAGAGCTGAACTCATTTGTCCAACTCCTCTTTTTTAACCAATCAAATGATTACACATAATATAGTATTAAAAATAATTAATTTAAAAGTTTTAAATATAAGAAAAAACAAAAACGAAAATAAAGGAAAAATAAGTTTTATTTTAGATAAAAAATTAATAATAAACAAATTTATAGAAAAAACAAAACCTAAATCTTAATTTCTAAACCACCTTAAACCATAAACCATAATTTGAAAACCTAAAAAAAATATTAAAAATAAAACTTAATCCTTAAACCCTATATATAAATCTTAAAAAATAAAAACCAAAACCCTAATCCCTAAACACCTAAACCCTAATTTAAAAACCTAAAAAAATAAAATAAAAAATAAACCCTAATATGTAAACTTTAAAAGATTAACCTTAAAGGGCTTAAACCCTAATCCCTAATACCTAAACCCTAAACCCTAAACCCTAAACCCAAAAGTGCTTAAACCTTAAACTATAAACCCTAAACCATACTCCCTAAACCCTAAATACCAAAGGGCTTAAACTCGAAGGGCCCCTAATCCATAAACTCTAAACCCCAAAGAACTTAAATCCTAATCCCTAAACCATAAACCCTAAAGGGCTAAAATCGTAAACCCTAAACCCTAGTTTTTAAGCTCTAAATATATATAAATATTGATATATTTATATATATATATATATATATATATATATAATTATCTATTTTTATAAAATATTTGAATGTGTTTAATTTCTTAATTTTAATTTTGTAATTTTATTTAAACATAATATTATATGGCATATTTTTATTGGTTAAAAAAAGAAGAGGTGAACCCAAATATTTTTCTTTCGACAATAGTTGAAGCACATATTAGCATATATTATGTTATATAAATATATTAAACAAATTCAAATGTATTTAAATAATGATAAGTATACTATATGTTTATGTGCTTTTCATCTTTTTCCTTTCTTACCTTCCTTGATTTCTTAACATATTTGATATCATTTGTAAACGGGGTCAAGCGAGTAGAAAGAACCCATGATACGATAAATTTTCCATCCTAAAGATGTTTCCTCTAATTCTTGGGTTGAGACCTAGTAGCAGATTTTGAGAATATAATAATGATTTTATTCTGAATATGTTGTGGCATTTATTGTTTAGATATTTTTGTATCTTTAATAACTACTTGATAATAAACTTAATGGCAGCGAAATTAAGAATAACAAATTAGAGATATTATATTTCGTTTGAGTTAACATTTTCTAAAATATTAGTTTTAAGAAATAAATAAATTCTAAAAACGATTTGCTTTATATTTTGGTTTTTGTTTCTAATTTTAGTGAATTTGGGTCAAAAAATAAATGGTTGGGTCAAAATTATTTTTCTAAAGTGGGTCAAAAACTAGTTAATTATAAAAATATTTGATTTATTTGTTGCTTTTAACTAATATAGAGAAAACTATATATAAATATTATCTATTCTAATAATAAAATGGTCTACTTTAAGGTGGGAAATTATTTTTATTTTGTAAATATAATAATTATTTATTTATTTATTTGATATTAAAATATGTATCTAAAATTGTAATTTGATTTATTAATATGTAAATCACATTTATGATATTAATATTTAAAATATTAATTAATTTAAAAGTTTCAGAAATTGAATAATATTAATTGATATCTTAAATAGTTTTTGATTTTGATTGTGTTAGTTAATATTTTATTTTTATAAAATATTTATACATTAATTAGTTTTGAATTAATTATTTTCCTAAATAAAAATAATATGGTTAACAAAATATCTTAACAATAAATATATTAACCATAAATATCTTTAGAAATAATCTGACACTAGATGACTCGCCTGCACCTTGTGCATGATGAATGATTTTGTCGACGATTGTGTCACTTTATTTAGAAAAAATATGTATAAATATTAGAAATCGTACAAGTTTGAATTGAAGCGTGATTTTAAAAAATGAAAATAAGAATAATAAACAAATAGCGAGAAACATTTTAATGGAATATTATTCAAAATAAACACCAAAATAACTCTTAAAATGAATATAAATAAATCAGGGAACTTCATATCTTCAAAGGCATACAATGCATCTCGGAACGTATCATAAACAACATCATTAATCGTCCTTAGATCTAAATAGCCTAATGGTCCCCTTATTACATCCAATAGAAGGCGTAAGTAATATAGTTCTCCAATTTCTTTTGCATATACCGGTAAATCACATAAACACGACTTAGCTTTTATGCGGGGTTTCCATTCATGCCTTCTATGACCCCAAATAAATTTAGTTGTTATTTATGAATATAGAAGACTTCTTGCATGAAGATAAACATGATTGCATTTTATCCATGTCTGAAATTTACCTTCGTTTTGTTGATATTCCAAACTGACATCATCGACGAAAATAACTTGTGAAGAAGGAAGAACAATATGCAAAATTTTCATAGGATCAATTGAACGACTGGAATTACCTGAAACAAATATAGTATTTTTATTGAAAACAAAAAAACGTTTTAAACTAAAATTAAAATGTATAGAATATGGAAAAAAACAAAGATGCTAACGATTTCACAAAAAGTACATATAGCTTCCATTATAAATGAAAAATCGCAATGATATGCATCAGAAGACAATATCAAAACATATGATATTAGGGTTTCTTAGACACAATAAATTTAATTATTAATTTTTTACTTATATCAGCCACATTGATTATATCAATACTATAGTTATATAAAATAGAAGGTGTAAGTTAGTATAATATCTACTATATTAATGTCTAGAATATCTCATTAGTTGCTTACTTAATCTCAATATGTTCCTTTTATATAGTAGAATTCTATTATATTTTTATTTACATTTGGTAAATACTTTTATATTTCAAGTCATAAAGATTTTCGTATTTTGTAAATTGAGATTGTATTCCGTACTAAACAAAAATATTCCATAACAATTCTTTTTGAATAATTATGTGTTTAAAACTTATAAATTTGAACATTAAATTCTTTAAACAAACAGAATTAGTGGAGCATTTTTTGCGGCCAGGTCCATATATTTTTTTGGCAAGATTTTTATTAAACAATTTCTACCATTTAATTATATTTTGGTATCTACTATATATAAAAGAAGCATTTGTACGAAACATGAATATTAACGAAGGAGTTGCAAGAAATATATACAATCCGAGACCTACACTTAAGTTCGCCTTAAACATGAGATAAAGGTACAATAATACAAACTAAAAGAACATCAAGTGCGAGTGTTGTTGTTTGAGCAGAGCTTGAACAAAGGAGTCGTTGAGTTTTCCCAGAGTAACTCCAACACGAAAGTGTTGTTCGGCTTGATGTTGTTTGCCTTTAGAAAATCGCTCAAGAAACCTATTAAATGCAAACGACGTCTTGTACTTCCGAACTCCATCACTTAATTTTCAAGCCACCAATGACCACCCTCATTCGCCAATTTATTTGAAAATATACATGTATAAATGTCATTGAGTTGCTGGTAATCAAGCCAGAAGTAGTTACGCATATGGAAGCTCAAGGCATGAAGTCACTTAGTGGTGAAGTTTGGAACTACTAGACGTCGTTTGCGTTTAACAGGTTTACTGAACGATTTTCTAAAGGCAAACAACATCAAGGCGAACAACACTTTCGTGTTAGAGTTACTCTGGGAAAATTCAACGACTCTTTTGTTCAAGCTCTGCTCAAACAACTACACTCGCTTCTTTTAGTTTATATTGTTGTACCTTTATCTCATGTTTAAGTCGAACTTAAGGTCACAGATTGTATGTATTTCCTACAACTCTTTTGTTAATATTCATGTTTCGTACAAATGCTTCTTTTATATATAGTAGATACCAAAAATAATTAAATGGTAGAAATTGTTTAATAAAAATCTTACCACAAAATATATGGACCTGACCGCAAAGAATGCTCCACAAATTCCGTTTATTTAAAGAATTTAATTTTCAAATTTATAAGTTTTAAACACATAATTATTCAAAAGGAATTGATATGGAATGTATTTTTTTAGTACGGAATACAATCTCAATTTACAAAATAAAAAAATCTTTATGACTTGAAATATAGAAGTGGTTACCAAATGTAAATAAAAATATAATAGAATTCTACTATATAAAAGGAATATATGGATATTAATTAGGTAACTAATGAGATATTTTAGCCATTAATATAGTAAATATTATACTAACTTAAACCATATAATTTCTATAACTATAATATTAATATAATCAATGTGACCGATATTAGTAAAACAAATTAATTAAATTTATTGTGTCTAAGAAACCCTAATATCATAGTACTATATATTTTGATATTGTCTTCTGATGCATATCATTGCGATTTTTCTTTTATAATGGAAGCTATAAGTATTTTTTGGTGAAATCGTTAGTATTTTTTTTCATATTCTATACATCTTAATTTTTGTTTAAAATGTTTTTTCTGTTTTCATTAACATTTCTATATTTGTTTCAGGTAATTTCGGTCGTTTAATTGATCCTATGAAATTTTTTCCTATTGTTCTTCCTTCTTCACAAGTTTTTTTCGTCGATGATGTCGGTTTGGAATATCAACAAAACGAAGGTAATTTTCAGGTATGGATGAATTGCAATCAGGTTTATCTTCATGCAAGAAGTCTTCTACATTCAGAAATAACAATTAAATTTGTTTGGGATCATAGAAGGCATGAATGGAAACCCCGCATAAAAGCTAAATCGTGTTTATGTGATTTACCGGTATATCAAAAGAAATTGGAGAACTATATTACTTACGCCTTCTATTGGATGTAATAAGGGGACCATTAGGCTATTTAGATCCAAGGACGATTAATAATGTTGTTTATAACACGTTCCGAGATGCATTGTATACCTTTGAAGATATTGAAGTTCCCTAATTTATTTTCATTTATTTTAACAGTTATTTTGGGGTTTATTTTGAATAATATTCCATTTAAATGTTTCTCGCTATTTGTTTTTTATTCTTATTTTCATTTGTTATAAAATCACGCTTAAATTCAAATTTTTACGATTTCTAATATTCATACATGTTTTTCTCCTAAATAAAGTGACACAATCCTCGACAAAATCATTCATCGCGCACAAGGTGCGAGCGAGTCATCTAGTGATAAACACAATTATTAATTTAATACATCAATATTTTTATAAATCATAAAAACTCTTGGTAAACACAAACATAAAATAATAAATAATTTTTTTTTGAACATATTTTAACAAATGAAAATAAACAGAAAAGGGTACGCAAGATTTCTAAGTTTTTAATTTATAAAATATAAATTTTAAATTTGGTTTTTTAGAATATTAAAATTAGGTCGATATATTTTTAAATGAATAAAATAAATTATTAAAAATAATTATATATATATTTTTTTATTTTTTTATTTATGCAATCATATAATGAGATAAGTTGATATTTTTATAATTACAAGTTTTTACAGTTTGTTCCATCAGCATATGTAAAATATTTAGAAAATTTTACAAACAAGTTAAAAAAATAATAAACCATTTGATTATAATTTTTTAAATAACTAAAAAAGTTTAATAGATAAATTATCAGCACATCTCAAATTATAACTTACAAAAATAAATTTTCATATAAAAAATGTAAAAACAAATCAATTAAAAATGTCATCGTTAGAACATATCAAAATTATATAATATATTTATACAATAATAAAACAAATTTTACATCTTAAACTTTCAAATTTACAAATGCATATTATTTATAAAAAACTAAACATAAAATTCCGCCTTTGAAGATTAATTATACAATAAATAAACACAATTATTTATTATAATTTGGTAAAATAATTTTGATTCAAATATAATGTTTAAAATCTTAATTATAAAATCGTAGATGAAACTCAATTAACTAAACCTATACTCGGAATATTTTAAAAATACTCGAAACAAATAAAAAATGAAATCTAAAGCAAAAAATTAATAAAAACCAAACCAAAGGTTTAAAAACTTAAACAATACTAAACCGAAGATAATGAATTTATAATATAATAAAACTGATAAAAATCTTAAAATTTTACAATCCCACATAGTAACCAAAATAGAAAGATTAATTATACAATTAAAAAATTATAAATTTTAGTTTGGTAAAATAATTTTGATTCAAATATAAAAGTTTAAAATCTTAATTATAAAATCGTAGATGAAATTAAATTAATTAAAACCTAAAGGTATATTATTTCAGAATACTGGAAAAAACAATGAAATCCAAAGAAAAAAAAAACAAAAAAAAAACAAACCAAATATCTAAACATAGTATTTAGAAACATAAAATCAAAACCGAAACAACGATAACCAATTTTATAATATAATAAAATTGATTTAAAAAATTGCAAAATTTTATTTTAAAAAATATAAATATTAAATCTAAATAAAAATATATGTGCTAAGCGCAGATCAAACTCTAGTCATTATTATTAGAACTACTACAAGAACAATTTTATAGACAATACTACCTCCGTTTTACGAGAATCCATGACCATGATGAACGGCTCCACCTCCTGTCCCTGAAAACTTCCTTATAAATTTGCTCTATAATCTACAAGAAAGTGTATTCTCTGAGACTCGACCCCACACTTGGTGTAGAAATTTTAAACAATTGACCACTAGCCACTGTTCCTTCCACAAATATTAGTTGACTTATTAAAGGTTATATTTGTTTCAAGCATGATTTTTGAGTTTTACGGTCAACGAAACAAAGTGGTTAAGTTGTCGAACGAATTGTTTTCTTGGAAAGAAAAAGTAATCAAGAAGAAAATGTCACATTTATTGATTTTGCTAGTCATTTGAAAATTCCTTTGCAATTTCTTGTATCTTTCATAAACCAATTAAAAATGTTGTGGCATAACATTCTATACATTTTCTAAGTATACAGCAACTTAGGTCTATATAAGAGAACACCAAACGTCATAATTTCGTATCACTTCGCAGTTTCAAGAAAATTAAACTAAAAGAAACAATGAAAGGTTACATTATTGCTATTATAATATGTGTGGCTTGCGTCGCTTATATCGCGGTTGTTCTTTGTATTCATAACCGCAAAAAGAAAAAAACGTCGTCTCTTTCACACCCTCCGTCGCTAAGTGACGTTGAAAAAGGTAGACGCAGTGTCGGTACAAGAGATGGAGGGCTTGTTGTTTTGGCAGGGACTGCTGTCACCACAGCCGTTGGTTCTGCGGGAATCTCTGATGAAATTAGTGGTGGCGCCGGAGGGGGTGAAGGTGGAGGAGACTGTGATGGTGGTGGAGATGGCGGAGGAGGATGTGGAGGTTGCGGTGGTTGTGGCGGGTGAGGAGATTAAAGATTTTATATAAGTTATGTAATAATTAATTTGTATGTGCGTGTGGTATATTTATGGGCCGATAATATATTGTGCATGTAAGGTTTTCAATTGTAAATGTAAGTTTTTAAAGTGTGATCTCTTTAATGAAAATAAAAATTCTAATCTTTTATATAACTAGGTGCTGTTTCACTATTCATGTTATCTTTGTCCGTGTCATTTGTTGTGCAAATACTTGTGTAGCTTATACAATATAACTGTAGGGCTGGGATTGAAGATGCATGGTGGCACGTTTTCATCGTCTAAATGTTTTCTTTTGGTGATTAGAACCTTGATATAAAATATAAGTTCAAGTTGTCATAATCTATACTATGAAGATTTTTTGAAACTAACCTTTGCCTAACGTGTTATTTACAGGGCATATTATTGGAAATCGGCTGTAAATATGTCGATTCCTTAAGGGTAATATTGTCTTTCTATCAGGTCCAAAGAAGCGAGTGATCCGGGTTCTAAAACAGATAAACGCTGGGGTCAAATTATTTTAATCATTGCCGTTGATTTTCAGACGTTATAATCTCGATCGTCTATATTAACCAGTAGTTCGACCCGGTTTCTAATGTATTTTAAATAATTTGTGTTTTATAACTAATCATAACTAGCGGATTATCCAGGTCCGTAAATGGATCAACACGCGTGTTCTAATTTTAACTCTATACCATTGATTTTTCGATGCTATAATCTCGATCGTTGATATAAACCTGTATTCCGACCCGTTATCGAAAGTATTTTGACGGATTGACCGGATTTATTGTATTTAATATAATTTGGGCTTTTGGGTCTTGATTGGGCTGATGATTTGTTATCATGTTTGTTTATAGAGATTTGTTTAATTATATTGTATCCCGTTTTGTATATATTAATATTGATTTGAATTAAATTTTGAATTTAATACTGTTACCTTAATTTGCGATATCAATCAAAGATATCAATAAAAAAAATTCACATACCGTTTCGATATCATCCGAATATGCTAATAATATTCTAACCAAAATTCATGACGCGGAAAATAATCTATAAATACAACGACGATAACCACATATTAATCTCATTCTTACTTTACATCATTGCTGGAAGAGTTATTCGTGTTGCTAATTTTTTGGTTTTGTTTTTCTTTTTCTTTTTTTTTTTGTTTTTGTTTTATATGATGTATCCAAACAAAGAACACCATATAAATTCCCAATACTGCGATTGTCATGCCTTGCTGAACATTATAAGAATGCAAGGGTTGTGCTATAGCAGTTACATACTTTCCATCGATAATGGCCCGAACGTTTTTAGTTATGTCTATTGTCATTGTTTTCTATGATATCATTTTCTCTTTTATGAGTTTTGTTTTTATTCGTATACTGAAGTTTTTTCTTTCTTTTTTGGGATAAATATGGTGTTTACAAACAGATAACACCATAGAAATTTCGGACCTTCTGCAATTGTAAATCCTTACTGACTATTTAAAAAACAGTCATGGTTGCGCTATAGCAATTATATTCTGATTATTTTTAATTGCCCAAATGTTTTGAATTATGTCTATTGTCATGGTTTTCTATTGATGACCTGTCTATGTTATGTGAAATGTTGGATTATGTTTATGTCTTACATAGTTTCAACGACTATCTAAATTTTCATGAAATTTCTTCCGATTGTGTTATTGGGCTAATAGACTAACAACATTATTATGTAAGAGGTTATGACCCAAACGTTTTTACCGAGCCAAGGGTTTTCATTAAGTGAATTACGCCTTTGACTCACCACTTTTGGAAACTATTTAAGATTTTGAACCCTAGACGATTCAGTTTCTTACTGCTTAACCAAACAATAAGTTCTTTCTCGATAATTTCTACAAAATTTCTTCGATTCTCGACATGGCTCCACAGGTCTTTCGTAAAATTGGCCAAATCAACAACTTTGTTCCTTGCGTTTGGGAACTAAAAGTTTTTCTGTTGCGAGTTTGGATGTGTTTAACACACGAGTTGGGAGGTCCAAAAATTTAGATGCTCTTGGTCGGTGAAGAAGTAAAATATTTTTTTACTCTTTCGTTTTCCAATGCTTTAGGTTATTGCATGTTTTAACTAAGATTTGTTGTATATCGATTTAGGGTTTGAAAATAGAGGCTACTGTTCATGTCTCTTATATCCAAAAATTCTGTTTCACCACCTGGTTGGAGGGCCGCTGGTTTAAGCTTGTGAATGCTAGGGTTGTACAGGCACCGGAATATCGTTCGTTGACTCCACACGACTTCATGCTCATCTTCGGTGAAGACACAACTTTTTGCCTGTCTTACGATAATGTTCCTGAAGGACCTTTCATGCAGTTTCCATCAATTGCTAATATATTGGATGAGAGAGTTGCTGATGAATACCCTAAAGGTAACTTGAATAGTCAGATTAGTTATATTTGAAGGTTTATAATAATCCTTCTATTTATTTGAGTTTTATAAATTAACTTTTATTCTTTCAGTATTAATTTAGATTTATCTAAATTACTTTATTATTATGTCTAGATATTCTTGGTGTTGTCACACGTGTTGGAAACATTCAGTCTTAATGGGCAGGACCAAAGTTGGATTTTACGATTCGCGACACAAGGTTAGTTGATATGCAAATCTCAAAAATATTTCCACATGTATTGAAAACCATGTGGTGAATAAAATGATGTATGTAAACCAAAAGATAACTTGGAAATACTATGTCTGATAGCCTCATGAGCCTTCAGTGTTTAATAATCGGAAAATCTGCGGAAAAAATCTTAAAAAGGTTTAGGAAGAATGCCGATAAGCACCTCTTCGTGATTCTCCGTTGCTTCAATATAAAACACGAATCCAGTAAGATTCTATGTTAACTCTTTTTATGAATAAAGTGATCTTGTGTTTATTACATATTGTGGTTTATGATTGATGTAAACTTTATATTTATTTGTTGTATACTATAGATGTAACTTGGCTAAAAGGACAAGAACCTATTTCATCAATTATGTACAATCAAACTGAGAATTCAGACTTCGTTGCTCTCCTCAACAGATTGCATTTTTATATCTAATTCAATATTTCTCTATTATTTTCATTATATGTGAATACATTTTTAATTTGAAAGAAATAACTTGAGTAATTAGTAAAAACATTTGTTTATATTACGCAGCTTTCCAAATCCGGTGCCTGCTCAGTATCCGGGAGAAAACGACATGTCCCATTTCATATTTTAGATAATGTATCTCGGTTATATTAACATTAGTTTTTTTGGATTAGAGGATGATCATAATCCTCTATATGTTTGTTTTAAAAACTTATGCCTCCAGTGTTTTTTTTGTTTTTTTATTAATGTAAGATGAACGAATGTTACATTGTATTAAGTATATTGATAGTTATGTTTGCAACTTCTTTTTCGTCAAAAAGTATATTATTATATAAAATATATTGTTTCTAACAGATTAATTAAACATTTTTTAAAATCAAACAAAAAAATTAACACTATGATTTGGTATACGTTCTTTTTGATATTCTTAGTGTTAGTACTGAGACAGTTCGTGTTATTATAAGAGCTATTTTATCAACATTAATGTTACCAAAATATTGCATTTGAAGAATTATAAACCATTACTATTTACAATATTTTACTGACGTGTTGTAACACTACCATACCAAATGTTATTAATAAGAGAATTATAGTACCGATTTTCCAGAACATCTTCCTTTAGCACGAATCATAGTATCTTTAAACAAAATACACAAATCTCATACAATTAAAAAAATGGGCTACTTAACGAATGTAAAAATAAATTTATGGAAATTATAGTATATTCTGATAACAAGTGAGATGTTCTTTCCATTAAGATTCATAATAATATATTATATGTTCTTTCCATTAAGATTCATAATAATATATTATGATATCCTTAAAATCCTAAAATGTTATATATTATGATATCCTAAAATCCTAAACTGAGAATGAAGACTTCAATAGTCTCCTCAACAGGTTGTGTTCAAATATTTGATTCATGTTTTACTGTTTTATGCTTCCATAGATTTAAATTGTTTTGATTTATTTAAGAAATATATTGAGTAGTTATTAATATATTATTTTTATTATGTAGCTTTCCAAATCCAGTGTCTGCTCAATAACCTGAAGAAATCGACATCTCGCATTTTATATTTTAAATGATGTATTTCGGTTTATAGAAACTTGTGTTTTTGGGGGTTAGAGGATTATTATGATCCTCTATATGTTTGTTTTAAAAATATCTTGGATGTTTTTTTTTTATAATTGTAAGATGTGAATGTTAAACTTCCTCTAAAACATATTATGAACGAAGATTACGTTGTATTATATATTTCTAGTAGTTATGGTTGTTACTTATTTTTCTTCAAAAAATAAATATGGTGTACCCTAAAAGAAGTCAACATTTCTAATTCATGCTACTGGTGTTTATTTCGTAATAAATCATTTTGAAATTGTAATATATTTGAAAAACAGATCAAGTTAAATACAACCCAATCAAAATTTTAAGATGATTGATATGAATATTCAAATGAAGTTTGATATTGGAAACAAGTTTGAATTCCAAACTTACAATATCTTTAATGTAGAAGCCGTATATTCAGTTTACAATAGGTTGCATTTGAAGGATTATAGACAATTACCCTTTATATATTTTTTTGACTTACAATTATAACACTACCATACCGAAATAATTCCGTTTGATTATAGAATATAATACCGATTTTTATGGAACATCTTGACCAAAGTTGAAACATATTTTCATTAAACAAGATATGCAAATCTCTTACAATTCAAATCAGAGACTACTTACCGAAAGTAAAAATTATTTTATGGAATGAACAGTATATTCGGATAACAGAAGAGATATTCTTGATATTGAAATTAATTAGAATATATGAATAACTAGGGGATTCCCGCGCTTCTCGCGGAGTGTTATTGCATATTTTTACTCTTAAAGTTTCCTTTTCTTTTCGATTTTCATCATAGTTTCTTTTTAACATTTTCGATCCCATTCGTTATCTTATTTTTAAATCATGTTCAACCCATTGTTGTTGCAGATTTTGTTTTCCTTTCTTTTTAAGAAAAATCTTCTTAATTTTTGAATTTATTTTTACTTATATCTTATCCACTTTTAACATAATTACAGTGAATTAATACTATTAACTTTAAATAATTAACAAAAATATTTTAATACCCTCTATATTTATCTTTTCATTTTTGTTTCTAAATTAGTTATTCTCTTGTTTTATAGTATGTGTTATCGTTTTCTTTCTATTAAATCCAATTTTGAAAGCTCATCAAATTTATGTATTTAATTTTTCTTTTTTATGTATCCTTTAACGGGAGGATTTTCCCCTATTTTGTTGTTGTGTGTAGTTTGTTTGTGTTTTTGATATTCTTTTATTGTCGGTAACTTTTATTTTGTCGGTTATTTAACTGCGTGGCAAAAAAACTATATATAAAATTGTAGTAACCGTGGAACTTATTTTTGTTTCTACTGCATTCTTTAAACCCCTATTTTTATGGTTAATGCATTGTTGGTTTAGCCCATTAAATTTGTGTTTTAGTTTATTTTATCATATTTTGGTAGGGTTTGCGTTTGCATATTTTAAAAATTTAACTTTTATTTTGGAGGGGTTTTGTTTGTACATGTACTTAGCCTATAGGGATTGCTTATGTATTCATCTATATCTTCTAACATAGTTTCCAATTCTACTGTTTGAACATCATATACCCCTAATTGTCATGTGCTCAATCTTCTGCACTCCATGGTATTTAGTAGCAGCGTCGCTCTCTTGGTTTACCTTGCATTCTAAGCTGTGGTGTGTTATCATACATCAAGTATGTGAAGCAAAAACGTTATATTTGGTAGGAAGAATGTCCAATGGTACCGTTGGAAAAGAGAGTTGGTAGCTTGCACGCTGCCGTGAAAGTAAACTTTGTCCTATAGTTGCATTGAGGTACAACTCACCTTGGAAAGAATTGATATAATTTAAGTTTTATAGGTGGTTGTAATAAATGTTGACAACGTAGATTGTATATGACAGACCTCCAAAAAACTTGGGATTGATATTAGTAGCCAACATCACACATGTCTCTGCTTCTTTGTGGCAAAAGGTCTGATTGAGTGTGTTTGCATTAGCATCAAAAGCACTGACGTGGAGTTTCTCGCCGTTGGGAGAAGTCAGTGATGGAGGGTACCAAATTGTCAGTGAAACATACTTTTAAACATTGTAAACGGTGATTGGGATTACTTAGTACCTTTCAAGACAAAGATTAAACAAAATTCTTTCCAAAGCCAAAGTTTTCTCGTTCAAATATGCTTTTGTGGACCATACTTCCCCAATGATATATGTGATGGTAAAGATGTTGGTTAGGTGTAGATGGTAAAATCGTTAGTAGCAAATTGTGTGAAAAGTGCGAGGGACACATCAAGAAGCTCATTGTTGGTGTTGCCTAGCGCGGGTAGTTGGTTGTATTTGCGGAACCTGAATAGCTCTTTTGGGATTTGGCAGAACGAATCGTCAAGTGGAACCAGCGAAGTGGTTTGACTGAAGCGGATGGAAAGAAGGAAATCAGTCATCTTGAATCGGTGGTGACTCCTTGTCACATCGAAACCAGTGATAGCATATATTAATCCTTTTCGCAAAACTGGCTGGAAGATAGGAAGGTGGTGGACATGAATGGAGCCTTGCATCATCGTACACTAATAAGCAATATTTTTTAGCGTGAGTATTCGGTAGATAAGAGTTAATAGAATCAGAAGGAAGTTTATATTTTCGTCGAGAAGCAGCATGTCGACATCCATGAGCTCGCCGCTTTTTTGATGTTGCGGGCTTCCCAAAATCGGATCAACCTACTAAAAACAGATTGGACAGCGCGTCCAGATTTTAGGTGAGAGAAATCAATATTAGAGTTATTCATTTATTGAAGGAGAGACTATTGTAAAGAGAGCAAAAGATGAATGTGGAAACCTTACCTTTGGAGAGCTATATATATATATATAGCTGAGTGGTTAGAGGTAAATAAATGAGTTAGCGAAAACGTAACGGCGGAGATATTAATGGAGGGTGAGGAGGGGCATTTAATGGTTTGATGGCTATGAATTGTGATGGTAATAGGGTGTGAAAGTAGGGAATACCGAGAATAAGTAAGAGAGATATGTAAATGTGTGTATTCAACGGCCATTGTTGCAAAGTTTGGGGAATATAGGCGATGCAATGCTAGAAAATAGAGGAAGGGTAGAAATTGTTAGGTTGTGTTACAATTAAATCAATAAACATGCCTTAAAAAAATTCTTTATAGTGTATTTTTTAAGGCCCATAATAAATTGTCCCTTTGGACATGTTAAAATATATATCTTTAAGATACGGTGATGAATTAAAAATTAACCCGCCCCACGGATGGGTGAACGGATAAACAAATATAAAATATTTTCTTAATCCGAAATACATCATAAATTCTAATATGCATTTGAAAATGTTTAGTTGAGTTTTAAGTTGAAAATAATCTTTAATATTTTTGGACTAATTTTATAAGAGTTTATATGTTTATCTCAGTATAAATATAAGATTCTCAAAAAAAAAAAAATTGGCTATATTTGTTTTCATTAATTGTTCTACATTGATTTCAATAGCAAATCTAATAAATGTCTTTAAAAAAGTGGTAGATTGTTATTCAAATATTATTTTTATATATTATATGTTTTCTTTTAATCAATTTGTATCATTATTTTCTTTTATTCGTTTTCTCTTAAAATTGATGATTTAGACAAACAAAAAATAAATCGAACAAATATCTTTACAAATGTGGATTTGTATTCAAATATTATTTTTTCATCTTAGATGTTTGTTTGTAATCAATTTGTATAATCATTTTATTTTATTCATTTTGTCTTAAAGTGATGATTTAGACCAATAAAAAAACATTATTTTTATATAATGTTGTAGACATTTAGTTTCTAGGATTTAACATTGTTTTTAATGGTTAAAAATAATTATTTGAAAGATGTTAATGTCATGAGAAATATTTTTAAATGTCTTGACATGTATTTTTGTTTTAAATAAACCATAATGAATTTATACTATTTGAAGTTTTAATTTAGGTTATACTATTTAATGGCGGTGTAATTTTTATTAAATTTATGATATTAAGATGTTTATATTTTATTATATATTTTAAGCGACCTTTCATATTTCTTTCATAAAAGTAAAGTATATATAAAACTTTTCATATTTCTTTCATAAAAAGTTAGTATATATAAAACTATTCAAAGAAAAATTTAAAGTGATATAAATGCTTAAAGAATGATGATGTGGCGTCATGAGAAGAGAGAAAAGCCTTCTTTATATATATATATATATATACTAGGAGAGAACCCGCGCAAATGCGCGGATTTATTTTAATTTGTGAATATTTTAAATATTTTAGATTTAAAATTAATATGTTTTATATTTTTTTTTAAATTGTATTTTTGTTATCTTAATAACCACATGAGAGAAAATGCATTAATATGCATATTTTATTATAATTTATTTTTAAATAATATGATTTTGTATTTTTGATTTATTATCAGTCATTTTTGCATCGTTTATAAATTTTTATTTTGTATGATTTTTGTGTGGATCATCATTCTAATATTTCTACACATCATTTTATAATTATTTTCTTGTATTACCATAACTTTTTATGCTTATCACTTTGTATATTTATTTCATTTTGTTCTTCTTTTTCTCTATTTTATCATATTTTATTTTTGCTAATTATAACTTTAATTATTTATTGAATATATATTTAATGATTTTTTAGTTATAAGTTTTTTTCAATCGTTCTAAACTATTTTAATATAATATTCTTGTTTTGATCTCCTAATTTATTCTTTTTATTTATATTTAAATTTAATTATTTTTTTTATTTGTGAAATGATTAAATCATATAAAATAATTAATTTAAATATTATATAATATAAAACTTATATGTTTAAAATATTTTAAGATTAAATTTTGATTTTATTTATTTTATATTTATATTTCAGTAGTTGATTGAAATTAAATAGTTTTAGATGAAATAATTAATGTTGATGATGTGGAAATTTTTATTTAAAATTGACCAATCAGGGGAGGGCTGACGTGTCAACGCATGAGAGCCTCCCCTTCTTCTTTTATATATAGGATATTTGTATAATGTCCTAAATAGTGGTTTTTAGTGTATAATTATGTGGTTGTTAGTAGTACACCAAATCATAACAAGAGATATGATCTCTAACCAAACTCTAATATCACAGTACTATATATTTGACATCCTCCAATTATTATTATCATTTCTATCTCGAATTGCTAATGGAGGCTATAGGTAAATTTGATAAATCTTTCACACTTTCGCTTTTTATATTTCATATATTTTGATATTTGATAAATGACTTATACTATTTTCAGATTCAGTTGACTCTATGGAAATTTTACCGATTTTTCTTCCTTCTCCACAAATTGTTTGAAAGGAAGATGACTGTTTTGAATATCAATAAAAAGAAAATAAATTTACGGCATGGATTAAATGCAATCAAGTTCATATTCAAGCAAGACGTCTTCTATATTCACAGATAACAACCAAATATGTTTGGGATAAAAAACAGTCAATGGAAACCCCGCATGAAAGGTATACCGGGTTTATGTGTTTTATCAGTCTATACAGAAGAAATTGGACAATTATATAATTTACGTCGTCTATTAGATGTAATAAGGGGACCATTTGGCTATTTGGATCTAAGGACGATTAATAATGTTGTTTATGACACATTCCGAGATGCATGGTTTGCCCATCAAAATATTGAAATTCCCTAAAACATTTTCAATTATCTTAATCATCTATTTCTTTTTCCTAATAATTGTTGCGTATCTATTTATTAATTAAAAATACATCATTATTACATCCAATTTTTGAAATTTCCTTCTATCAATAATTATTAGAACTTAGCCTAAATAGAGAAGTCTTAGTTGTAGATAAGTATTTGTTCTTTACAATCTAAGCTTCCATTTGGGATAATTTATTAAAATACTAAAAAATTAATTAAAGCCCAGATTAATTATGGCCATTGTAATAATAATGAAGTTGAAACGATCTCTGTTTATTTGTCATTCTGAAATTAGCAAAAAAACGGTAAATTGTAGTGGCGATTGAAATAACCTTTTTCAATCTTGGTGCTGCAATCTAGCGAGTGATAGTAAGAGATTCGTGGTTACTCAAGACTTGATCCAACAAGGTAACCCATAATTTTGCATTAGAACGATGTTTAGAATTAGGGTTTGTCTTCTTAGAATTTCATATTTATATTGAGATAAATTGATGGTGCCGTCTTTCAACAAGTCATCTATTCTGCAACTTGAATATGGTTCCTACAACTCATCTATTTTGATACATGCATGTAATTATTTTGGGTTAGACTTATTTATTAAAACTTGCAGACAACAAATCGTAGGATGAAACACCCATTATTTTTCGTGCATATGCTTCCACGCAAGTGTATAAGGAGTTTGGTATGTAATCTTAGTATGACAATCTCATTAAGGCTTATTTTTAAGTTGATTTTTTTCTGGAAATAATTGTTAAAACTTGTGTTGCAGATTATACCAGAAAAGTTCTTTAATAGCTTTATGCTTGGAAAAACAGATGTTACAATCAGTGTACTCACATCTGATTTAAGGCAAGAAGAGTTCCCTATCAAACGAGTTGGTGATAGGATTACAGATGGTTGGAGACGGTTCTTCCGAGCTCATGCATTAGATGAGTTAGATCTTCTGATTTTCGAGTATCGTGGAGGTGCTGATTTCTATATGGTACACCAGTTTGGATCAAACGCTTGTGAGATCACATATCAAAATACAGCAGAATTAATGCAGACTGGAGAAGGTATCACGAGTCATTGTTTTTCCACTTATTTTCCATAAAATTAATGATGATTTCTAATGTTTTGACTAATAATCGAGATGATTTTTGAAATAAATACAGCACCTCCGAGGGAGACTGGAGAAGGTATCACGAGTAAGTTTTTTTCCACTTATTTTCCAGACAATTTCAGATGATTTCTAATGTTTTGAATAATAATCTAGCTGTTTTTTTGAAGGAAATACATCACCTCCAATGGAGACTGGAGAATGTAGCACGAGTAAGTGTTTTCCACTTATTTTCCAGACAATAAATGATGATTTCTAATGTTTTGACTAATAATCAAGATGATTTTTGAAGAACCTAATGAGAAGTTTGTTACCTTAAACGTCACGAGTGACGGCATAAAGCGAAGCAGAATCGTAAGTTATTCCTTTTTATCAATGTTTTAAATATTGTTACATGATTCATATGTATTCATTTTGCAGTATCTTCATAAGTTCTTTGTGGATGCGAACGACTTGTGGACGGCTGCTGGCAAAACAATTTTGATGGTCAATGATGATGGACAAAAATGGTCTGTTGAGCTTGCATTCCATTCGGATACTAATAGGAGACATATTCGTTTGGCTGGCGGCCTAAGAGAATTTCTGACAGCAAATAATGTCAAGGCGAAGCAGAGAATCACGCTTCAGCTTTTCTGGCAAAATGCTACTACTCCAGTCCTGATGCTCTCCTCCACCATTTCTTAAACTCTCTAACTCTTCCAATGTTGGAATCCTGTTTTAAACTAAGCTAAAACTTATGTTTAATGTTTTGCTCAGATTTCCATGTTTGTAAGAATTTTTGGTAACTTTATTTTGTTTCAAACTATATTCCATGTTAAATCCTTAAGATACTATTGAATTTAAGGAATCTATGTTCCATATTAATTCATTAAATTGATTTACATAACTACAAAAAAATAATTATGAGGATATTACAAATTATGTATAAAAACTAAGGTATAAACAAATTTATACACTAAAGGCCTCGAGAAGTCCAATTTACATATTAACTAACTATACGGCCCGTTTAAAGATATTGGAGAATATATGTTCTTATATATTCCCATAATTATTGGATCTAGGGTTTCGTTTTATGTTTATCTTTTAAGCAGATAGTTTCAATGTCTTTTTCAAGGTTCGTTGATGTGTCTACTATGAATCCAAACATCAGTGAGTGGAGAATTCGTGTTAAAATATTGAGTAGATATTTTATCAATCGGGGACTTAAAGGAACGATCGGTTTAATATTGGTCAATGAGCAGGTTCTTCTTATATAACTTTAATATAATTTTATTCTTATAGTTACTTTGTTTTTTTGTTCCAAAGTGCAAAGATAATGTTACAGGGAACTAAGATACATGACATTGTAGATTGCCATCTTTATATTGATCAATCCTTGGATGTCTTGGTTGAAGGGGTTTCTATAATTGTTTTTGATTTTGCCCTAATTCTGGCTGGTGGAGATTTTAGACCGACATCTCATCGATTCGAAATAAAGTGGAAGTGGACAACATATGTTGAGAAGATTCCTTCAATAAGAACAAGTAGTTTCTATGATTTCGTTGATTTTCAGCATATAAAAACCGGGTGTCATGATGGTATTCATTCTGTAGGTGTGTAAGATAGCTGTTTTTTTGGTTTTTTTAATCGAGCATGCTTATTTATTATCTTACTGTGCATTTGTACAGATTTAATTGGGCGAGTGGATGATTTTCTTGCATGGTGTCGCGATCCCATAACCTTTAATCTTGTGGATGCTAGGTTAGTGTATATCTGTTCTAATAAACAAGATATTTGTATAATTATTTGTATTATAAATATGTAATTAAATGTTACCTAATAGAAAGTGTCGCTTGCTATGTGAGCTCGGTGGCAACAAGGTTAAGGAGTTCCAAAAATCTTACGAGGATAATGATGACTACGTTATGGTTTGCATCTTGAGGTTTGCTAAGCTTATTTTTAGAAACAGTAAGTTTGGGAGACTTGATTTATCTACAAACTGTATTAGTTGTTATATTTTTCATTATTAACTCATTGGTAAAAATATTAATTTGATAGGTGAATGGATTGCAACATCTGCTGGTGATTGTGTTCGGATTATTATGGACGGTGCAATACGTGAAATTGCAGAGTTTTAAAAAATTTGGCCATCACGGAAGTTAACGGATTAGGATGTTACATTCGTCTTTCATGATTGAATGTGTTTGATAATGTGTTGTCCAAAATATTAGAACGATTTCAAATATTATTTTTTAAAGCAACAAGAAAACACAAAAATTTGCATCTTTATATTTAATAGTATAGATATTACATACATATCATATATAGCACATATATATATATATATATATATATATATATATATATATATATATATTATCTAACCGAATATGAAAATTATATAACCAATTTGGTTGAAACACAATATTCTCATCATAATCGAATGTAAAAATCATACATTTTCTAATCGACTCAATGAATGTGTTTGGCAATTCAAATTAATACCAAACTATTGTTTATAAATCAGATATTGACATCAACTACTTTTTGAAATTAGGAACTGATTCGATTAAATATTTTATCAGTTTCCAGTTGATCAACTACTTTTTACAAACAAAAAAACCTTCATTGAGTTGTTGTAAACTTAACTTGAGCTAATATAGTAATAAAAACATGAATTATAATGATAAAGCCCAAATATTTAGGCCCATTCGGAAAAGAAAAACAATTTTTTTTGGTATTCTATACATTCTGAAATTCTAATAGGTTCACAGGGGATATTTGTTGTTCATCAAATTTGGGGTCTCGAACTAACTTCGGGGTATAGTTGGAGAATCGTTGTGAAGCAGTATCGATTGATACAAGGGACCCCAGTTTTATCAGTAGAGTATAATTTGAAATTAGAGTTTGCCTCGATTTTTCAGATTTCTCTTTAGATTCTATGATTGACAATCAACAATCTTGATTATTATATCTGTTTAATTACTTAAAATTTCTGATTATTAACTAATTGATTCTTATTATCAGTACCAAATAAGAATTCTAAGTAGAGCTTAGGGTTTAGTCAACTTATAGAAAATGATTTTCTATTTTTGGATGCTGACAAATTCATGTTGTTTTCTTTTAATATTGTACTGTTTTTGGATTTATATGTATACCATAATTTAGCCAGGTAAAACAAAAAAAAGAAGATGACAAACCCAATGTTTTTCAAACCACTTATTCCAGACGATTGGGAAAATAGTGTGGTATGTATCCTTAGTTATTTCTCTTGATTGGTTTATTTGTAATTGTGTTTTGCTTTCTAGCATTCATAGATTTTTCTTTGTGATGCAGTATATCCCAGCAGAGTTCTTTAAGAAGTATATACGTGGAAAAACCAATGTTACAGTTGGTAAATTAACATCTAATATTTTTCGACAAGAGTTTCCTATCAAAATAGTGGGTGATAGGCTTACTTCGGGTTGGAGACAGTTCAGTAAGGCTCATAAATTAAAAGAATTTGATCTTTTAATTTTTGAGTACCGTGGAGGAGCAGATTTTTATATGATACAACAGTACGGACCTGATTGTTGCGAGAAAGAATATTTAAATCTGTCTCAAATGGACTGTACTGAGAAATAATACAATGTGATTACTTTTTGTAATGTTTTGATAAATATTTCCCTGTTTTTTTTAAGGAGCCGAAGAGAAGTTTGTTACATTAAGAATCATGATTGACTGCATCAAACGAAGCAGAATTGTAAGTTGTTCTTTGGTATTTATGTTTATGGTTATTGTTACATGATCAATATTCTGTTTTTGCAGTATCTTCCTAAGTCATTTGTGAAAGCAAACAATTTGGATAAGATTACGGCCAAAGCTATTTCTATAATCAATGATGCGGGAGAGAAATGGTCTGTTGAGTTAGCAGTCTACTATGCTAATGACAAGCTTCGTGTACGTCTAAATGCCGGCTTCAGAGATTTTTTTGTTGGCAAACGACATCAAGGCCAACAATGCGATTGTGCTTCAGCTTTTCTGGGAAAATGCCAAAATTCCCTTCCTCAAATTGTTCACCAAAAATTACATAATTCTCTAACTTTTTTTTTTGGGTCAGAATTCTCTAACTCTATGAATCCTTTCTTTTAAGATTATGTGTTTCATTGGTATTATGAAAACAAAAAATATACTATCTAAGGATTATGTTGTAACGCCCCGTCCGCCCCTACCGGTGAGTCACCCATCCCTCTTCCGGGCTCGTGGGCCCCACCCCTGTCCGACGGTCGGTGTGTTATTTTTCGTAGGCCCAACCGATTAATTTACTGACCCTACAATCACCCCCTGACCTTTTCCCATGTGTTTTGTCCTCACACACATGCTACCACGAGTCACTTCCCGGAAGGTCACCCATCCTGGGACTACTCCAGCCCAAGCACGCTTAACTCTGGAGTTCTTTCAGGCAAGTGACCGGAAAAGGTAAGTGCACTTGGTGATATAGGTAGCCAAATTAATTCATTTAAGCCTTTCTCAAATGGGCCGGGCCAGGGCCCTTACAATTCTCCCCCACTTAACGGGAATTCGTCCCCGAATTCCGCAGCAACCATAACCCTCAAACCCCAGGATTGTCTCCCGAGACAGAATTGGTTTGACTAACCTGGCTCTGATACCACTTGTAACGCCCCGTCCGCCCCTACCGGTGAGTTACCCATCCCTCTTCCGGGCTCATGGGCCCCACCCCTGTCCGACGGTCGGTGCGTTATTTTTCGTAGGCCCAACCGATTAATTTACTGACCCTACAATCACCCCCCTGACCTTTTTCCATGTGTTTTGTCCTCACACACATGCTACCACAAGTCACTTCCCGGAAGGTCACCCATCCTGGGACTACTCCAGCCCAAGCACGCTTAACTCTGGAGTTCTTTCAGGCAAGTGACCGGAAAAGGTAAGTGCACTTGGTGATATAGATAGCCAAATTAATTCATTTAAGCCTTTCTCAAATGGGCCGGACCAGAGCCCTTACATATGTTTTGAAGAATTTTGCACCACTTTAACAAATTTATTATTAACAAAATATAATTTAATTTGTTATAATACCTCATTAATACAATATCAATTTTTAATAAATATTAAAATATATAAAAGGAATATAAATCCGTGTTCCTGTAATGCAGGTCAAAATCTAGTATATATGTTAATTGTTAAATTTGTTGGTTTAAAACGAAACTTTAGTCTAAGAAACTAAAACCATGAATATATGTACGTTTTCAACTTTTTATGTTCGTCTTTTTCTTAAAGAGAAATTCGTTATTTCAAATATTGTGATAAATTTTGGAAAAAAGTACACTTGTGAATTAGTAACATGTTTATGAAATTCAGATGTTTTTCTCTTTAAAAAGGAAAAATTATAAAGCGTTATATTGTTTCAAGTGTTCATTTCTTTTATTTTCTTCTTTAGCTATCCTTGATATTATTTCTCTCTATTTTTTTGTACTTTCATTATTTGAATATCTTTACCATTTGCTAATAGGATAAACATATTATGCATTAATTCAAATTCAGTATCATGTATTAATAGTTATGAAACGTGAGATAAGTATGAAATCATTGAAAGTGTAAGACTTTGTTTTTCAAAGTAACGACTATTTAACTCAACCGATCTCTCTGAAAAACTTGTGTTTATTAGATTGACTTTTGTGACTTATAAGAATACTTATTCAATCTAATATCTCAATGATCTATACGTGATCACTTGAGCTCTCACAAATTCTTTTCACTCAAAACATTTGCCCTATACACGGCGCAAGCTATCCTATTTATACAATATAGGATTGCTAACCTAGTTAGCTCAGAAACCCTCAAGAAGATAAACCTTATCTTCAAGAATCTTAACTACCTTAACTACTTTAAGATTTAGGAATCTTTTTATTCTTTATTAGATATTCTTTAGATACTCTCCAAGATGCATGTCCAGCTCAGCCATACTTCTTGGATTGTCCACCTCAGCTCCAGCTTTCGATCAACTCAATTCGCCAAGTCCTCATAATGCGTTTCACACGTTGCTTGTGTGTATCACTTCTTGAGCTACTGCTTAACTAATACATGAAGTGACTCAGCTGCATCTTCAATCTCCCCCTTTTTAGGATTGTGTGTCTCTCAAGTGCCTGCAAAGAATCAAGGATACTAGACACGAACCAAACAAGTCGCATTCTGAAACCTTGTATTTTTGATTAGATTTCTCACATCGTAAATACTTGTTTCATGAAAAATAACCAAGAGTTTAACACATGAGTTTTTGCAATCCGACATACGAAATGATAAGATCTGAGTACTACAAAAACTTAGACAAACTCCCCCATAATATCCGACTTGTTCCTGAGTGAAACCAAGAAAAAGAAACCAAGAAACTAAAAAAACGGTTTTCACTCCCCCATAATCCTTGCTTAACTCATCCTAGCCACTATCCTCTTCTCCCCCTGCTTGAGAGCACACAATGTTAAAAACACATTGTTAGTAGCTAAGAAGGTTATTAAAGTGAGAGGACCTTACCTGGCATGGCTCGAAGAAGTCGCTGTATCACCTCAGAGAAGGTCTGGAGAGCTTTGGCGGTATCCTGAACTGCCTCTCTTGCTGCTCGTGGACTACATCTTCCAACCGGGACACGAACTGACCCAAGATTCACAATCTCCTGCATTGTGTGAGTTGAAGATCGTGGAGCTGATGTACTGGAGTTGGTGCGTCTTGGTGTCTGAGTCCTTGGACTAGCACTGACTGCTTTCTTCTTGGCAGACTTGGTCTCCTCGGTCTTGACAAATGCTTCACCAGAGCGTATGTCCTTCTTGTAGTAGATTGGAGAAATGATTTTTTTCTCCTTTGAGCAGTGTGGGTGCATGCTGAACCCTCATGAGCCCAGTAATGATCCTTGGAAACATTAACCAACGAGAGTCCGATTCCTTAGTAACTCCGAGAGATAGGATCTGCTTGAATATCATCCTTCCAACATCTGTTTTTATTCCTTGAGCAATCTTGTAAATCAGCCTGGCCCTTTGTTCTGAGAGATGATGCTTATGAGTGGATGGAATCCAGTTGTAAGCCGAGAACACACTTAAAGCTGCATAGCATGGTGGGAGTCATGTGGCAGTGAGCTCTTCCCATCCTGTCTTACCTTCACTGAGAAACATAGCCACTGTTTCCATACTCTCTGTCTCGGCTTCAATGTCTGCCCTTATTTCTGCTTCATTCAGTTCAGAAAGCCCCAAGGACTCGTTGATTGCAACTGGAGATAGTTCATACGGATATCCTCTAAACCAGACAACTACCTTCTCTACTGATTCTTCCACTTTCACACTTGGTAATACAGCATAGAATTCACAAATGTGTTCCTTGATATACCCAGCCAAACCAGTCACAGTTGTCACCAAGCTACTATCTTTGATCAGTTCTAGATACCCCCAGTCATCCTCTTTACTCATATCTAGCAACCTTTCCGGCAATATACCCCTATTTTAAAAGAGTTTGTACCTTTCTTGATCCAAGGAGTTTGGGACTTTGATCTTCTTGGATACTATCGGCCTCCCATACGAGGTTTTGACTTTGGTTTCTTTGTGCTCCGGTACCTGCTTCCTCTTTCTTGACTGTAAGCGTGTAGCTCGTTCGGACTGTTTGTGCACCGAGATTTGTGTTTCGGATTTGTACCCATTTGATTCAGTCTCTTCGTCAGAAACCTCGATTGCCTTCATCTTCTTCTTGGAATCCTTATCTGTAGATGGATTCGCTTCTCTCGCCTTCTTTTTCTTCGATTTTCCAGATCAAGTGGAGTTCTTCAGCTTTTATTCTTCCCGAGACAGATCGTGATCCATTTGAACCGAATCCGCTATTGTCTCACCCCTTGTATCACTGTTTCCAGCCTTGGCTCCACCGATTTCTCCTTCTGTCATCTGAGCGTTGAGGTTGTCTTCTTCTATCGGCGTCTTCTCGTGCTCTGGAGCATCACGGTTTTCGTTCGAAGCTTCTCCTCTGCTGAGACGGTTCGGTTCTTGATAGACGACCATAGCAAGCGGATTAAACTCTTCTAGGAGAGAGTCTTGAGCAGATCATGCTTCGCTTTCGGTTGCATGTGCCATCGGAGACTCGAATTGAGATGAGTTTACAAAATCGCACTGATAATTGCTCTCTTAGGGTTTCACGATGATGAACAAGAAGTGAATAGTCTCTTTTCCTTTTTGCCGCGAGTTTATATTCATGTCTCTTCAGCATTCATTCTTTTGTCGTTTAGCCTTCTGGTTTAGTCACGGTCCCGTCTGTTTCAATCAGAAATTGAATCCGTGTACCAACTTGGTTTACTGTAACAGACCATAGTCTTCTCTCATAAGAATTAAGTTAGTCTTACTCATACCAGATTCAACTGCATCCACAGTCAAGTCATGAATTTTATGGGAATATACACATCTAATAATGAACTCCACTTTCACAAGTATCAACTGACATTGAAAATTTTGAATTTACAGTTTTTCTTAAGAGTTTTTGTTTGTACCTCCTGACACAGTGCTTGTATTAGAGTGTATCCTCGGCTCGTGTTGATTCATGTACTTGGCCATCCAGATTTCAATGGCTAGCTTTCACACTCTCATTCCTTTATCTTGTTTGTGTTAGTTTTCAACCTTTATCCTGTAGGAGAGAGCATATTTCCTTCTTCTTTTTTCTTTCTTGTCTTACTTGTTGAGCTAGTTTTTAGCACTTGATTTCTCAGCAGCTAGCTCTAGTCTGATTGTTCTTTTCTTTTGCTATCTCTTTCTACGAAACCTGTACTAGACACAAACAAGACGGAATGACAGGCAGCTTTTTTCCACTTCATCATAAGACTCCAAGCTAAATCTGAGTTTAATATACACCCTGTGTTACTGCCTGCATCAGTTCTGCACACTTTCACAAACCGTTACATTTCACAAATACCAAGTGCATTTCTTAGAGTGACAAAACGATTGAAATCAAGTGGTTTTGTGAAGAAATCAGCCAGTTGAGACTCAGTGACAATGTGTTCTATTATTACCTGTTTTTCCTCCACTAACTCACGAATGAAGTGGTGCCTTATGTCGATGTGTTTGGTTCTAGAGTGCTGTACCGGATTCTTTGAGATACTTATGGCACTTTTGTTGTCACAGTAGACCAGTAGTACTTCTGAATCCATTCCAAAATCAGCAGACATCTGTTTCATCCATAAGAGTTGTTCACAACAGCTTCCCATTGAGATGTACTCTGCTTCAGCTGTAGAGAGAGACACTGAGTTCTGCTTCTTGCTCATCCATGAGATAAGATTATTCCCCAAAAAGAAAAAACCTCCACTTGTGCTCTTCCTGTCATCAACACTCCCAACCCAATCTGCATCGCAGTAACCCACCAGACTCTTGTTTGACCCTTTATAATACCAAATTCCTAAGCCGACCGATCCTTTAACATATCTGATGATACGTTTGACCGCTTCTAGATGTGACTGCTTGGGCTTGGCTTGGAACCGTGCACATACTCCAACACTAAATGTCAAATATGGCCTGCTTGCAGTTAAATAGAGAAGGATCCCTATCATCCCTCTGTAAGTTCTGATGTCCACATCTTTTCCTTCATCATCCTTTGTCATCTTGACCGTAGTGCTCATAGGGGTTTTGGCCTCTTTGCAGTGATCCATTTTAAACTTAGTGAGAAGATTCTTTGCATAGGTTGTTTGTGATATGAATATTCCATCTATTGACTGTGTGATCTGCAGTCCGAGGAAGTATTTCAACTCACCAACCATGCTCATTTCGAATTCCTTTGTCATGATTGATACAAAATTGTCGACCAATTTCTGTGACGTGCCACCAAAGATAATGTCATCAACATATATTTGTACCATCAGGATCTCCTCGTTTTGTTCCAGAATGAACAAGGTCTTGTCTACACTTCCCCTGTTGTAGCCTTGATCTAATAGAAAACCGGTCAGCCTTTCATACCATGCTCTAGGTGCTTGTTTAAGGCCATAGAGAGCTTTGTTTAGCTTGTAAACATGCTTAGGATTTAGTGCATCCTCAAATCCTTTTGGCTGCTCAACATTCACCTCTTCTTGAAGGTAACCGTTTAGAAAAGCACTTTTCACATCCATCTGGTAAACTGTGAAGTTCATGATACAAGCCATACCCAAGAACAGCCTGATTGACTCAAGTCTTGCGACAGGAACAAACGTTTCTTCAAAATCCACACCTTCGATCTGAGAATACCCTTGGGCTACCAATCTTGCTTTGTTCCTGATCACTACCCCTTCTTCATCAATCTTGTTCTTGAATATCCACTTGGTTCCAACAATGTTTCCTTGTTCTGGTCTTGGAACCAGTTCCCATACATCATTGCGAACGAATTGTTCCAGTTCTTGTTGCATGGCAACAATCCAAAACTCATCATCGATTGCCTGCACATGTGTTTTGGGTTCAATAGTGGATACAAAACATGCAAATCGCACCATTTCTTTGAAGTCAAGTTGGACTCCTCTTGTCTTTCTCTCTTCCTCAGCTTCCCCAATGATATCCTTGACGGAGTGATTGCGGGGAACATGCTTGTTTTTGGAGACTCTTTCACTTGTTCTTTGACCTTCTTGTTCTTCTTTGGATCTCTCTAGTTTTCCTTTCTTCTCCTGCTTCTCCAATGATGTATGTAGCAGAGTGATTTCTAGGAATTCTTAGATCTTTCTTGGGTTGAGCTATGTCCTGTACTAGATCAGTCTGACTCCGATCATTCGATTCCCTAGGTTCTTCATTCCTTCCTTCATTGTCAGAATCAACTTCATAATTTACTCCTCCACATTGTGTGAACGAATGATCATCAAAAACCACATTCACATATTCAATAATGAGACTTGTTCTGTTGTTGTACACCCTGAATGTTGTACTATTTCCTGAGTAACCCAGAAATATTCCTTCATCACTTTTGGAGTCAAACTTCCCTAGATGGTCTTTATCATTCAGAATATAACACTTGCACCCAAACACATGGAAATAACTCAGATTCGGGGTTTTTCCTTTCCACAGTTCATATGGTGTCTTAGTAGACCCTTTCCTGATGTACACTATGTTGATGATGTAACATGCAGTGTTGATTGCTTCAGCCCAGAATCTCTTTGGCACATTGTTTCCATGTAACATTTCTCTTGCCATTTCTTGAAGTGTTCTGTTCTTTCTTTCTACCACACCATTTTGTTGAGGTGTCCTTGGTGCTGAGAATTGGTGACTTATTCCATGATTCTCACAGAACATCCTCATTGTATCATTTTGGAATTCTCCTCCATGATCACTTCGAATTCGTTTTAAACTCCCTTTCTCATTGATCAGCTGAAGTACCCAGATCCTGAAGCTGCTAGTTGTGTCAGATTTTTCCCTTATGAATCTTACCCATGTGAATCTTGTGTAGTCATCTACTAGTACAAAGATATATCTCTTTCCTGCTAAGCTTTCGACTTGCATCGGTCCCATTAGGTCCATGTGAACTAAGTCAAGAGCTGACTTAGACTGGATGTCAGGAACTCTCTTGTATTGAACTTTGACTTGCTTCCCCTGATTGCATGGTCCGCATATCACCTTATCACACCCTTTTATATGAGGAATTCCACGAACAATCTCTTTGTTCACAAGGTTGGTCAAATTCCTGATGTTCATGTGCCCAAGTCTTGGATGCCATAGATTCAGATCATCCTTTGCGTTAAAACACTTCATGGTGTTTCTCCACATGTAGCAGTTGTTACCTGTCCTTACTCCTTGAATGACTGTTTCTTGGTTTTCATTGATTCCCTTGCATTCAATGCGTGTAAACATGACCATCAGTCCTTCATCACACAGCTGGCTAACACTTATGAGATTAGCTTTGAGTCCCTGCACCAAATACACATTCATTAGGTTTGGTACCTCAGTTTCACTGGTTTGCCCCTTTCCTAGGATGTTTCCATGGCCTCCATCTCCAAAGGTAACCTTCCCTCCTTCAATTGTTTTGACTTTTTGAAGATTCTTCTGGTCTCCAGTCATGTGTCTGGAACATCCGCTATCAAAGTACCATGGGGCTGTCTCTTCCTGCTCGTTTGAGACAAAAGCCATGTTGCACCTGAATCCAAGACCAGCTTTTGTCTTCCTAGGTGCATGCCCTGCTGTTTGATGTAGATCAGATGTCTTGATCCAGATTTGATTCTTGAAGCCATTCCAGTAATACATTCCTTGTCTTCTCAACCAATTTACTTTTTCTCTGAACCTTCTGCAATATGCTTTGATATGTCTTTGATCCCCACAGAACCAGCATCCATCTGTTCGTTTGTAAGACTCTTTGAAGTCTTGATCAGCAAATCCTCCTGAGATGAAGTTGATATTCTCGGCTCCCTTCATACCTTTCCCTGTGTATCCGAGACCTCGATATGCTCTTTCAGTTCTTTCTTCACTCAAGATTTTGTCCAGTTTCTTACTTCCTGTAAGCATGTGAATCTTCTTGTGATGCTGTGTTAGCTCTACTTGTAGTCGTGCTGATGTTTCTTTCTCTTCTTTTAGCTCTTGTTCGAGTCTGTCAGCCTTTACAGCAAGATTCAGTTTATCCTTCATCAGTGTTACGCTTTCATCACTCAGCCTTTTCACGGTCATGAGTTCAAGATTTAGTGACTCAATGATTGCCTCAAGACGTGAATTCTCCTTAATCAGTTCCATATATTCCTTTCCTACGGTGATTAAGGTGTCTCTTACCTCTTTCAGATCTATGTCAGGTTCTGATTCAGAGTCTGACTCATCTTCTTCTCCGTCAAACTCTGTAATACCAACGAAGGCCACAAAGTTGTTCAGATCATCTTCACTTCCAGAACTGTCTTCATCAGTATCTTCTTAAGCCAGTAGAGATTTCTCCTTCCTTCTCTTTTGATCATTCACACACTCTAGTTGAGTATGTCCAAGACCTTGACAGCCAAAGCATTTGATCTCCCTCCTCTTGACTGTTGGACACTCAGTTCGATAGTGTCCAAATCCTTTGCATTCATGACACTGGATATCAGCACGTTTAGCAGCCTTGTCTCCTTCGGTTGGTTTCTTGGAGAAATTTGATTTCTTCTGAGATGATCCCTGACCTTGTTCTACCCTTCTTAAAGCGCGATCAAACCTTCTAACTAATAAGCTTATCGGATCATCTTCATTAGTAACATGTTTGCTTGTTTCACTAACCGTCGAGCTAAGTTGCGTGGTTTCTTAATGCCTTCCAATTCCATCTCATGAGCTTGCAACATCCCTACAACTTCTCCAAATGTGAGTTCATCCGTGTTCTGAGACACGCGTAGAGCTGACTTGTATGGCATATATTTGGATGGAAGACACCTTAGAAACTTCTTGACGAGTTTCTTATCTTTGTATATCTTCCCAAGAGTTGCAGCTTCCTGGGAAAGCGAGCTTAGCTTGGCACTGAAATCAGCTATAGACTCGTGCTCATCCATCTTTAGATTCTCAAACCGTGAAGCCAGAAGATCCTTTCTTGAATTCTGCACCTTTTGAGTTCCTTCAAAGTGGGTTTGTAAGATATCCCATGCATCTTTCGCAGTTTCACATCCTTGAATTAACTCAAAGGTCTTCTTGGAAACGCTACAATGAATAGCACTTAGAGCCTTGGAATTGTATTTGGATTTCTTTATTTCTTCTTATGTCCAAGTCTCTTCCGGTTTAGGGTTCTCCACGCCTTTTTCATCTTTGATCATGGGCTCCTTCCATGTTTCCGTGACTGCCTTCCATGCTAGTGGATTGATTCCTCTGATCTGCGACCGCATCCTTGACTTCCAGAAACCATAATTTCCAGCATCAAGAATGATTCTTGTGCTGTTCAAGAGTTCTTGATAGCCTTCCATCTTTCTCCTCAGGATCTCACCCGATTTGATAGCTACGAGTGGTAGCTCTGATACCAATTGAAAGTGTAAGGCTATGTGTTTTTCAAAGTAACGACTATTTAACTCAACCGATCTCTCTGAAAAACTTGTGTTTATTAGATTGACTTTTGTGACTTACAAGAACACCTATTCAATCTAATCTCTCAATGATCTATACGTGATCACTTGTGCTCTCACAAATTCTTTTCACTCAAAACACTTGCCCTATACACGGCGCAAGCTATCCTATTTATACAAGATAGGATTGCTAACCTAGTTAGCTCAGAAACCCTCAAGAAGATAAACCTTATCTTCAAGAATCCTAACTACCTTAACTACTTTAAGATTTAAGAATCTCTTTTATTCTTTATTAGATATTCTTTAGATACTCTCCAAGATGCATGTCCAGCTCAGCCATACTTCTTGGATTGTC
The DNA here is from genome assembly GCA_030180135.1 of Orychophragmus violaceus. Classification (NCBI taxonomy): domain Eukaryota; kingdom Viridiplantae; phylum Streptophyta; class Magnoliopsida; order Brassicales; family Brassicaceae; genus Orychophragmus; species Orychophragmus violaceus. Next base: position 80,433,895 of record CM058230.1, read on the forward strand.
CACCTCAGCTCCAGCTTTCGATCAACTCAATTCGCCAAGTCCTCATAATGCGTTTCACACGTTGCTTGTGTGTATCACTTCTTGAGCTACTGCTTGACTGATACATGAAGTGACACAGCTGCATCTTCAGTCATAATTGTTATAGGGTGATTTTCTGTTTTGACAATTTTTGTATAGATCTTTCATTATTTTTTTAATATACTCCCTCTGTCCCATTTTATAAGATGTTTTAGCTAAAAGCGCGGGATTTAAGAAATCATAAATGTTTTATTTTTTAAATAAAATTTATTGTTTATCATTTAATTTTAAATATTTTAACCAATAACAATAAATACTGGAAAATATTAATAGGTTAAATAAATATAAATTTACATTGAAACTTGAGAAAATCAAATAAAATGAAACAAGAAAAAAGTCTAAAACATCTTATAACTTGGAACAGAGGGAGTATATCCATAAACTTTTTCTTTTGGCAAAATTTTTTAATGTGTTACAACAAAAAAGAAGCAGCCCATTACGTGCTCAAATGTTCTTTGCTAAAACAAAAATCATAAAACAAACTCAACCCAAAAACCGGCTCACTACAGAAAACCCTAATCCCAGAAAGTTGTCGCCGCCTCCAACGACAAAGCCATCAGCTCGCCGGATTGAGCTTCTGGAGAAACGCCGTAGCCAAAGAACCGGAGAGAATCGCCATGCTCCGCATCGAGAAAGAGAACCGGTGGAGGCCGACTATACCGTGCAACGATTAATAGAGAACCCTAAGAGGAGCCGGAGAAACAGAGGGATGGCAGATCTGGTGCTTTATCGACTTTCACGCTTCAACACCGCCCTCCAAGCACTGAGCTTACCGGACGACATCGCACCACCATGCGTCACCTAACATACCTGCTTCACAGACACCATCAGAAAACTCGCTAGACAGCGCCCACACAGCCGCCAGAAGAAAACGAACCAAGACGGAGAGAGAGATATGTCGGAGACCAAGCGCCTTTCACTCTTGAGGAACATATTTGTCCCCGTCCTCAAGGAAACAAGATCTGCATAGAGATAAGAAGCCTACCGCCGTAGATATACAGCCAAGAAAACCGGGAAACAGTGACCCGCCACCAATGCCGCTTTAGATCCGTCAAAGCAAAATATGAAGATCAGGAGCAGATATAGAAGAAGGAAAGACGGTGGATCTTCACGCTCTTACCGGCTAAAATGCCGGAGAAACGGAAGACCGCCGGAGTCGGTGCGAAAAGAAAAAACTAGAGAGAAGGGAGAGAGAGAGAGAGGAGAAAGAGGCCGCTTAAAGGCGATCGGATTACACTCAATTTTTTTCCAGCGGATATATATCCATAAACTAGACAAAATAACAGTTCAAATGACAATAATAAAATAATGAAATGAAATTATTATTAGCAAATTTACCTCCAACCACAATAACAAGATGAACTTTGAAATTATTATGAGCACAATTACCTTCATTGTTCTTGTTTTCCCTCTTTAAAGATGTCGCCTCCGGCAGCCCCTCATGATATCCTCTATCAAAGCAAAAATTTTCTCATGATATCAACATGGGCCCCACTCTGGGTCCCACGCCCTTCAAGCAGGTAAGCCGGTGGAGAACTAAGGTTTCAAACATTTTAAAAGCTTAATTGCCGCAACTGAGTTTAGATTGGAATGTTGATCTTGCCTCATACTTAAACGGTACCCATTTCTTTAAAACAAGTACTCGAAATTTGGGCTTTTAGAGCATCCCCAGCGGGAGTAACATAAGGCAAGGTTCTTAAAAAAAATTATTAAAATAATGCGGGTCCTACATGGGGCTTACATGAACAGTGTAGAAATGAGCTCCTAAAATCCTTATATAAGGACCGTTTCTTCCACTGTAACCGCCACGTGTCATGACCCAATTCGTCACCTTTTTTTTGGCATCTGTAAAAAAAAAAAATAATATAATAATGTTTTTAAGGATCCAGCGGGAGTAACACCGCTGGACCTGCTCTTAGCATTCTTTCATCATACGTTTGTCAGGGGTTTCCGTAATAACGGCATTGTTCTTTCGAAAATGTAACTCAAGAGGTCCTCCTGTTCCTTTTTAATAGGTTTGAAGGATTTAAGCCTGGTTTTGGATCTGTGTAATCGGAAACAAATAATGAATCTTCTCTAACAGTTTTTGGGAGGTTCCAGTTACTAACACATGCCTTAATACCTAATAATAGAGAAGGAACAAGAGGAAGAGAAATCAGACTGTGAATGTTCATTGGAATATTGGAAATCTCACTGTTTGAATAAGTCTGTACAAAATCATGCTCGCTTATGATACTTGCAACTTGCAGCTGCTTAGCTAAATTGTGGGCAGGGACATTAGTTTCTGTAAAAGTATTACTGAATATTTTTTTGAACTATTAAGTATTACTGAATATTACAATGTTGAAATTTTGAGTTCCAAGAACAAATGTCATGACAAATATTTTCTATCACCCCATTTGATGTTTCCAGTATAGTATACCCATGATCTATGCAATTTTTTTTGTTTCTTAACTAATGATCCATACATACATATGCAATGTTGTATCGTCAATAGAAGTGCATTTGCCTCTGGTATCTTCTTTCTTTTTACTCTTCAATTTATTCTCCTTTCCTCATAATGTTAGACGATAGCGTACGCAACATGTCTCGAACCCGCTATTCATTATCGATACTAATGGGGCTTACCGCTAGGCCAACTCAAAGTTGGTATTATAGGATTATTACATAAAATTCTATATTTAAGCCGAAGTAACCGTCTCTATCAATTCCTTATATATAAAAGCTGTTGTTTGGGGCTAAAGAATCTATCCACGTAGGATTAAAAATAGCTGTAACATGATGCCACGTGGCAAACATTTCTGATAATAGGCTCTTTGTCTGCCACTCCCTCTGTCCCTAAATCTCAAATGACAAACAGCAGTTCAGTTTTGGGAAGCGAATCGATCCATATCCCAGCCTCATCCGCTTAAACATTAGATTACTCCATAAAGTGATTTCATGGTAGAGCGAGGAGACGATTGTGTTACTTCCGATGGAGCTCCATTCGAAATCTTCTGGTAGTTCAAGAACAGCAAACAACCCTAATGGTGAACATGAACCTCGAGAAATCAGTATCCGACCATTCTCTTACGTTCATTCTTCTCCTCAAAATGCGCTTTCGAAAAACTATTCGGTCAAGGTTCGATTTTTGTGTCTGGTGAATTTGCCATTTTCATAAATTTCAAATTCTTTCTTATGGCGACAAATTTTCAGGTGAAGGTATGGCTTGGAGATGCCGATCACTATTATGTCATGCCTCGATTCTTAGTCTGCAGAATGTTAACTCAGACAAAGGTTACCAATCATCTTCTTTTCTTTTGTTCAATATTGTTCTTCGATTATAAGATATGGATACTGTAATTGATTCTCCATAAATCTGATAAAAACATTTTTCATTCTCCATAAATTTGATAAAAACATTTTTCAGATTAGATTTCAGATCCCAAATCATGCAACTGTAAAGATTTCGCTTGAACTCAACAAGCTTCTGATTCATAACAGCCTTATGGATGGGTATGCCCTATTGCCCTTTTGCTAAACAATTGGTCTCCCTCTTATCGATTAAAATTTAACCGAATCTCGATGTTGTTTGTTTTGTACACAATATGCTTCGTTCCTCTTGGCAGGAATCAAAAAGATTTGGAAACCAGCTTGTTTATGGTGCAGAGTATCGCAAGAATAAACACATGGTTTTCTGTTGAACAAGGTTAGTTGTTTTCATCTTTTGGAAACTCAGCTAGCTTTGGTTGACTGTTCGTAATTGAGAAAGTTACTTATTGGGTTTCTAACTGTCTTCCATGGCTGTGCTTTAAGTGTGACCTTGTGCCTGCTTGGGCCACTTAACTATGGTTGAGAATATTGATCATGAGATAAATATTGAGTCTGAACTTGATGTGTCACCGACGGTGTCGGCGACATAGACGCTGAAGAAGATTCTGAACTTCATGTGTCACTGATGGTGTCGGCGACATGGTTTCTGTCAAAAGAAGATTCTGAACTTCATGTGTCACTGATGGTGTCGGCGACATGGTTTCTGTAAAAAGAAAATTTTGAACTTTGTTGCCCTAGTTGTATAGCATATATATACTCTTGTAAACACTTATGATACTTTAACTTTGGGATTTTATTCTCCCCTAAAGCGTAATCTCTCTTGTTCTTGCTCTCTCAAAACTCTTCTAATCTTCCATTCTCACTTAATTGTTCTTTCATACTCTGAAATTCTAACATGGTATCAGAGCGTTGATCTTGATTCTACTATACTCTTTGATTCTCTCTTGTCTCTCTTTCAAAATTCTCCAAAACTTTCAAATTTCTCACCATTTCTTAAAACGCCCACCAAGTGTTCGACGAATTTCCCAAAGCTATTAAGTTCCTAAACTTAATTTCTTTCCGCAAATCCCTCTCTCTTTGAGTTGTTTTTGTGCCTGATATTCCCTCCTAAGGTACTAACTAAGTTTAACCATGGAGAACTCAGAGCATATATTCATTCCAGTGACCCTAAAGGGGGTAAATTACTTGTTATGGGCAAGAATGGTGAAATCTGCCCTTGGTGGATGTGGGTTATGGAAGTATGTCAGTGATGAAGCTCCAACCCAGCTGGTCCAAGATGTGGAGAAGTGGATTCGAGAAGACCAGAAGGTTCTGTTCATTCTCCAAACTTCACTTGAAGCTTCAATATTGGAAGCTTATTCATATTGTGAAACTGCAAGAGAGTTGTGGACTACTCTTCAGAAGGTATTTGGAAATATTTCAAATCTCAGTAGGCTATTAACGGTCTCAGCCATAAAGAGTTATCATGTGCGGTTCATTGAGGAACAAGGAAATGCTTTGGTGTCTTCTCAACATGATTTTCTGAGGAAGTCAGATATATATACCCTCATTGATGCCTTGAAAGCATCTAAAGATTCTGGTAACACGTCTGGTAAACCTCTCCATACACCTACTATCTCCAAACCATTGATTATAGACTCTGGAGCATCTCATCACATGATTAGTGACTCAAACCTGATCACTAACGTTGAACCGGCTTTAGGGAATGTAGTGATAGCAAATGGAGATAGAATACCAGTAAAGGGTGTAGGGAATCTTCGGTTGTTTGACAAGAAATCAAAAGCCTTCTATATGCCGAGCTTTACATCGAACTTGCTATCTGTGAAAAAGGCAACCACCGATTTAAACTGCAATGTCATATTCAGTCCTGATGATGTTCAATTTCAGGATATTGAGACTAGCAAGGTACTTGGGAAAGGAGTAAGTAAAGATGGCCTTTATGTTCTAGATAGCATTAAGTCGTCGTCTGATCTCTGTTCTGAGGCTTCTAACTCATTCCTTGCTACTGCTGATAATGTTATTTGGCATGCTAGACTTGGACACCCTCATTCAAGAGCTTTAAGTTTGTTATTGCCTAAAGTCTCATTTGCAAATGATGATTGTGAAGCTTGCATCCTTGGAAAACATTGCAAGTCTGTGTTTCCTAAGTCCTCAACCATTTATGAGAAGTGCTTTGATCTTGTTCATTCTGATGTATGGACTGCTCCTTTCGTGTCTAGAGATAGTCATAAGTACTTTGTGACCTTTATTGATGAGAAATCCAAGTATACTTGGTTAACCTTGATCCAAACCAAGGATAGGGTGTTGGAAGCATTCACCAACTTTCAGAACTATGTGACAAACAATTTCAATGCCAAGATCAAGATCTTCAGATCAGACAACGGTGGAGAATATACTAGCCACGCCTTCAAACATCATCTAGCCAAGCATGGAATCATTCATCAAACCAGCTGCCCTTACACTCCCCAACAAAATGGAGTTGCTGAAAGGAAGAATAGGCACTTAATGGAGGTAGCAAGGTCTATGATGTTCTACACAAATGTTCCAAAAAGGTTTTGGGGAGATGCTGTTATGACAGCTTGCTATCTGATCAACAGAACACCTACCAAAGTTCTGCATGATCAATCACCATTTCAGGTATTAAACAAAACCAAACCCTCAATTAATCACTTACGGGTGTTTGGGTGTATGTGTTTTGTTTTGGTACCAGGAGAGCAAAGGGACAAGCTCGATGCAAAAAGCACAAAGGCAATGTTCATTGGTTACTCTACAACTCAGAAAGGCTACAAGTGTTATGTACCTGAAACCAGGAAGGTCTTGGTATCCAGGGATGTTAAGTTTGTGGAATCAAAAGGCTATTATGTTGAGAAGAGTTGGGATAATCTGAAGGATCTATCCAATAATCCATCTGATCGTGCCACAAACTTGAGGATCATTTTGGAAAACCTTGGAATCAGTCAACCAACCTGTGATTTGATCAGTCAACCAAGGCAGAAACAGCAAGATCAGAAGGCAAACACTCCTGAGGAACCTTTAGTTGTTGCTGATGATACCCACCTTGATCATGATGGGGACAATGAAGAATCACAATCTCAACAAGATAATTCTGCCATTCATGATCAAGGAGGAGAAGTGGAACAAGAATTGGAGACTGATCATGAGGAAAGAGAGGCTGATCAACCAGTTCAAATGGAGTCTGATCATGAGGAAAGAGAGGCTGATCAACCGGTTGAAACCTTTAGGAGAAGTACGAGGGTTAAGAAGGACCCATCTGAATGGAGAAAGAAGGATTTCATCTACTATAACAGTCAGGCTGTTGCACATCCAATCCAAGCAACATGCACTCTTGCTTACTTTCCAACAGAACATAAAGTCTTCATGGGAGTTCTTGATGCTGATTGGGTCCCTAAGACATATGAAGAGGCTAAAGACATAAAGGTGTGGATGGATGCTGTGATTGATGAGAAAAAAGCTATGGATAGGAATCACACTTGGAATGTGGAGTCATTACCAAAGGGAAAGAAAGCTGTTAGCTCCAAGTGGGTATTCACAATCAAGTATAAGAGCAATGGGGATATAGAGAGGTATAAGGCAAGGCTGGTTGCGAGAGGATTCACTCAAACTTATGGAGAAGACTACACTGATACCTTTGCACCAGTAGCTAAGCTTCACACTGTGAGAGTCACTCTCTCCTTGGCTACCAACCTTTCATGGGATCTATGGCAGATGGATGTCAAAAATGCTTTCTTACAAGGAGAACTTGAAGAAGAAGTATACATGACACCACCACCAGGTCTTGAACATCTTTGCAAACCAGGTGAAGCTCTGAGGCTGAGAAGAGCGATCTATGGTCTGAAGCAGTCACCAAGAGCTTGGTATCACAAGCTAAGCCACACTCTTATGGATCATGGGTTCAGGAAATCTCAATCTGACCATACCTTGTTCACTCTTCAAAGCTCTTTAGGCGTGGTTGTGGTACTGATATATGTGGATGATCTTATCATTACTGGAAGTGATAAAGAAGGAATTAAATCCACCAAAGCCTTCCTCAAGAGTTCATTTGACATCAAGGATCTTGGTGAGTTGAAATACTTCTTGGGAATTGAAGTTTGCAGATTTCAGGATGGGTTGTTTCTATCTCAAAGAAAGTATGTGAAGGACTTGTTGACAGAAACAAGAATGCAAGATAGCAAGATAGCTAAGACTCCTCTTGAAGATGGCTATCAAGTCAAAAGAAAGGGGGAGAAATCGGATAATGATAAGTTCAGGGATGTGTCTTTATACAGAAGAATGGTTGGGAAACTCATCTACCTTACTCTCACTAGACCAGATCTTTGCTTTGCTGTGAATCAAGTAAGCCAACACATGCAAACACCTACTGTCTACCATTGGAGCATGATAGAAAGGATACTCAGATATCTCAAGGGCTCCCAAGGACAAGGCATTTGGATGGGTAAGAATGATAACACTGAGATTGTTGGATATTGTGATGCAGATTGGGCTGGTGATAAAAATGATAGGAAATCCACTACCGGTTATTGCACTTTCATTGGAGGAAATTTGGTAACTTGGAAGACAAAGAAGCAGAAGGTTGTCTCATGTTCGAGTGCTGAAGCCGAGTATAGAGCAATGAGGAAGCTCACAAGCGAGTTGACATGGCTGAAAGCTCTCCTTAAGGACTTTGGCATTGAGCAATCAAGTCCCATTACCTTCCACTGTGACAATCAGGCTGCAATCCATATAGCCTCAAATTCTGTGTTTCATGAAAGGACTAAACACATAGAAATTGATTGTCACAAGGTCAGGGAGAAGATTGAAGATGGAACTGTCCTACCCTGCTATACAAGAAGTAAAGATCAATTAGCAGATATCTTCACCAAGGCTGCAAGTCTCAATGTTTGTGATCACATCTTTCGCAAACTAGGACTTGTATCTATCCATGATTAGAACTCTCCTGATTCATGTGCAGCATACTCTTTTTCCCTTGATGTGGTTTTGTCCCACGTGGTTTTTCACATCAAGGTTTTTAATGAGGTGTTGCCATGATCATTCCAAGCTTAGCCTTTTAGGGTGATTCCAAAGTCTAAGCTTGAGGGGGAGTATTGATCATGAGATAAATATTGAGTCTGAACTTGATGTGTCACTGACGGTGTCGGCGACATAAACGCTGAAGAAGATTCTGAACTTCATGTGTCACTGATGGTGTCGGCGACATGGTTTCTGTCAAAAGAAGATTCTGAACTTCATGTGTCACTGATGGTGTCGGCGACATGGTTTCTGTAAAAAGAAAATTCTGAACTTTGTTGCCCTAGTTGTATAGCATATATATACTCTTGTAAACACTTATGATACTTTAACTTTGAGATTTTATTCTCCCCTAAAGCGTAATCTCTCTTGTTCTTGCTCTCTCAAAACTCTTCTAATCTTCCATTCTCACTTAATTGTTCTTTCATACTCTGAAATTCTAACAGAGAATACTATCAAAGGAATATCCAGCTCTAGCATACCATGCAAGCATTGAAAAGTCACTCGGACAGGTGTTTTATCTATTATGCATGCCTCTGATTACTGATTTCTGTCTTCTCTTTGTGAGTTTTGTAATTAACATAGTCATTCTCTTGATAAATCTTTGCTCTTCTTATGGTTTATTTCAGGGGTCACTTCTTTCGGTTTCATAACGCAATTCGCTCAGGGTGGAGAGCCTGATTTGATGACGGGTGCAAAGATGATACTCCATGACTTGCAAATAGGGATGTTGTGGTGGGTAAAAATACCCTACCCTACCCTAGTTTTAAGGGTACCCTACCCTTTAAAAACCCTATTTTGAAAACCCTATATCTACCCTGTACCCTTTAGGGTAACCCAAACAAAATCCTATAGCTTTAGGGTTATCCACGGGTACCCTAACTTTTATTTATACAATATTAATAACTTATAACTACTATTTTTCTAAACTAATTTCTGGTTAAATTTATGAATTAATTTGACAAACAAAATCTTGCATTTTTTGGCGGGAAAACAGAATTTTACGTTTTTGGCGGGAAAACGGAATTTTAAATTTTTTTGCGGGAAAACGGAATTTTAAGTTTTTTGCGGGAAAACGGAATTCTTGGTTTTTGGCGTGAAAACAAAATCTTACGTTTTTGGCCGGGAAACAGAATTTTACATTTTTGGCGGAAAACAGAATTTTACGTTTTTGGCGGGAAAACGGAATTTTACGTTTTTGGCGGGAAAACGGAATTTTACATTTTTGGCGGGAAAACGAAATTTTACATTTTTGGCGGGAAAATAGAATTTTACGTTTTTGGCGGGAAAACGGAATTTTACGTTTTTGGCGGAAAAATAGAATTTTACGTTTTTGGCCGGAAAACAGAATTTTACGTTTTTGGCGGGAAAACGGAATTTTACGTTTTTGGCGGGAAAATGGAATTTTACGTTTTTAGCGGGAAAACGGAATTTTACGTTTTTTGGCGGAATCAAATATTATTTTAAATTATTAAAAATATAAATAGTTTATTATGAGATTATTTTGTGAGTATTAATGTAATTCACAAAAACCCATGGGTACCCTAAACCCTATAGGATAAACCCTTTTTGAACCCTAGTAAATAGGGTACCCGCCCATTTTGAACCCTCTTTTTTTTTCACTAAAAGGGTAGGGTTTTGGGCTTGAATTTTGCTAAGGGTTTAGGGTACCCTACGGGTAATTACCCATATTTAACATCCTACTTGCAAACCTTTCTTTTCCTACCTCCGAAGCTTGAAGAAAAGGCTTCACAAGCAGAAGCCACAGTGCCATGTACAGATTAGGAAGCTATTGCTGATAACAGTCAGAAAGACTTCAAGGATGATGATGAGAACAAGGTATTTTTCCATCTCTCAAGCATGAGCATAAGGTAATTTTGGGTTTTCCATTACATATACAATACTGCAGCTTTTGGAGGACATGTACGAGAGCCATCCAGAAGAAATTGCGAAGAAGAGAAACATATACAATTGCCTGCAAGGCACATGAGGATCCGAGAAGGAATCGACGATGTCAAAAAAAGCAGCAGCCAGAGCAGGAGTCAAGGGAGCAGAGTCCAGATTCATAAACGCACTGGCATCAGAATAATCAACTTTGAAAGTGCAAAGAGAGAAAGAGGCACGAAACTTCAGAGATGAGAACAAGAATCTTCAGTCACAGCTAAGAGATACTGCTGAAGCTGTTGAAACAGCAGGAGAGATACTGGTTCGACTCAAAGAAGCTGAAGAAGGATTGAAAATTGCACAGGTATATAACTAAACGTTTAAAATATCACTCATGTCTGCAATTTTGTTTTCAATATTATCATATGACTCTTAACTTAACTTTTATGGCTTGTTATTCGCAGAAACGGGCAATGGATGCAGAGTATAACGCATCAGAAGCATATAAACAGATTGATAAACTGAAGAGGACACAAGAAACCGGAACCAGAACTCTTAACCAACAACAACACGTTGCGGAGTCAAACAAACACATCGAATCTTTGCAAGCTTCTTTTAATGGCGATGCTGTGGCTAAATATGATGAGCCAGTGGAACCATCAGCAAGTTCAGGAGATCAGCAATGGAGAGAAGAGTTCGAGCCATTTTACAAGAAAGACGCAGAGTTGGCAAAGCTCGCCGAACCTTCTTGGTTCTCGGGGTATGAAAGCAACATATAGTTTCGTTTCCACAACATATTGTTTTCTTGTAATGTGAATAGAAAACAAACAAAAAAATCAGACATTGTTGGGGTTTGATATGATTCTGTGAGATATGGATTCTAAAGTTTGCAAACTCCTTATTGTATTTCTTACATCCTATAAACTCATTTTACGGTTTATACATAACCAAGACAACAAAGTATAAATAAAGCGGAGCATGTATATGATCTAACTTTGATAACCTGTATTCATCTTTTATTAATTGTATATTGGTTAACACTACTATTGTCGGCATGTGCTATAGACTTTCGGTGAAAAAAACAAATTAGTATTGACAACAACAACTATCACAATAAACATAACTTTCACACAGTATTGTCTATCTAACAGCAAGTTAAACGCATAATCACCAAGTAAATGAGAGGTGATACCCAACATAAAACACATATGATATAAAATCAAAATAAAACACATAAAAAGACCAATATAATTCTAAGAAATTTGTATTCACACACCGCGCGTAGTGCGGGATAACCTCTAGTTCCTTATATATAATGAGACCTAATTGGGACTAGAGAGGGTGTCCACGTCATTTTCAAAAAAGCCTTCTCGATATGCCACGTGGCAGAAACCACATATCGATCTCTGCTTACTCTCAAATGTCTTGAAACTTCATAAGCTACACCACTTATATCCATCAATCACACAGTTTTCCTTCATGATTTCTGTTAGAATCATAAACCTGTTTCAGTGATTGAACCTTTTGTCTCTACGCAATATGATTCTCCTTGACGTCCTTTGATTCACTCATGTGCACTGAGACTTGAACCAAAACTTTCTTCGAATCAATTGCTGAAACCCGAATCATTTTTACTTCTTTAACCGAAGTAGACTTGATTCCTACATGAATCATACATGCTTCTAAACTGAAGCAGTCCCTGATTCGTACCTGCAACACAATCTCAACCAACATGTTAGTAGTCAAGCATATTTACCAAAATATTGCTCTTACAGTTGCTCGTTTGAACTCTAAGCATCACTAACTCCGCCGATGCTACAACCATCAGAACACGCCGCTTAACTCCTCCTTGTTAAGAAGACTTTCGAAATCAGTAATCTCTGCTTAACCTTGTTCAAACCCTTCTGTCGTAGACATGCTTGATACTCCTCAGCTGTACCCAGTATATTACTCAAGAAACCTGCCATCCAGCTAACACTCTTGCTAGATATACTCTTATCACAACTCCAGTCCAAGCCAAGTAGCCAACAACAGAACCTCCACTAGCAGAACCCCCTGCTAGATAACTTTTATACCTCTCATATTAGTAAACCTGTTATACACTTGAGAGACTTGTCTTTCAGCTTTTGTCACATCACATTAAGCTCCTGATGTCCCTTTAAGCTGATGAGAAAAAAAAAATACCCTGCAACTTCCACCAGTATGCAGACTCCACCAAACCCCTTGGTGTTTGCATCCAAAACCTTCAGACTTTACCAAAATCTTTGTTCCCCAAATATTTTACTCCACTGTGATTCCTGCAAGTGTCTATTGAGAAGATTCTTTTCTAGTCTCCTTGTGATGCAACATAACAACAGACTTTCACTAGTCGTTGTCTCCAAATGCAGCAATGACTATCTGCATTTTCCTCCTTTCTAGGACTTGACTCAGCTGATTTTAGTTTCTGAAGTCTGCACTAAGATGAACAGCCTTGTCATGTTTTTGCATAACTTCTTGGGCTACCTGTAGTGACACAAAACTTGAGACACCTTCTGCGGAATTTGTACTTGTCTCCTCCAGTTTCTCATCTAGAGAATTCACTGAAAAACATCACTTCTTCCTCCTCATCTTTAGTCATAAACCAGACCTCTTTCTGGACTTTATTGGCCTGCAACTGATAACAACTGATGGCTTGACTTTTCTTGGCTTTCCTGTCTTCTTTATTACTTTAGCATCCATTCAACTCTTCACTGTGGAGCCTTCTTAACCAAATCCTTCTCAGGCTTTGAAGTTCTGAACTAAACATTTGCTATGTTGCTTTGAACTTCCTGTAGCTGCAGAGACTCCTCATGAGGCCTGAAACCTTATGACGCACAGGTTCGTCTTACTTCAGCCACTCAAGCAAAACCCTTTATATTTTACTGTGTCTATTATGTTTAGCTCCACCTAAAAGTTAAAACCAGTATTCACTGTCACTTTGACACATACACATATTTTGTGTATCATGTTTCTCGTGGCTTCCTCCTTGAAGCATATGTCAAGTCTTATGACACATGATTCCCCATAATGTAATTAGACATTCACGAAATTAGCCAGAAAATCCACCAAGAGCCCCTTATACCAGAAGATTCACCAATAGACTTGCCTTTTATTTCCTGTGCCACTCATGACTCAACTAACAAACCAGTTCTTACTGTTACAGCTATTCTGGCACGTTATATCCCTTGACATCTCGACTCTCCTTGTTGTACTTTCTGATGTGCTTATTCAGAACCTGTCACCACAATAACTCTGATCTGAGATGACAATACCCCCGAAGATATAACATTTCTGAAACTTCCCAAAAGAAACCACCAGAACAATATCATGAGGTTCACCAAGCAGAACCTTAACCTTGCGTCTTCGTACATGGATGTCCCTATAACAGCCCGATCCATTTACTACTCTTTGAATCGTGTATTTAATTCAAACGAGCCAGAAACCAGCTTCAACAACACTTCATTGGCTTTCAAACATCCGCTTTAGCATCTTGCTTATGTTACCACACGAACCACGTATTGATCCTGCAAACTACTTTCGGCTTGTTCACACTGAGACTGATCTTATGCGCACCACTTTTAACGTTTCCTTAAAGTTTCAATGTACTGCAGACGCATCTCCGATGACGAATAACCAGCTCCCGTTTCTGCTGGATCGAGCTCACTGTCAAGACTTCATGCTGAATGCAACTGGCTTCATGGCAAAACACCACATACTTCTGAGCCTCTCAGATTCACAAGAGCCTGACTAGAAATACTGATACTGTTCTTGCTGAAGTCTTTACTCAACAAGACATGAATATCCATAGATCACTTAACCTGCTTTATTCTAAACAGATTTATTGAACCATTCCTTTAGAATTTCCTGTGATTTCTTTCCTGAATCTCAACCCACCATAGATGTTTAAAAAACCGTTAATCCTCATACCAATCAAACAACTAAGGCGTCCCCTAGTCCCTAGAACTTTATGAGCTTCCAAGCGGCTGTTTGTTCCACATCTTAAACAAGTTTGCATCAAAAAAACTCCCGCACTTTCTTAACCAGAAAAACATACTAGCACCTAGTACTGAAACTTGGCTAAGACCTTGAACAGTGAACATACAAACATGTTGAACTTTTAACTAGTCTTGATTCCATACTATCACAGATCCTAAATACTCAGAATATCAGCCAAGACTATCACACTTGTACCTTGTGATATGCAACAGATGTATACTGAAACATCTTCAGACTTTTGAGACTGAAATGTTCCTTATCTCCACAGCCCTGAGCCATAGTTACAAAACTCAGACTCTTCTGAAACTGGAACCTTTATCCTGCACCATCATCTTTCTCCATCCGTCTCTGAATTTCCAGTCTTGTGTTTGAACCAGATTCGAATCATCAATTTCTTTTGGCCTAACTTGCAATACTCTTGCAATTCACCACCGTGAGTCGTCCACTCTCCAACTCTGATGATTCTGATCAATTTCCAGCCAATATCTTCTTTCTTCAAGACCACAATACCAAAGGTTTCTTCTTCCTGACTTATCAAGGATTCAGTACCCGAGATCATCAGATTCTCTGTTCTTGGGCTTGCGATATTGCAGAACCCAAAAAAAAAATTTCTCTCGGTCTTCATCTTCTTGATTGTGCGACATTGACGATTAACTTAAAACATCTTCACTGGATCAGATATCGCCAGTAGAAGTGAATCCTCCACTGCTCGTCACTAATCAATAGAAGTCGATAACGAACATATCGCTTCTGCCTGTGATTTCAATAACTCAGGATCAACCCATGATCTCTTTTCCGATCAGCTCCACCTTAGCTCGCGTCATCTCCGAACGCAAGTCGTTGAACCTCTAAATCACCGACACTCAGCTCGTGATGCCAAGAACTCCGAGAATTGATTGAATCTTCAGACTCGCCGAACAACCACGGCTCTGATACCACTTTGTTGAACCTAAGTCCGATAAACTCCGATTCCAATTCCGATGACTAACAACCTAGAACTAACAATCGAATCAACCAAGAACAGAGAACGAAAAACACAACAATTTGTTGACCCGGTGTTCACCTCCTCTTCCGATGTGGAAGAGAGTTATACTCACCGGAGCTGGATTCCCAGCAAGAATGCACTAGAACTTGACGGCCAACTCCGTCGCAACAACTCCTCGCCGTTTCTCTCTCTCTCGTCTCTCTCTCTCTCTTGACCGTGTTACCGTTATCGCGACTGTAACAACTTTACAGCTCAGCTTCAACGGATAACAACGACACTCACTTGATTGGGCCTTATACTCAAATGGACCAACCAGGGAGTGAGCTTCTCGTGTACAGCCCACACGATTAGCTTCAAGTCGAGATGACCGGTTCTATCACCTAACCGGATCAATAACCGATCCTCGGTGAAACAAACCAAACGACTAGAAAGCCTCTAAGTACAACAGAGGCTCTCCTACACTTAGTGCATTCTTATGATCTATGACTATTATTCTTCACAGTTTTCCTGTATTAGTGCAAATGCTGATCTCTCGAGAGCTTCTGCTTGGGATTTGTCACTTGAAAATTAGAAATCTTGAACCAACTGTTATCTTCAAGTCACACTTGGTTTGTAAAATTTTGCAGAAAGAAAACGCATGGTATTGTAAAGGCCTCAGCTCGGGTTGATAAGTTTTCGAAAAGTGATATCGTTGTCTCTCCCTCGATTCTCTCTTTGCAAATTTCGCCAAATTAGGCGAGCAGGTTTTGACACTCTCTCCTTTGCAAAGTTACTTCCAAGGTTTCAGTGACTACGTGTCTTTTTAGTTCTTCTCCATTTCACTTCTTTTTACGTTTCTTCTAGGTAAAACCTGTTGTGTTGGCAGGTTGTGATTGGATCCAGGTTGATGTGATGGATGGTCGTATTGTTCCAAACATCACAATTGGACCTCTTGTGGTGGATGCTTTCGGTTGGATGCTCGTTTTAAAAAGGTCGCTCCTTCTTATTCTGTGTCTATCTTTGTATATGGTTTCCTGATGTTTCTAGGCAGGCGTAGCATTTTTAAGATTTTTCTGTTGGATCGTTTAGTGTTTCCTGATTCAATTCTCAAATTGATTCATCCTACTAAACATGCAGATCTAGGTTCTCTTGAATAGAAACATAATAGATCTCACATGTTACCTTGTTTTGCAGCGGAATGGGAGGTAAGGGTCAGAGATCAGCAGAACCACCAAGAGATGGATCCTCCAAAGGCTCACACACGCACACTCGGGAAATTGGCTGCTAGACCAGCTGAGAGAGGAGGCGCAGAGAGAGAGGAAAGAGGCGCAGGAATGCTGAAAAATTAGACAGCTAGGTCTGATTTTACTCATTAAAATCCCTTCTAGTTCTCATGGGCTTTTGGGCCCAATTCTCAGTTCTGATTAAATCCCTTAGATTTAATCAGGCCCTTTAGTCTCTCTAAGTACAGTAAATGCCTAGCACTTTTACCGTACTTCTGCTAAACCGTTCCTTCGTATTTTCCCGTTAGCTTAGGCGTGTGACCCATATGGGATCATATAATAAAGGCAATAAGTCCAAGACTTATAGATCATGAGCGGACTCTAGCAAGCCATCATGACCCCCAGTATTATATGACTTATGTCTGATCATTGACATACTCTTACTTTCTAGAGACAGTACCGAGATTACTGGACACAATTCCAACAATCTCCCACTTGTACTGGAATCTCTGTATTCATATTCCTTTTGTCTCAATATCTCGATTAGTCATAAGGCAAGATTAGTGTCATCCTTATAAAGCCTAATCTTGTTCATCGGACTCTGATTTGATACTGACAATCCAAACGACTCGGGAAAGTCCGTTTGAGCATGGCCATGCATTTTCCAGTATTCAAATCTCCGATTGGCCTAGAGATATTTACTCCATTTATATTGGAGGGACAAATCCCGTCTTGTTCCATCACTGTAAACTGCTCATTTCATAATACACCCAAACAAGGTCCTTATAACTATCGCTTAACGACAGCATTAGACAATGATCAAAGCGCATTAGTTCATGTGCAGTCACATGCATGCGAAATCAGGTCTAAGGACTATACTCTATAGTCGTAGTAAGAATCTCTTATGACACAGATATAAATATCCTGAAGAGTTCTTATAATCGGGTCTTGTCCGGTCGTATGTACCCTACATACACCTATGTACTGACTTTGATGCCGCGCATCTATGACACACTGAGACTTTATCATAAGTCACATACCAATCTAGTCTCACACGGTTGTTGGTGTTCCAATTTCAACAACCTTCGACTAGGGACATTATGATATAAGCCATCTATCAAATATAGGGTCTCATGATCAAGCTAAATGACTTTGATAACTCAAGATCAAGTCACTTACTTCGATGACCTATAAAATGGTTCATATCATTTTGGAAAGATTATTTCATCACAATTAAAATAATCTTGAAATAATAATTTCATTAAACATAAGAAAATGTTTTACAAGAACATATCAAATAACTAAATAAAGCCCTCGAACTCCCACTGAAATTAAGACTACATTTTAATTTCACTTATCCTATAGCAACAGTCCGCGACTCGTGCTTAGGCCTAAGGAGTGGCTTCGTTGATAGATTAGCAACGTTCTCATTCGTTGAAACTTGCTGATCTACTTAACATCTCTTTCATTTATCTCACGGAATAGGTTATACCTACCCTCAAGGTGTTTGGACCTCTGATGTGCAGCTAGTCTCATCTATGTTGGGAATCACATCAAGTTCAGTGACGAACTCTTCTTTCCAAACAACCTCTTTCGCCGCTTACCAAGCTGCGAAATGTTCAGCTTAAGTCATGGAGTCATCAACAGTGACTTGCACCGCCAGATAGACACAAGATATAACCGGACTGTGACCGGAAATCATCTTTGTCCATTGGAAACTTGCCTTTCAGACTCTACCGACTCGTAGCACCTTACTTTCTCCGTAAATCAAGAACGTATCCTTGGTATTTCTCAAATACTTTAGGATATTCTTTACGGCAATCCAGTGATTCTTTGCTGGATTTGACTGGTCTTTACTTGTCTTGTTTAACATTAAAGCAACATCAAAACAAGTACGTGTCATGGCATTCATGATAGATCCAATTGCCGACGCATATGGAATCCTATCCATGCTTTCAAGCTCAGCAGATATCGTAGGACACTGCTTCTTGCTTAACGTATTGCCATGTGACTTTGGCATAAAACCCTTCTTGGAATGCTGAAAACATGTAGGACTTTGTCAATTTAAGAATCCTGACTTTGTCCTACCAGCTCTTCTGGATCTCTATCTTTAGATCCAGAATCCAAGAACTACGTGGCTTTACCCATGTCAATCACAAAAACCAACTCCCAAGCCAGTCCTTTACCGACTGCAGTATTGGGACGTTATTTCCGAGAATCAGTATGTCATCGACATACAATATGAGAAATGCAACATCGCTCCCACTTATCTTTTAGTAAACGCACAGTTCCATTTCGTTCCTGTTTAAGTCAAAACCTTGACTACTTCAACAGAACGAAGATTCCAACTCCGATATGTTTGCTTCCATCCATGAATGGATCGATGAAGCTAACTTACACAAAATGTAATTTTTCCGGATTCCGGGCTCACTTTCGCTTCTTTGAGTTTCGCAGATTCGTCGCTTTCAATGATCATCAGATCATGCGAACTTTCAATGATCATCAGGTTTAACTAATGACGAGAATTCACTCTCGGATTAGTGACTGATTCTTTCATATCTGCGAACTTCAGGCTCCACAGGTGTAGATTCTACAGAAATCTGTAAATCCATCCGCTGCTCTCCCTCAACAGGTTAAGCAGCCACCTGTATTTGTCGAATTTCTTCGAGTTATACTTTTACTCCCACTGTTCTTCTTGGAAAGTAACTTCCCTTCTTGAAAACAGAATGGACGTAAAAGATAACAAGCCTTGGTTTCCTTAGGACAACCAGCGAAGTAGCTCAACTACAAATATTCAGTAAAGACGAATTTGGATCGATTCCAATCCACATTTACGTGGTGTCTTTCAACTGATATTGGTGGAACTATTTTAGCGTAAACTTAGATATTTCTAGAGCGTTATTCTTCAAGAATATCATGGAAGATTCGTGTGACTCATCTTTAATCATTTCTTATAAGATCTGATTCTTTCTCACAGAAATACCTCAAGGTTTTCAGGAGAATTGAGTTGTGAAACGACTTCACACTCATTCAGATGATCACACCATCTGATGACTCAAGTATTCTCACTCGTGATTTAATTTAGAGTCTTAATACTTCTGTCACTCAGATTCTATACCTCATTCTGGAACTCTTTCGACCATGTCAAAGAATTCCGACTTGTGTCTCATCAAATGAACACAGTCTTACTCACTGAATTAATCAGTAGAGACAATGAAGTACAAGAAATTTTCTCTGGCATTACTGCTCATCGGACCACATACATGAGTATGTTCAATCTCCAATATGCCTTTGGGCCTTTCTCTAGCTCGGCTAGGATAGGCCCCTTTGTCTTTTGGTCCAGTAAACAGAATTCAAGTCTCATAAGATATCCGATCGAATGAGCCCAAAAGTCCATAACTATTGGGTTTCTGAATCCGACTTACTCTATGTGACCAAGACTTTTATGCCAAGAAAAATCAGGTTTAATTCATCAGATTTAAACCAATTTGGTATTTATGTTACATTTAGGCACTCTTTGGTTTAAGATAAAAAAAAAAAACCCATTCCTTGAATAGGGTGCTACAATTAATATTTCATTAAGATCAAAAGAACAAAACTTGTCTTTTATCAAAATGAAAAACATTCAAATTCTTACAAGAAAATGAAAGACAACTCTGCTTAAAGCAGGTACATTGTAGCAATTACTTAATACAAAACCAAGCCTCAAAGGCATCTACAAGTGAAAACTCTACGGCTGAGGCAGCATCCATAGCTCCTTCCAGACATGCAGTTCCACTTGCCCTTTCTTCAACGTTCTACTGTTGCTTAGGCTCTGCATATTACAACAAATATCAGTGCCACAACCAGTATCCAATACCTATAAGGTAGAACTTGAAGTAATAACATGAATACCTGAGGAAGTAGTCTCATACATCAACTTCAACTCCTCATCATCTTCCATGTATTTAGTGCAATCTCTCTTCCAATGCCCAGTCTCTTTACAGTAGCAGCACTTACCAACGTAAGAGGTATCTGACTTGGGCTCAGAAGACACACGCTTGCCATGATTCAAAATCTGGACAACTTTGTCTTCACCCTTGTCAGCATTAGGTTTAATAAACCCACCCTTCTCCATTATGAGATTATACTGGGTACTCTTCACGTTTGGCTCAACTGTCTTGAGCATATCATGCAGTTCAGTCAGCGTCTTCGTTAAGCCTTTGTTAATATAGTTCCTTCTGAACTTATCATAGCTTGACGGCAGCGACTGCAGAATGATCTCAGTTGCCAATTCTTGGCTAACTGGATAATCCAGTTTCCTCAGTTTATCAATGTAACCCATCATTTTACTGACATGAGGACTCACTGGATGATCATTTGGTAGCTTGCAGCTAGTGAGAGATTTAACCAACTGATATCTCTCCACTCTTACCTGCTCCTGAAATTTCAATTCCAGGCTGCTGATCATCTCTATTGGCGAC
Source organism: Orychophragmus violaceus (assembly GCA_030180135.1). Taxonomy (NCBI): domain Eukaryota; kingdom Viridiplantae; phylum Streptophyta; class Magnoliopsida; order Brassicales; family Brassicaceae; genus Orychophragmus; species Orychophragmus violaceus. The sequence goes on from CM058230.1 coordinate 80,454,858, forward strand.
TCCATGTTCTCATATTGCTCCCGCAAGTCTGAGTCCATGGTAGCCAACATCAGACCACGCACATCTACCGCATCATTATAATGCTTATTCCAAGCATCATATACTGCATGGGAGGCATTGGACCCGATCCTCACGGGGAGAGCTCTCTCAAGAACATAATCCTTTCTCTCCTGCCTGAGGACTTGCCTCAGGTTCCGCGACCAAGTCAAGAAATTTGATCCGTTCAGCTTGTCCATCTCAAGGACAGACCGGATCGAGAAAGTGTTTTGATTGTTTGTGCTAGTCATAACTGAAATTTAAGATAAAAGAATTTTAGTTAATATGTTCAATATGATTAATCTCGTATTATATTTAATATGATTAATCTCGCATTATATTCAATAACATCAGTTACCCTCAATAGAATATAATGATTCTAAGATCCACATATAACTAAGATCAAAGTGGGCCACTGGCCGTCACCCAACCTTAGCTTATATCGGTAAGCCCTATCTCGGCTAATTATATCCGTGATATAACTCTTGGTTGTGAATCTGGGCCCGAGGCCCAATCCACTCTGATGTCTCAAGGCCCGGGACTCCCGATGGCCTAGTCAAGAAAACCAGACTATACAGTCATGTAATCACTAATGTCTGGGACTCCCAATGACATTTATGAATCACAAACCGTCTTACCCACGCAAAAATAGACACCCTCACACTGTAAGGCCATGAGTACAATTGAATGGGCTTCGACAGCTGACATAGACTGGATAAGACATCCAACGCTTGATATTATTAGAGGTTCGTAGGTTTATTAAAATTTTATCCCAAAACAGAAGATTACTATTTTGGGAAACTTTCCTTTTTGGAAACCTACTAATTTTGGAAACTTTCTAAAATTGGAAACTTCCTAAAATTGGAAACTTTCTAAATATAGAAATTTCCTAAAATCCAAAACATGCAAATCTAGAAACTTCTAATTTAAGAAACTTTCTAATTTCAAAATTTTGGAAACTTATTAATTTAAAATTGATTTTATAATTTTATAAAAATAAATTTTAAATTAATTCTGAAGAAAAGACTCAAATAATTGGCCCAATTGTTTAACTTCTTGGCCCGAGGCCCAAGAATTGGTTCATGTCCAAGACATAACCCAATTGCCCAATTAAATGACATAACCGGTCTGGTTCATTAAAATTGGTCTTAACCAAAATTAATTACTACGATGACCACAATTGTCAACCGGTTATTTACTAAACCGGATTTTCTCAATTTATTTGGTCCAACCAAATCAAATTAGAAAATCACTGGTTTAGGCACAAAATCCAATTTTTCGACTTTGGATTTCTTATCCCGGTTTAACCAGAACTTAATAAATTTATTAAGTCTGTTTATTAAACCGTGACGATTAATTTTTAATCAATTAAACCGAACCGAAATATCACACACCAAAACCGAACCGGCCGTGATTGACCAACGACCCGGTCAGCTCATGTTTCACGCGACAGCCGCGATCATCACGCATCACGCTTCCGCGATCGGGACGTGATCGGGCAAGCCGCGTGATCGATCGGGACAGCTCGGTTGTGTGATCGGGACGGGAGCGTGAGATCGGACGAGAGGCAACCGGGACGGGACGCGGCTTACGCCGAGAGAGCATGAGGCGATCCGTGCGATCTGCCTTGCGGATCAGCCCACGCGATCCATGCGATGCTCTCGCGCCTCTCGGCTGATCGATCTCTCGCGATCTCTCGTGATCGGATCAACCACGCGACTCGATCCATCGATCGGTCCGTGCGTCTATTCGATCCGGACGTGCGGTTCGACCACACTCCGACGCAACCAATTCAATATAGATTGGATCATGCGATTTCTTATTTGTTTAGGTTTTAATTCTTTGTTTCTTAAGTGTTTTCTCTTATCAGTAGATTGATTCAAAAACACCTCTTTAAACAATCCTAAACATGATTCTAAACAAGAAAAACCACAGAACCAATGGCTCTGATACCACTGTTGGATCGTTTAGTGTTTCCTGATTCAATTCTCAGATTGATTCATCCTACTAAACATGCAGATCTAGGTTCTCTTGAATAGAAACATAATAGATCTCACATGTTACCTTGTTTTGCAGCGGAATGGGAGGTAAGGGTCAGAGATCAGCAGAACCACCAAGAGATGGATCCTCCAAAGGCTCACACACGCACACTCGGGAAATTGGCTGCTAGACCAGCTGAGGAATGCTGAAAAATTAGACAGCTAGGTCTGATTTTACTCATTAAAATCCCTTCTAGTTCTCATGGGCTTTTGGGCCCAATTCTCAGTTCTGATTAAATCCCTTGGATTTAATCAGGCCCTTTAGTCTCTCTAAGTACAGTAAATGCCTAGCACTTTTACCGTACTTCTGCTAAACCGTTCCTTCGTATTTTCCCGTTAGCTTAGGCGTGTGACCCATATGGGATCATATAATAAAGGCAATAAGTCCAAGACTTATAGATCATGAGCGGACTCTAGCAAGCCATCATGACCCCCAGTATTATATGACTTATGTCTGATCATTGACATACTCTTACTTTCTAGAGACAGTACCGAGATTACTGGACACAATTCCAACATTTTCCTATAACCAGATGATAGTTGAACCGGATCAGAGGATACCAGACTTTATCAAAGAAGATGCATATATAGTGAGCATATAAAAGTTTTTTTTTTCTTACTCGTATGATTTTGTAACATAATGGTCTTTAGTTTTTTTTTTTTTTTTAAGTTGTCGGTTAAATTGCTAATATATATTCTAATTTATTTTGTAATTCATATTGTTGTGCATATAATATTAATCGTGTTTGTGATTTAGAGGTCTGCCTTTTTTAGAACTAATATCAACCACTTTTGATATGAAAGCTCTGACTTCTTTAGACGTTTTCTTTGTGTTTTTATTTCAGGTTAAACGGAGCACTAAGCATAGCAAGACATGTAACCAGTGTGTTGAAGGGTTTGATCACTATTGCAGTGACAGGTTTTGTGGTTTAACACATGAATCTTAATCTGCTGTTTTGTTAAGACTTATATTTATAAGCTTCTCTTTCGAGGTTTGGTGTAACCAGTGGCTCAAAAACTGCGTTGGGAAAAGGAACTACACCATGTTCACTCCTGATGGTTTATGTCTTTCTCATAGTGTGTATTGCCTATCTCAACTACTTAAAACAGAAACATGGAAAGTTATGGCTCATTCAAATAACGATATTGACTGGCTTTTGTTGCACCAGTTAATGATAGAAGGTGGAGCAGCCATTGGCATATTTATCAGACGTTTTTTGGACAAGAAAGGGATGGAAACCGAATTGAAGAGAAGTCTTTATGTAGAGTTCCCCAGATGGGCTCTTGCTACAGTATATGTATGCTCTTGAAACCGAATTGAAGAGAAGTCTTTATGTAGAGTTCCCCAGATGGGCTCTTGCTACAGTATATGTATGCTCTTTATACTTTCTTTTCTCATGAAATCTAATGCAGCTTCTTTTCATTCATGAAGTTTGTATTGTTTTGTGTTCTTACAGGTTATGTTGGTTTTGTTAATGACATGTGTCTCAGCAGCCATGGGGAAGCTTTTCCTATCCATGTGGTTCTCATCAGAAAGGCAACTCTTACGATCTCCTAGCCATGAAGTTAGCAGAATTACTCTGTTTTAGATTTCTTACTTTGACAAGTTGTGCTCAAATACTTTCAGAGGATGACAACATATGACTATATTGGCGATGAGGGAGGAGAATCAATTTGCAGAAGTGGACCCTTTTGACGAATTAGATTCATCTTCAGATGAAAGCTCCTATTTTGATTCGCATGGGAGGCCAAGACAAACGTTGATCTCAAAGTTTATGCGCAGGAAAGCAAATGAGGTGAATATATAACTCTTTTCAGTAAAGCTTTTTGCTTATGTTGTTACTACTGTCAAGGCTTCTCAAAGAGAATATTCTATGTAGGACAGAACCAACAGATACTATCCATAAAAATAGAAGGAGATGGTCGTTCACCTTCTTCCACGCTCATCAGCAAGAAACAAGATTTTCATGTAAGCAAAAACCCATGGAAGCTGATCACTTTAAGCAGTGAAAAGCCTTTTCAAGCAGCTGAGAAAGCAATGGAGAGACTGAAGAAGATTCACGTAAGCTACTTTCATATAAGCAAGCTCGGAGTTGGACAAGTATATGCTGCTTCTGTGATGTATAGGTATTTCCTGAAGCGTATCGACCAAAGGTTTCAGCTTGAGAAGACAATGAAGATTCTTCCAGGTGGGTCAGATGAAGGTGAGACTAGCATTGAGCAAGCAGGCCGAGAAACAGAGAGAAGCGTGTATGAAGAAGCATAAGAGATTTATCAGGCTGTATCCTCAAACCAAGAGGTTGGTTCATTTGTGGGAGGGATCAACGAGAGTGGAGGCGGCTTTAGAAACGAAATGAAACAATCCCGGTTAATAACATACGTCATGTCCTTTGACGGAGAAACCCTTCAGAGATACGCTACGATAAGATCAAGAGAAGCGGTTGGGATAATAGAGAAGCATACAGAGGCGTTCTTTGGGAGGCCAGAGATTGTGATAAGGCCGCAAGGTACAATTGATTCGTCCAAGGACGAGCTCGAAAAGATCAGCTTCAAGGGACTGAGAGGCTTGTGTTGGAGGCTGAGACGTTTGGTTCGTTCCTCAGGGATGTGGAGAGTCATGTAGATTCAAGGTATCACTTCGTACTGAACTAAATGGTTTTTGTGGTTTGGTGATGTTGTAATATAGGTCACTGATGACCAACTAATATTTGTTGCTCTCTGTTATATGTGGGTTGAGCACCCCACCCATTTAGAAGGCCCAATACCTATTCTTCAACTCAAGGTCGGCCCAACAAGAAATCCAAGGCCCAACAAGCGATAAAAGGCCAGAATGAATATGCCAAACCGAGCTCGTTACATCGGCTCGGCTCGGCTCGACTTGAACAAAACGACAACAAGCCGCGGCTCAGCTGCACAAACATCCAAGGAATGTACGGCTCGGCCCATTACGTCACCAAGTACGGCCCAACCCGCACGAACTCGACAAGCGGTCAACGGCCTGTAGAAAGTACAACCAAATTTTACTATAAATAGGAATCGTCACTGTACATCAACATAACTTTTTGGGGATTTGTGCACTTCTTACTACTTTCTCTCTCTAGAGTCAATTTCCCGAATTGTAAACCGAGCACGTCCTCTGACCTGCTCGGGAATCTAAATACCAACTACGCTCGTCCCGAGCGTATTATTCTCAACAAAGGACCCCCAAACACGATCCTTTATTCTTTCTTTCCGAGCATTACTTTATTCTTACTTGTCTCCGAATCTAGTCGGTTCTTTCTCAAGAATAACTTAGTTCCTTCGGACCGAGCACGTCGATTCTCCAGCAAGACGAGCATCCCGACCTCGTGACCACCTCGGTAATCACAATTGGCGCCGTCTGTGGGGAGTTAAGTTTTTCTTCACTAACGGACAGATTCAGCGATGACCGGAGCTCCATCGAACAAGGATTACGTCCACATCGAAGACATAACAAGCTCAGAAACAGCCTCCCGAGCAAGAGGGAAACCCCAGCACGTTTCTCAGGTTGCGGATCCAATCATTCAGCCGGCCGGCGCCGAGCAGCAACCTCTGTGTACCGAACGACCACAGCAAACCGCGGAAACTCAGACAAACGAGCAGGACATGTCCACCTTGCTCAAAACTCTCATGACTCAAATAGCCGAACTCTCTCAGGGAAGTAACGCACGCTTCGATCAGCTCGCCACGGCACACGCGGTATGCCAGGGACAAAACAACGATCTGCGAATGACAAGTCAACAAGGATCCGTCCCTCGAGCTCATCTTCACCGAGCGTTATTTGAAGAAACGCCACCTCCAAATCCGAGAAACCGGACGGTAACACAGCAGCAGACCGAGGACGAACAACCTCCCAACACGGATGTCCCGGGCGGCTCAGCGCCCGACGCGCAGAGAGACAACGAAATTGAAGACATAAAGCTAATGTTGAAAAATATGACGTCCAAAGTCCATCAAGCGATCAGCTCGGCCCCCGAAATTGACCGTGTACTGGAAGAAACTCAGAACACTCCGTTCACTCGGCGCCTCATGGATATCCAGTTCGAGCATCCTATCTCTGCGGTCAAAATCAAGATGACGACCTACGACGGTAAATCCGACCCGAGGCAGTTTCTGACAGCATTCCGCATTGCAATGGGGAGGACAAAGTTCAGTGTCGGGGAACGAGACGCAGGTTACTGCCAGCTGTTCGTCAAGCATTTGACTGGCTCGGCCCTGGATTGGTTCTCCCGCTTAGAACCGAACTCGATCGACGGATATAGCGACTTAACGCACGCCTTTCTCAAACATTACTCGATGTATATTCAGGAGGAGGTATCAAACGCCGACCTGTGGGCTATCTCCCAGGGACCAAGGGAAAGCCTCCGATCGTACGTCACCCGCTTCAAAAACGTTTTGGCCAAAATCACGATCACTGACAGCGAGGGTCTACCCGCACTACGAAACGGCCTCTGGTACGAATCAAGCTTCCGAGAAGAACTAAAGAAAAATAGACCAAGCTCGCTAGAGGACGCCCTCCACCGCGCATCGATCTTTGTCGAACTCGAGGAAGAAAAAGAAACCCTAGCCAAGAAGTTTGGGTCCAAGAGTTCGACTACGAGGGACAAAACCGAAAAGAGTATCGAACAATACGAACCTCGGCAGCACTACGACCAGGATTACAAAAAATCCAAGGAAGAAGAAACCGCGAGAAAAGGGAAATCGTCGTATTACGTCAGCGATCAGTTGCAAGGACACCGACAGGACGAGGAACGTTCCCATCAGGATCAACGACAAAGTCATCCCGACCGTTCTCAAAATCATCAGCAGGAACGACCCACCCAAGGATACCAAGGTCAAAATCAAGGCAAGCCATGGAACAAGTTCGTCCGAGGAGCCGAAAAGAACAAGTTATTCTGCGAATATCACCAGCGAGCGGGTCATAGCACCGAGGAATGCAGAAACCTTCAAGCCCTCCTCTTCGCCGATTACCAAAAAGACGGGAAGAAACTAATGCTGGATCGCAACAAACCTCACCCGAAGCAAATCAACCAGGTCACGCAACCAAAGAACGAGGCCGAGCGCTTCAGGATCGTCCAGGAAGAGCGAAGGAAACAGATTGCTTTCAGCGAGGAGACCGAACAAATCAACGCAGCGGCGGCCGCGGACAAAAGAGCCCGCGACGAAGAAGAAGAAGACGGAGCACGTCCAAGGAGACGAATAAACATGATTATGGGAGGACTGCCTATGGTTAACGACTCAGTTCGATCGATAAAAGAATACGAACGGAGGGCCACGGCAGCCCAGCACTACCGACGAAACGCCACCGACGAGCTCAAAATCGGCGAAGAAGTGAGTTTCACCGAACAGGACGCCGAAGGAGTGGACCGACCGCATAACGATCCACTCGTCGTCGCCATGCGAATTGGCGACTGCGAGGTAGAAAAAATTCTGATCGACACCGGCAGCTCGGTCGACCTAATTTTTAGAGAAACACTGCAACGTATGGAGCTCAGCGACTACCGTATCAAACCGTCGACGAGACCACTAACCGGCTTCTCGGGAGACTCGATCAACACAATCGGAACAATCAAACTTCCAGTCTACGTCGGCAGAATCACCAAGCTGATCAAATTCGTAGTCGTCGACCGACCAGCCATCTACAACGTCATCCTCGGCACGCCTTGGATTCACGAAATGAGGGCAGTCCCATCCACATTTCATCAATGTGTCAAGTTCCCAACCCCATTTGGCGTATATACACTACGAGGAGATCAGAGGATATCCCGCACATGCTTCCGTATCGAGCACAAAATGCGCCACAAATCACAAGCGTACCTAGTCGCAGAGCCTCGAATCGAGCTGCCACCTCCCGACCGCCCACAGAAGGACGCGACAGTACAAATCAACATCGATATTCGCGATCCCGAACGCTGCGTTGGAATAGGAGCCAACCTCCGAGCAGATCTACGAGACGAGCTGATAGAATTCCTGAAGGAAAATGCCACGACCTTCGCTTGGACGACGACTGACATGACTGGAGTCGACCCGACCATCGCATGTCACGAACTGCACGTCGATCCGATCTTTAAGCCAGTCAAACAAAAAAGACGAAAGCTCGGCCCCGAACGCGCCAAAGCTGTCAATGATGAGGTAGAGAGACTTTCAAAGGCAGGATCGATCACCGAGGTGAAATATCCGGACTGGTTGGCAAATCCCGTCGTAGTGAAAAAGAAGAACGGTAAATGGAGAGTATGCGTAGATTTCACCGACCTCAACAAGGCGTGCCCAAAGGATAGCTTCCCACTTCCGCACATTGATCGACTCGTAGAAGCGACCACCGGCCACGAGCTACTATCATTCATGGACGCCTTCGCCGGGTACAATCAAATTATGATGCACCCAGACGACCGAGAAAAGACTTCCTTCATCACTGACCGAGGGACATATTGTTACAAGGTGATGCCCTTCGGGCTCAAGAATGCAGGAGCAACTTACCAGCGCCTCGTAAACCGAATGTTCGCCGAACAGCTCGGCAACACAATGGAAGTTTATATTGACGATATGCTCGTCAAATCCGCTCTAGCCGACGACCACATCAGTCACCTCGCAACATGTTTCACGAGCCTGAACAAGTACGGAATGAAGTTGAATCCAGCAAAATGTACTTTCGCGGTCACATCGGGAGAATTCCTTGGTTACATCGTCACAAAGAGGGGCATCGAAGCAAATCCGAAGAAAATAACGGCGATCACTGAGCTCCCATCTCCAAGGAACACCAGAGAAGTCCAACGACTAACCGGACGTGTCGCAGCCCTGAATAGATTCATCTCTCGATCAACGGACAAGTGTCTGAAGGAACGTTTAGATGAATCCTGATTCAATTCCAGATTCAGATTATCCTAAACATGCGATCTAGGTTCTTCTCAGAATAGAAACAAATGATGATCTCACCTTTTACCTGTTTTGTGCAGCGGAAAGGAAGAACAGGCCAGAGATCAGAGAGCCACCGAGTGATAACTCCTCCAGAGGTTCACACACGCACACCAATCAGGAAGCAGGCTGCTAGGCCACTAGGAGAAACCGGCGCAGGGGAGAGAGAGAGTTGACGGCTCAAGTGTTAGGGTTAATCAGTCTGAAACTCGAGTTTTATGACACAAAACTCGTCCTGTTCCGTTTGGGCCGTTTGGCCCAAATACCAATTAACTCGTCGGTGTTTGCGCACTGCATCGATCGTTGCACCTTATGCATCGATCGATGCACAATGGCTAAACCCTCTTATTCTCTCTAAGTATAGTAAATGCCTAGCACTTTTACCATACTCCTGCTAAACCGTTCCTACACGATTTCCTGTTAGCTTAGGCGTGTGACCCATATGGGATCATATAATAAAGGCAATAAGTCCAAGACTTATAGATCATGAGCGGACTCTAGCAAGCCATCATGACCCCCAGTATTATATGACTTATGTCTGATCTTTGACATACTCTTACTTTCTAGAGACAGTACCGAGATTACTGGACACATTTCCAACAATCTCCCACTTGTACTGGAATCTCTGTATTCATAATCCTTTTGTCACAATATCTCGATTAGTCATAAGGCAAGATTAGTGTCATCCTTATAAAGCCTAATCTTGTTCATCGGACTCTGATTTGATACTGACAATCCAAACGACTCGGGACAGTCCGTTTGAGCATGGCCATGCATTTTCCAGTATTCAAATCTCCGATTGGCCTAGAGATATTCACTCCATTTATATTGGAGGGACAAATCCCGTCTTGTTCCATCACTGTAAACTACTCACTTCACAATGTACCCAAACAAGGTCCTTATAACTATCGCAGAACGATAGCGTTAGACAATGATCAAAGTGCATCAGTCCATGTGCAGTCACATGCATGCGAACTCAGGTCTAAGGACTATACTCTATAGTCGTAGTGAGAATCTTTTATGACACAGATATAAATATCCTGAAGAGTTCTCATAAGCGGGTCGCGTCCGGTCGTATGTTCCCAACATACACCTATGTACTGACTTTGATGCCGAGCATCTATGACATACTGAGACTTTGTCATAAGTCACGTACCAATCCAGTCTCACACGGTTGTTGGTGTTCCAATTTCAACAACCTTTGACCAGGGACGGGATGATATAAAACATCTATCAAATATAGGGTCTCATGATCAAGCTAAATGACTTCGATGACTCAAGATCAAGTCATTTACTTTGATGACCTATAAAATGGTTCATATCATTTTGGAATGATTATTTCATCACAGTTAAAATAATCTTGAAATAATAATTTCATTAAACATTTTTCAATGTTATTTCAAGAACATATCCAATAACTAAATAAAGCCCTTTAATAACTCCCACTGAAATTAAGACTACATCTTAATTTCACTTATCCTACAGCAACAGTCCGAGACTCGTGCTTAGGCCTAAGGAGTGGCTTCGTTAATAGATTAGCAACGTTCTCATTCGTTGAAACTTGCTGATCTACTTAACATCTCTGTCATTTATCTCACGGAATAGGTTATACCTATCCTCAAGGTGTTTGGACCTCTGATGTGCAGCTAGTCTCATCTATGCTGGAAATCACATCAAGTTCAGTGACGAACTCTTCTTTCCAAACAACCTCTTTCGCCACTTCCCAAGCTGCGAAATGTTCAGCTTAAGTCATGGAGTCAGCAACAGTGCCTTGCACCGCCAGATAGACACAAGATATAACCGGACTGTGATCGGAAATCATCTTTGTCTATTGGAAACTTGCCTTTCAGACTCTGCTGACTTGTAGCACATCACTTTCTCCGTAAATCAAGAACTTATCCTTAGTATTCCTCAAATACTTTAGGACACACTTTAGGAAACTTGATTCTTTGCTGGATTTGACTGGTCTTTACTTGTCTTGCTTAACATTAAAGCAACATCAAACAAGTACGTTTCATGGCATACATGATAGATCCAATTACCGAAGCATGTGGAATCCTATCCATGCATTTAAGCTCAGCAGTTATCGTAGGATACTGTATCTTGCTTAACGTAATGCCATGTGACATTGGCATAAAACCCTTCTTGGATTGCTGAAAAACGTGTAGGACCTTGTCAATTTAAGAATCCTGACATTGTCCTACCAGCTCTTTTGGATCTCTATCTTTAAATCCAAAAATCCAAGACTTTCGTGGCTATACCCATGTCATTCACAAAACCAACTCCCAAGCCAGTCCTTTACTGACTGCAGCATTGGGACGTTATATCCGAGAATCAGTATGTCATCGACATACACTATGAGAAATGCAATATCGCTCCCACTTATCTATTAGTAAACACACAGTTCCGCTTCGTTCCTGTTCAAGTCAAAACCTTGACTACTTCAACAGAACGAAGATTCCAACTCCGATATGTTTGCTTCCATCCATGAATGGATCGATGAAGCTAACTTACATAAAATGTAATTTTTCGGAGTCCGGGCTCACTTTCGCTTCTTTGAATTTCGCAGATTCATCGCTTTCAATGATCATCAGATCATGCGAACTTTCAATGATTATCAGTTTCAACTAATTACGAGAAATCACTCTCGGATTAGTAACTGATTCATTCATATCTGCGAACTTCAGGCTCCACAGGTGTAGATTCTACAGAAATCTGTAAATCCTTCCGCTGCTCTCCCTCAATAGGTAAAGCAGCCTCCTGTATTTCTCGAATTTCTTCGAGTTGTACTTTTACTCCCACTGTTCTTCTTGGAAAGTAACTTCCCTTCTTAGAAAACAGAATGGTCGTAAAAATACTTTTTTTACTCCCACTGTTCTTCTTGGAAAGTAATTTCCCTTCTTAGAAAACAGAATGGTCGTAAAAGTACCGAGCCTAAATTTCCCTTTGAAAACTTCGAGTTATGCTTTTACTCCCACTGTTCTTCTTGGAAAATAACTTCCCTTCTTAGAAAACAGATTGGACGTAAAAGTAACAAGCCTTAGTTTCCCTAGGACAACCAGCGAAGTAGCACAACTACAAATACTCAGTAAAGACAAATTTGGATCGATTCCAATCCACATTAACGTGGTGTCTTTCAACCGATATTTGTGGAACTATTTCAGCGTAAACTTAGATATTTTAGAGCGTTATTCTTAAATAATATCATGGAAGATTCGTGTGACTCATCTTTAATCATTTCTAATAAGATCTGATTCTTTCTCACAGAAACACCTTCAGGTTTTCAGGAGAAATGAGCTGTGAAACGATTTCACACTCATTAAGATGATCACACAATCAATGACTTAAGTATTCTCACTCGTGATTTAATCCAGAGTCTTAATACTTTTGTCATTCAGATCCTATACTTCATTCTGGAACTCTTTCGACCATGTCAAAGAATTCCGACTTGTGTCTCATCAAATGAACACAGTCTTACTCACTGAAAAATCAGTAGAGATAATGAAGTGCAGGAAATTTTTCTCTGGCATTACTGCTCATTGGGCCACATACATGAGTATGTTCCAGGTCCAATAAGCCTTTGGGCTTTTCTCTAGCTCGGCTAAGATAGGCCCTTTGCCTTTTGGTCTAGTAAACAGAATTCAAGTCTCATAAGATATTTTTATCAAATGAGCCCAATAGTCCATGACTATGGGATTTCCGAATCCGACTTACTCTATGTGACCAAGACTTTATGCCAAGAAAAATCAGGTTTAATTCATCAGATTTAAACCAATTCGGTATTTATGTTACATTTAGGCACTCTTTGGTTTATGATATAAAACCCATTCCATGAATAGGGTGCTACAATTAATATTTCATTAAGATCAAAAGAACAAAACTTGTCTTTTATCAAAATGAAAAACATTCAAATTCTTACAAGAAAATGAAAGACAACTCTGCTTAAAGCAGGTACATTGTAGCAATTACTTAATACAAAACCAAGCCTCAAAGGGATCTATAAGTGAAAACCCTACGGCTGAGGCAGCATCCCAAGCTCCTTCCAGACATGTAGTTTCACTTGCCCTTCCTTTAACGTTCTACTGTTTCTTAGGCTCTGCATATTATCACAAATATCAGTGCCACAACCAGTATCCAATACCTTTAAGGTAGAACTTGAAGTAATAACATGAATACCTGAGGAAGTAGTCGCATACATCGACTTTAACTCCTCATCATCTTCCATGAATTTAATGCAATTTCTCTTCCAATGCCCTGTCTCCTTACAGTAGCAGCACTTACCAACGTAAGAGGTATCTGACTCGGGCTCAGAAGACACACGCTTGCCATGATTCAAAATCTGGACAACTTTGTCTCCACCCTTGTCAGCATTAGGTTTAGCAAACCTACCCTTCTCATTCATGAGATTGTACAGGGTACTCTTCACGTTTGGCTCAACTGTCTTGAGCATTTCATGCAGTTCAGTCAACGTCTTCGTTAAGCCTTTCTTGATATAGTTCCTTACGAACTTATCATAGCTTGACGGCAGTGACTGCAGAATGATCTCAGTTGCCAATTCCTGGCTAACTGGATAATCCAGTTTCCTCAGGTTATCAATGTAACCCATCATTTTACTGACATGAGGACTTACTGGATGATCATTTGGTAGCTTGCAGCTAGTGAGAGATTTAACCAACTGGTATCTCTCCACTCTTATCTGCTCCTGAAATTTTAATTTCAGGCTGCTGATCATCTCTATTGGCGACTCCATGTTCTCATATTGCTTCCGCAAGTCTGAGTCCATGCTAGCCAATATCAGACCACGCACATCTACCGCATCATTATAATGCTTATTCCAAGCATCATATACTGCATGAGAAGCATTGGACCCGATCCTCACGGGGAGAGCTCTCTCAAGAACATAGTCCTTTCTCTCCTGTCTGAGGACTAGCCTCAGGTTCCGCGACCAAGTCAAGAAATTTGATCCGTTCAGCTTGTCCATCTTAAGGACAGACCGGATCGAGAAAGCGTTTTGATTGTTTGTGCTAGTCATAACTGAAAATTTAAGATAAAAGGATTTTAGTTAATATGTTCAATATGATTAATCTCGTATTAAAATTAATATGATTAATCACGCATTATATTCAATAACATAAGTTACCCTCAATAGAATATAATGATTCCAAGATCCACATATAACTAAGATCAAAGTGGGCCACTGGCCGTCACCCAACCTTAGCTTATATCGGTAAGCCCTAAATCGGCTAATTATATCCGTGATATAACTCTTGGTTGTGAATCTGGGCCCGAGGCCCAATCCACTCTGATGTCTCAAGGCCCGGGACTCCCGATGGCCTAGTCAAGAAAACCAGACTATACAGTCATGTAATCATTAATGTCTGGGACTCCCAATGACATTTATGAATCACAAACTGTCTTACCCACGCAAAAGCAGACATCCTCACACTGTAAGGCCATGAATGCAATTGAATGGGCTTTGACAGCTGACATAGCCTGGACAAGACATCCAACGCTTGATATTATTTGAGGTTTGTAGGTTTATTTAAAATCATTCCCAAAATAGAAGATTACTATTTCGGGAAACTTTCTATTTTAGGAAACCTACTATTTTTAGAAACTTTCTAAAATTGGAAACTTTCTAAAACCGGAAACTTTCTAACTTTAGAAATTTCTTAAAATCCAAAACCCGCAAATCCAGAAACTTCTATTTTTAGAAACTTTCTAATTTCAAAATTTCGGAAACTTTAATTTAAAATCGACTTTATAATTTTATAAAATAGATTTTAAATTAATCTGAAGAAAGACTCAATTAACTGGCCCAATTGTTTTAACTTCTTGGCCCGAGGCCCAAGAATTGGTCCATGTCCAAGACATGACCCAATTGTCCAATTAATTGACATAACCGGTCTGGTTCATTAAAACTGGTCTAACCAAGTTTTAATTACTACGATGACCACAATTGTCAACCGGTTATTTACTAAACCGGAATTTCTCAATTTATTTGGTCCAACCAAATCAAATTAGAAATTCCTGGTTTAGGCACTAAATCCAATATTTCTTTCGACATTGGATTTCTTATCCCGGTTTAACCAGACTTAATAAAATTATTAAATCTGTTTATTAAACCGAGACGTTTAATTTTAATTAAATTAAACCGAGCCAAAACCCTAACCGCATCGATCGATGCTCACAGCATCGATCCTGCAACGATCGTTCATCGATCCTGCATCGATCGATGCTCTCACGTGTGCACGAACGGTTATCAGGTTTGGCCGAGAGATTCTCGTGAGATCCATGCGATCGTTTGAACGATCCATGCGATCGCGGTCAATCTCTCGCGACTGCAACGATCGATCCTTGCATTGCATCGATCGATGCAATGCGATCTCAGTCGATGCAAAATCAGTTTAGATCACATACCAAATCAATATAGTTTGGTCATGCGATTTTTAAACAGTTTGTTTGGGATTCAAGTCTTGTTTCTTAAGTGTTTTAATCTTATCAGTAGATTGATTCAAAAACACCTCTTTAAACAATCCTAAACATGAATCTAAACAAGAAAAACCAGAACCTAAAGCTCTGATACCACTGAAGGAACGTTTAGATGAATCCTGATTCAATTCCAGATTCAGATTATCCTAAACATGCGATCTAGGTTCTTCTCAGAATAGAAACAAATGATGATCTCACCTTTTACCTGTTTTGTGCAGCGGAAAGGAAGAACAGGCCAGAGATCAGAGAGCCACCGAGTGATAACTCCTCCAGAGGTTCACACACGCACACCAATCAGGAAGCAGGCTGCTAGGCCACTAGGAGAAACCGGCGCAGGGGAGAGAGAGAGTTGACGGCTCAAGTGTTAGGGTTAATCAGTCTGAAACTCGAGTTTTATGACACAAAACTCGTCCTGTTCCGTTTGGGCCGTTTGGCCCAAATACCAATTAACTCGTCGGTGTTTGCGCACTGCATCGATCGTTGCACCTTATGCATCGATCGATGCACAATGGCTAAACCCTCTTATTCTCTCTAAGTATAGTAAATGCCTAGCACTTTTACCATACTCCTGCTAAACCGTTCCTACACGATTTCCTGTTAGCTTAGGCGTGTGACCCATATGGGATCATATAATAAAGGCAATAAGTCCAAGACTTATAGATCATGAGCGGACTCTAGCAAGCCATCATGACCCCCAGTATTATATGACTTATGTCTGATCTTTGACATACTCTTACTTTCTAGAGACAGTACCGAGATTACTGGACACATTTCCAACAGTGTCTCCCTTTCTACAATCTTCTTCGTGGGAACAAGAAATTCGAGTGGGACGCTAAGTGCGAGGACGCGTTTCAACAGCTAAAGACCTACCTCTCCACCCCACCAATTCTGGCCAAACCCGAGGAGGGAGAGACGCTGTACTTGTACATCTCTGTGTCAACCTCGGCAGTCAGCAGTGTGCTCGTCCGCGACGACCGAGGCGATCAACGACCAATCTTCTACACCAGCAAGATATTTGACGACGCAGAAACACGCTACAACACACTCGAGAAACTCGCGTTGGCAGTCGTCGTCTCAGCCCGGAGGCTCCGCCCCTATTTTCAATCGCATTCGGTGGTCGTTCTAACAAATCAACCGATCCGAACAATATTGCACAGCCCGAGCCAATCAGGAAGGATCGCTAAGTGGGCAGTTGAGCTCAGCGAATACGATATTGAGTACAAGCCCAGGACCAGCGCCAAATCCCAGGTCCTCGCAGACTTCATCATCGAACTACCACCCGAGCTCACCATAGCCGAAGGACAAGAGCCAAAGGAGAAGTGGACTCTGTTCATAGACGGTTCATCATCAAGAAACGGTTCAGGAGTTGGAGTCAAACTAACCTCCCCGACCGGCGAACTGATCGAGCAATCCTTCCGTCTAGGATTTCCGGCCTCTAACAACGAAGCCGAATACGAAGCACTGCTCGCAGGATTGCGACTGGCCGAAGTAGTAGGGGCGAGGCAGGTAGACGCGTTCGCCGATTCTCAGCTCGTTGTGAACCAATTTAACGGGGAATATGAAGCAAAAAACGAGCGCATGGACGCGTACTTAAAGCTCGTCCAAGAAATTGTTGGAATTGTGTCCAGTAATCTCGGTACTGTCTCTAGAAAGTAAGAGTATGTCAAAGATCAGACATAAGTCATATAATACTGGGGATCATGATGGCTTGCTAGAGTCCGCTCATGATCTATAAGTCTTGGACTTATTGCCTTTATTATATGATCCCATATGGGTCACACGCTTAAGCTAACAGGAAAATGTGTTGGAACGGCTTAGCAGAAGTACGGTAAAAGTGCCAGGCATTTGTCGTACTAAGAGAGAGACTAATGGGTCTGATTAAATCCATGGGATTTAATCAGATTGGCATTTTGGGCCCAAAAGCCCAAAAGGGAAAGAGAAGGCTTTTATAAACTAAAAGCCAAGTCTTTTCTCCCCAACCCTAACCCGAGCCGCGAACCTGCTCTCTCTCTGCGCCGATTTCATCAGTGGTCTAGCAGCCGTTTTTCTGTGATCGCGTGTGTGAACCTTTGGAGGATTCATCCCTCGGTGTTTCTATCTGATCTCTGACCTGTTCCATCTCTTCCGCTGCAACAAACAGGTAAAAGGTGAGATCATGTAATGTTTCTATTCAAGAGAACCTAGATCTGTATGTTTAGGTTGATTTGAATCTGTGAATTACACCAGGATCAACTAAACAGTTCCGACAGTGGTATCAGAGCCATTGGTTCTTAGGATTTCTTGTTTTAGATTCATGTTTAGGTTGTTTAATCTGTTTAGAAGTGTTTTGAATCCATTACTGATAAGAAAAACACTTAAGAATCAGAATTGAAATCTAAACACATTAATCGGATCACAAACAAGCTATATGACTTGTTTTTGGTGATCGGCCGTGAGTTGGACCGGTCGGACGGACGGGATCGCGGGTCGGACGGTCGGGATGGTCGGATTGGATCGGATCGGATCGTACGATCGATCGCGATCGATCGTCGCGTCGCGTCCGATTGCTCGTCCCGATCGCGTCTCGGCCAAGTCCCGTCCCGCTCGCGTGCGTAGCATCCCGATCGCTCGGCGATCGTGGAAGCGTCCGTCCGAGTGACCCGAGCTGTCCCGGCTGTTGCGTCCCGTCCGAAGCTGCGCATCGTCCCGATCTCGGATCGTTGGCGGCTTGCGGCTGGACGATGGTCGCGAAGCTAGGGCTGACGTGAATGTCACGGTTCAGCAATTGGACCGGTTCGATTTCGGTTAGGTGGTTCGGTTCAAAACTCAATTAAAATCATCGTTCTGGTTTAATAAACAGATTTTAATAATTTTATTAAATCTGGTTAAACCGGGATAAGAAATCCAATGTCGAAAGAAATATTGGATTTAGTGCCTAAACCAGGAATTTCTAATTTGATTTGGTTGGACCAAATAAATTGAGAAATTCCGGTTTAGTAAATAACCGGTTGACAATTGTGGTCATCGTAGTAATTAAAACTTGGTTAGACCAGTTTTAATGAACCAGACCGGTTATGTCAATTAATTGGACAATTGGGTCATGTCTTGGACATGGACCAATTCTTGGGCCTCGGGCCAAGAAGTTAAAACAATTGGGCCAATTATTTGAGTCTTTCTTCAGATTAATTTAAAATTTATTTTATAAAATTATAAAGTCGATTTTAAATTAAAGTTTCCGAAATTTTGAAATTAGAAAGTTTCTTAAAATAGAATTTTCTGGATTTGCGGGTTTTGGATTTTAAGAAATTTCTAAAGTTAGAAAGTTTCCGGTTTTAGAAAGTTTCCAATTTTAGAAAGTTTCCAAAAATAGTAGGTTTCCAAAAATAGAAAGTTTCCCGAAATAGTAATCTTCTATTTTGGGAATGAATTTTAATAAACCTACGAACCTCAAATAATATCAAGCGTTGGATGTCTTGTCCAGGTTATGTCAGCTGTCGAAGCCCATTCAATTGCATTCATGGCCTTACAGTGTGAGGATGTCTGCTTTTGCGTGAGTAAGACAGTTTGTGATTCATAAATGTCATTGGGAGTCCCAGACATTAATGATTACATGACTGTATAGTCTGGTTTTCTTGACTAGGCCATCGGGAGTCCCGGGCCTTGAGACATCAGAGTGGATTGGGCCTCGGGCCCAGATTCACAACCGAGAGTTATATCACGGATATAATTAGCCGATATAGGGCTTACCGATATAAGCTAAGGTTGGGTGACGGCCAGTGGCCCACTTTAATCTTAGTTATATGTGGATCTTGGAATCATTATATTCTATTGAGGGTAACTTAGGTTATTGAATATAATGCGTGATTAATCATATTAAATTTTTAATACGAGATTAGTCATTTTGAACATAATAACTAATAACCTTTTTATTTATATATTTCAGATATGACTACTACAAGCACACAAAACACATTCTCGATCCGGTCTGTTCTCGAGAAGGAGAAGCTGACTGGAACGAACTTCCTGACATGGTCAAGGAACTTGAGGCTGGTCCTCAAGCAGGAGAAGAAGGATTATGTCCTTCGTGATCCCCTCCCCGAGAGGCCTCTTGCCAATGCTGCCAGGACTCTGCACAATGCTTGGGAAAAGCATTCGTCAGATGAAAATGATGTCTATTGCCTGATGTTGGTGACAATGACTCCTGAGCTGCAAAAACAGTTCGAAAGTGTATTGTCTCCCATCGAGATAATGGCAAGCCTGAAATCGCTTTTTCAGGAGCAGGCTAGGACTGAGAGGTTCCAGACAGTTAAGAACCTCTTGGACTGTAAGTTGGCTGCGAATGCGGCAGTGAGTCCTCATGTCTTGAAGATGATGGGTTATCTCGATCATCTTCAGAAACTCGACTGCCCAATCAGCCAGGAACTTGCCTGCGACATCATTCTGCAGTCCTTACCTGCAAGCTATGATCAGTTCATTCTGAACTTTAACATGCATGGCTTGAGTAAGACATTGCCTGAGCTTCACGGAATGCTCAAGACTGCAGAGCCCAATTTGAGGAAAACCGCCAAGGACCCCAATGTGCTTATGGTGCAAAAGGGCAAGGGGTTTAAGAAATCCTCTGCTAAGGATAAGGGAGCGGCCAAGGCTGTCCAAGTCGCGGACAAGGACACGCCAAAGCCCAAGCCCAAGTCCAAGGCTGGGCCTACTGACATGTGCAGATTCTGCAAAGAACTGGGGCATTGGAGAAGAGATTGTAAGAAATTCCAGGAAGGTCTAAAGGAATTGAAGAAGAAGACTTTCGAGACTTCTTCATCAGGTATTTTTGTTATAGAAGTTAATACAACTACTTCTGATAATACCTCATGGGTCATGGATACTGGTTGTGGGGCTCATATTTGTACTAATATGCAGGCACTCAGCAACAGTAGAAGGCTGAAGCAAGGACAAGTGGAGCTACGAGTTGGGAATGGAGCGAAAGTTTCAGCACTAGCTGTAGGCACATACTTGTTGTCTTTACCTTCGGGATTGATTTTAGAACTGAATAATTGTTATTTTTTACCTGCTATAAGCAGAAATATTATTTCAATTTCTTTGTTGGATTTGGAAGGTTATGATTTTTCAGTTAAGAATAAATTATGTTCCTTCAATCGCAACAATTTGTTCTATGGTTCTGCCCCTCTTTCGAATGGGCTTTACATACTCGATCAATCCGCGCCAATATATAACATTAATACAAAACGGTTTAAACCTAATGAGGAAAACCAAACGTTTCTATGGCATTGTCGTTTAGGGCACATCAGCGAGAAACGCATCAAGAGGCTCCATTCGAATGGACTTCTTGGCTCATTTGACTTTGAGTCATGTGAGAAATGCGAATCCTGCATGATGGGCAAAATGACACGGGCCCCCTTTAATAAACCTAACGAGAGGGCCGGTGACTTATTGGGCCTGATACACACTGACGTGTGTGGCCCAATGTCCACAAATGCAAAAGGAAACTATCAGTACTTCATTACCTTCACTGATGATTTCAGTAGGTATGGATATGTTTATTTAATGAAACATAAGTCTGAATCTTTTGAGAAGTTCAGAGAATTCCAAAATGAAGTACAGAACCAACTTGGCAAAAGCATTAAGGCTCTTCGGTCCGACCGAGGAGGAGAATACTTAAGCCAAGAATTCAGTGATCATCTGAGAGAGTGTGGGATCGTATCCCAACTCACTCCTCCTGGAACACCTCAATGGAATGGTGTGTCTGAGAGGAGAAATCGGACCTTATTGGATATGGTTCGATCTATGATGAGTCATACAGACCTTCCAATATCCCTTTGGGGATATGCTCTGCTAACAGCAGTGTTCACTCTAAATAGAGCGCCATCAAAAGCAGTAGCAAAGACACCATATGAATTATGGACTGGAGTGGCTCCAGTGCTGTCTTATCTCAGAATTTGGGGTTGTGAAGCCTATGTCAAGAGATTGATCTCAGACAAGCTTACACCGAAATCTGACAAATGCTACTTCATTGGTTATCCACGGGAAACCAAGGCTTATTACTTCTATCTACGTTCCGAGAACAAGATCTTTGTTGCCCGGGATTGTAACTTTCTTGAGAGAGAGTTTCTCTCTAAGAAAGACAGTGGGAGTAAGGTACTGCTTGAAGAAATTCAAGATGAACAGGATACTGCTCAACCTAATGAGGAAGAGCAGCAGGAGGACCTACAAGAAATTGTAGAGCCTGAACCTGTAGTACCTGAAGTTCGAAGATCCGGGAGGATCCGTCACGAACCCGAGAGATATCAAGGATTCCTCGTGACTGACTGTCATGATCTTCTGATCATTGATGGTGATGAACCATCGAACTTCAATCAAGCCATGATGGGCCCAGATTCCTCAAAGTGGCGTAAAGCCACTGATTCCGAAATGGACTCCATGTCGGTCAATCAAGTCTTTTCGTTGGTTGATTTGCCTGCTGGTGTAAAAGCCATCGAGTGCAAATGGATCTTCAAGAAGAAGATTGACGTGGATGGAAATGTCCAGATTTATAAAGCCAGGTTGGTGGCAAAAGGTTTCAGACAAGTTCACGGTGTGGATTACGATGAAACCTATTCACCAGTGGCTATGATGAAATCTATTCGGATTCTACTAGCAACTGCAGCTTTTCATGATTATGAAATTTGGCAGATGGACGTGAAAACCGCCTTCTTGAATGGTATTCTGGAAGAGGATGTGTATATGACACAACCTGACGGTTACATAGATCCAAAGAATGCTGGGAAAGTATGCAAGCTTCATAAATCCATTTATGGATTGAAGCAAGCATCGAGGAGCTGGAATCTTCGTTTTGATGAAGCAATCAAACAATTTGACTTCATCAGAAACGAAGAAGAACAATGCGTGTATAAGAAAACTAGTGGGAGCAAGATTGTATTTCTTATTCTGTATGTCGATGACATACTGCTTCTCGGAAACGACATTCCAATGCTGAAGTCCGTAAAAGACTGGCTTGGAAGTTGTTTTTCCATGAAAGACATGGGTGAAGCCGCATACGTTCTTGGAATTAGGATCTATCGGGATAGACCTAAGAGGCTGATAGGCTTGTGTCAAGACTCATACATTGACAAAGTCCTACAAAGATTCAGCATGAAAGATTCCAAGAAGGGCTTCACGCCAATGGTGCATGGCACAACGCTAAGCAAGAAGCAGAGCCCTACGTCGGCTGCTGAGCTTGAGCGCATGAAGAATATTCCTTATGCATCTGCAATAGGATCTGTCATGTATGCCATGATCTGTACTCGTCCTGATGTTGCTTATGCATTGAGCATGACGAGTAGATACCAGTCAAATCCAGGTGAAAACCATTGGATTGCCGTAAAGAATATCTTAAAGTATCTAAGACATACTAAGGATAAGTTCTTGGTGTACGGTGGAAGTGATGTGCTTAAAGTCAGTGGATTCACGGACGCAAGTTTCCAGACAGACACAGATGATTTCCGGTCACAGTCCGGTTATGTCTTTTGTCTGAATGGCGGTGCAGTAAGTTGGAGAAGCTCCAAGCAGGACACCGTTGCTGATTCCACTACAGAAGCTGAATATATCGCCGCCTCAGAAGCGGCGAAGGAAGCTGTTTGGATACGAAAGTTCATTATGGAACTAGGTGTGATACCAGATGCGGCTGAGCCTCTGGCACTGTTTTGTGACAACAATGGTGCTATAGCTCAGGCAAAGGAACCAAGATCACACCAGAAATCCAAGCATGTTCAAAGAAGATATCACTTGATACGTGACATCGTTAATAGAAAGGAAGTCAAGATCAGCCGAGTTCCGACAGATGATAATGTCGCTGATCCGTTGACAAAGCCACTCCCAAGGCCTAAGCTCGAGTTCCTGACTGAAGCTGTAGGCATTAGAAACATTGAAATGTAATCTAAATTTGAGTGGGAGTTTTGTGAGCTTTATTTTAGTTATTTGATATGTTCTTGTAAAACATTATTTTATGTTTTAATGAAATTATTATTTCAAGATTATTTTAACTGTGATGAAATAATCGTTCCAAAATGATATGAAGCATTTTATAGGTCATCGAAGTAAGTGACTTGATCTTGAGTCATCAAAGTCATTTAGCTTGATCATGAGACCCTATATTTGATAAATGTTTTATATCATCCTGTCCCTAGTCGAAGGTTGTTGAAACTGGAACACCAACAACCGTGTGAGACTGGATTGGTACGTGACTTATGACAAAGTCTCAGTGTGTCATAGATGCGCGGCATCAAAGTCAGTACATAGGTGTATGTTGGGAACATACGACCGGACAAGACCCGCTTATAAGAACTCTTCAGGATATTTATATCTGTGTCATAAGAGATTCTTACTACGACTATAGAGTATAGTCCTTAGACCTGAGTTCACATGCATGTGACTGCACATGGACTGATGTACTTTGATCATTGTCTAACGCTATCGTTCTGTGATAGCTATAAGGACCTTGTTTGGGTACATCATGAAATGAGTAGTTTACAGTGATGGAACAAGATGGGATTTGTCCCTCCAATATAAATGGAGTGAATATCTCTAGGCCAATCGGAGATTTGAATACTGGAAAACGCATGGCCATGCTCAAACGGACTTTCCCGAGTCGTTTGGATTGTCAGTATCAAATCAGAGTCCGATGAACAAGATTAGGCTTTATAAGGATGACACCAATCTTGCCTTATGACTAATCGAGATATTGAGACAAAAGGATTATGAATACGGAGATTCCAGTACAAGTGGGAGATTGTTGGAATTGTGTCCAGTAATCTCGGTACTGTCTCTAGAAAGTAAGAGTATGTCAAAGATCAGACATAAGTCATATAATACTGGGGATCATGATGGCTTGCTAGAGTCCGCTCATGATCTATAAGTCTTGGACTTATTGCCTTTATTATATGATCCCATATGGGTCACACGCTTAAGCTAACAGGAAAATGTGTTGGAACGGCTTAGCAGAAGTACGGTAAAAGTGCCAGGCATTTGTCGTACTAAGAGAGAGACTAATGGGTCTGATTAAATCCATGGGATTTAATCAGATTGGCATTTTGGGCCCAAAAGCCCAAAAGGGAAAGAGAAGGCTTTTATAAACTAAAAGCCAAGTCTTTTCTCCCCAACCCTAACCCGAGCCGCGAACCTGCTCTCTCTCTGCGCCGATTTCATCAGTGGTCTAGCAGCCGTTTTTCTGTGATCGCGTGTGTGAACCTTTGGAGGATTCATCCCTCGGTGTTTCTATCTGATCTCTGACCTGTTCCATCTCTTCCGCTGCAACAAACAGGTAAAAGGTGAGATCATGTAATGTTTCTATTCAAGAGAACCTAGATCTGTATGTTTAGGTTGATTTGAATCTGTGAATTACACCAGGATCAACTAAACAGTTCCGACAGAAATTACCGCGCGAATCGGCTCAGTCACGCTAACAAAGATTCCCCGAAGCGACAACTCCTCTGCTGACGCACTGGCCGCCTTAGCATCGACTTCGGACCCCGACCTTCGTCGAATCATTCCAGTCGAATGCATAGCCCGACCAAGCATTGCGTCAAACGAAGACGTACTTCTCATTACCGAGGAAGAAGAAGGATTGGACGATGCTCACAAAAGCAACGAGGATATAACTAAGGATACCGATCCCGAGCATACTATTACCACCGACTGGAGAAACGAAATCAAAGACTATATATTAACGGGGAAGGTCCCTGAGGATCGTTGGGCAGCTCGCCGTTTAAAAGCTCGATGCGCTCAGTACGTAATGATGAAGGACGAACTATTTCGATGGAGCGCGTCCAAGGCACTCTTACGATGCATAAACGGGCAGGAGATCAAATGGGTCACCGAGCAAACCCACGAAGGAGCAGGCGGAAATCATACAAGCGGCCGAGCATTGGCCACAAAAATAAAGCGACACGGTCACTTCTGGCCAACCATGATCACTGACTGCGAGAGCTACGCTTCCCGATGCGAGAAATGTCAGAGGCACGCCCCAAGCATACACCAGCCACCCGAGCTTCTCACCACTGCAGCCACACCCTACCCATTCATGAGATGGGCCATGGACATCGTCGGGCCCCTGCCAGCCTCGCATCAAAAGAAATTCATCCTGATAATGACCGATTATTTCACCAAATGGGTTGAAGCCGAATCCTACTCGGAAATCAAAAACCTCGACGTTCAGAAGTTCGTCTGGAAATACATAATATGTCGCCACGGTGTCCCATACGAGATCGTAACCGATAACGGATCCCAATTCATCTCCAATCTGTTCGAAGGTTTCTGTGCAAGATGGAAGATGCGTCTAAGCAAGTCCACCCCGAGATACCCACAAGGGAACGGACAGGCCGAGGCGACAAACAAGACAATCATTGACGGGCTGAAGAAACGGATGGAGAGCAAGAAGGGCCTCTGGGCCGACGAGCTCGACGGCGTCCTCTGGTCTCATCGAACCACACCAAGGACATCGACCGGTCAAACCCCCTTCTCACTTTCTCACGGAATGGAGGCAATGTCTCCGGCCGAGGTGTGCGTCCCGACAATACGCTTAAGTGTTGCGCCCGAGCACGAGGATCTTAACAACAGCATGATTATTGATTGCCTCGACCACGCAGAAGAATTACGAGACCGAGCACTCCTACGCCTCCAAAACTACCAGCAACAGATCACCCGACACTACAACAAGAAGGTTAAGGGCCGACGTTTTGTAGAAGGCGACCTCGTCCTCAGGAAAGTGTTCGAAAACACGCAGGAATACCGAGCAGGGAAGCTCGGCGCAAATTGGGAAGGTCCATACATCGTCTCGAAGGTAGTAAAACCCGGCGTCTATGAGCTCGTAACGATGAAGGGAGAAGCCATTCCACGATCCTGGAACGCAAATAAGCTCAAGAGGTACTACTACTAAAGCCGAGCACAACTCGCTCACGGAAAAGCCGAGCATCGCGCTCAAAAAAAAAAAAAAAAAAAAAAAAAACGAGCACAACTCGCTCACGGAAAAGCCGAGCATCGCGCTCAAAAAAAAAAAAAAAAAAAAAAAAAAAAAAAAAAACGAGCATCTCTCGTTCCAAAACCGAGCTCGCTATACACGAGTTCGAGTAATATGTAAAGTGAACTACGATCGGCTTGATCCCCTTTCGGGGTACGTAGGCAACCTCTCACGAGGCTCAGCTATATCAATAATAAAATTTTATCAAGTTAAAATTATCTCAACCGCACCGAACAGATCGACATCTTAGCCAGATGTTCGATACTTTTAAAGCCGGGCCAAGTCCCGCACAAGGCTTATCGACAGTGAATAAGCCGAGCATAGCTCTCGCACACTGTCCCGATCAGACCTTAGGGGTAAGCCGAGCACTTACTCGCGCACGACCCGTGGTACAACGAGCATAGTCTCGAAACCCACAACCAAGTAAGCCGGGCCCAGTTCCCGCACAAGGACGACTGACAGAAAAAATAAGCCGAACATAGTTTCGCATAACTGTCCCGGTCAGTCCTACGGGATAAGCCGAGCATCGCGCTCGCTCCTCGCCAAAATCAACTATCTAACCTAAACCGAGCTCTTTCTTTCATCGTTTATTTCAACTTAAGCATAAATAAAAGAGTAGGAACGAGAAGAAAACAAGTTCATTAAGAACGCACGAAGGCGAAGATCCGATTACAATAACATATTACAAAAAAGAAAGGAGAAATAGCAAAGTTTAAGAAGCAGCCTCGGGAGCTCGATCCTCATCCTTGACCAAAGCTTGCTGATCCGCCGCAGATACTGAAGAGCCTCCGGCGGCCCGACCAGGACTATCCGGTGGAGTCATGGTAAAATCTTCGTCCTTCAGATCGGTGAACTCAATCGAGATGAGCGCCTCCTTAAAACGAGCAGCATTGGCATGGGCCTTGGCTATCCTATCAGGAGGAATAGCAAATCCCTCCTTAACCAATGTCTCCAGCATGGACGCAACGGCAGCGGCCTGATTCATCAATATTTGGGTCCTCCGCCCGAGCTCTTTCTCCTCGTTAGCCTTCTTAATTTTAGAAAGCCGAGCCTGCGCTTTCTCAGAAATCCTCCGCCTCTCTTTCTGGACTTCCCGCGTACGAGAGGATCTCAGCCGAGCACACTCGGATTCAAGCTTACTCTCCAAATCGGATACCCGAGCAATCAGTTCATCGGCTTCGGCCCGAACGTTGGAGCAATCAGCCAGACACTGAACATTCTCAGTATTTAGCCGATCGTTCTCAGTCGAAAGTCCAGCGACTCTCTCTTCCAAAGCTGACACCTTCCTCTGCTCATCTTCGAGGGTCGATCGAAGTGCCACCGCATGTAATGACACCTCACGATACCCCTCTAGCTCGGCAATGACCTTACCGGCCATGGTAAGGTCCCGTTTCAGCCCACTGATCGCCTTCTCAAGGTCGACCTCCCTCTGCTCGTACGCATCGAACAGAAGGTTATAGTTAGCAAGGCCCTGAAATGAAAGAGATTAGAAAGAGGACAACCAACAAAAGATAAAAATCATAGGATAAGTTAAATCTTACCCGAGCTATATCTTTGGCTGCCGCTTTCTTCCGATCAGGGAAGCGCGTATTCTCAACCGGAGGCAACGGATGCGGAGGACTTTCCCGAAACATCCGGAACAAGTCCACGCAAGCTCCACCATCACGAACCATCGGCATCTCACCTTCGTACCGAACAGAGAAGCCATAGTCTGTGAACGCCCCTTCACCCGGTCCACCCAAAAAAGTGAGTCCGGCGATTTCATCCAGATCCGGAATAGACTGGTTCTCCCGAGGATCAGCATCCCCGTCTTCTTCCCGGCCTTCAGCCTCAGTGTGGCCAGCGCCCGGGTTATCGATCGAACGCTCCAGAAGGGCCGCATCATCAGCGTTCGGACCCTCGACGTCCCCGACCTGGGTACCCGTAGCACCCGGAAGAAGCACCAGAGCCGACCGCTCGGAAGGCTCAAGTGCTTGACCCGAAGGGTCAACAGACCTCTTTTTCTTCTTCCTGATTAAGGAGAAGACATCAACATTCTCTTCGGTCTCTCGACCATCTTCAGGGACAAAGGGAGTTCCCGGTTCAGTTGCGGCCGCATCCTCGGTCCGCGACCTTTTCTTCTTCTTCCTTTTCTTCTTTTGAGCCTCGACCGCCTCCACCGCCTCGCAAACCTGACGAAACAAATCCCGATGATACTCGTTTACAAAAACCATCCCGGGCGGGACCTCCCCGACCGATGGCGAAAAAGGTCGATTTGGATCCAAGGCAACAGGATTTACCTGTGGCTCGGAGGGATTTGTTGGCTCCGCAACAGGGTTTTCCTGCTGATCGACGAGATTCTCCTCGACATAGTTTACAACTTCCAGATCCATACGACCCATCTCTAGCTTCCGACTCTTCTTCGGCACGATCGGAACGAGAGGTCTACTGTTATGCTCAATCAAAGACTCGACCGAACGCAGATAACAGCCTGCAGAACATACGATGCGTATCGAAGAAGTAAAAAAAAAAGAGGAGCAGAACATAGAAAAGACAAAAAAGGACAATACCTTCGTCTGAACACTCTATGGCTCGCCTGACCCGACTAACGTGAACGTCTGGCCACCTCTGGATACTCCGAGCAACGAGCCTATGCAGCTTCGACAAAAACTGGTCTGGAACTGGGAGATCTATAGAATGACGATCTGCAAGAAGAAAGAATGAGGATGAGTTAGTCTATTTAGAAGAACGAGCACGAAGTAGAGATTACCATGAAGATGATTCCAGAGCGTCCTATACGGCCTCTCAGGATCGGGAACCGAGGCGGAATTAACCCGAACATAAAAGTAGCGATCCTGCCAGTCGTCAATTTTAGACGGTTTCCCGATGACGACCTTCTCCCCATAACGAGAACGCATACAGACATACCGGGTCCCGACGGTAGTAGGGTTCGTGGAAATTGTCGTTATCTCTTCAAAAAACCGAAGAGTCATCTCCACTCCACACTCGGAGGCCAGAATCATGGTTCCAACCAAGTTTTGAACAGCGGCCGGGCACAGTTGGGACATAGCAATCCTTCTCTCTTCGCAATAAGCCACCAGTAACCTCGGTAGAGGGAACCGAAGATGGATACCCCTGAACCAAAAATCGTACAAACATATCCACCCCTCGGGACAATCCCAGGGCCTCTCGTACGACTCAGGTTTGCGAAGCTCGAGCCGGTCAATACCTCCAGGATCACAATTGTCCCTCAACCACGCCAAGTCATCTTCCGAGCATTTCGTCGGAAGAACTTCACGAACAGGGCACGTATTCTTCGGGCCATCCGCGGCCTTTCGCCCCGTTCTCCGAGCCTTACTCGGTCTCCTCGGTTCCACCACCATCCTGTCGCACCGAGCCTGGTCAACCGTAGCCACCACTTCTGCCTTCACGGGAAGAGAGCCCAAATCCTGGTTCAACGGGATCCAGGGCCGAGCACCGTCGTCTTCGGAATCGATCAGATAAGGTACACGAAAACTCTGTACGCTGCCCGAGGCCGTCAGATCTTGAGTTCGGTTATCGTCAGGGTTCTGGGAAATGACCTCCGTTCGTCCCGAACCAGGCGAGGAGACTAGCTGACCTACCGACGAACTGGACTGAACGGAATCATCTTCGGACAATCTAACCGAATACAAGTCCCGACCCGAGGAAGACGCTGAACTAGAATCGATTCTCATGACTTACAATACAACAAAGCAACAAACCTAGAGAGAGAAAAATCTAGAGAGAAGGGAGAGCGAAATACCTGCGGGAGGAGAGAAATGAAACTGAAGAAGAGCGAAGCAAGATATATATAAGCAAGCGGGGAAAATCTCGAGACAGGCGCAATGATGACCCCTACGCAACCCTTCGGCTTCCCACGCTTATAGATGCCATCATTACAACAAACCGACTCTTCGATGCCCCGCCAGTTCCCAAGAAATTTCTCGCGCCCCCCCGAAGGAAAAAAAAAAAAAAAAAAGGGTACACGGATTCAATTAACGGACCGGGCCGATTCCGAATAAATATTGGCCCAACTAAGCACTGATCAAATCCGCCGACCTCGATACCACGAAGATCGACGAACTGGGGGGGGCTTACTGTTATATGTGGGTTGAGCACCCCACCCATTTAGAAGGCCCAATACCTATTCTTCAACTCAAGGTCGGCCCAACAAGAAATCCAAGGCCCAACAAGCGATAAAAGGCCAGAATGAATATGCCAAACCGAGCTCGTTACATCGGCTCGGCTCGGCTCGACTTGAACAAAACGACAACAAGCCGCGGCTCAGCTGCACAAACATCCAAGGAATGTACGGCTCGGCCCATTACGTCACCAAGTACGGCCCAACCCGCACGAACTCGACAAGCGGTCAACGGCCTGTAGAAAGTACGACCAAATTTTACTATAAATAGGAATCGTCACTGTACATCAACATAACTTTTTGGGGATTTGTGCACTTCTTACTACTTTCTCTCTCTAGAGTCAATTTCCCGAATTGTAAACCGAGCACGTCCTCTGACCTGCTCGGGAATCTAAATACCAACTACGCTCGTCTCGAGCGTATTATTCTCAACAAAGGACCCCCGAACACGATCCTTTATTCTTTCTTTCCGAGCATTACTTTATTCTTACTTGTCTCCGAATCTAGTCGGTTCTTTCTCAAGAATAACTTAGTTCCTTCGGACCGAGCACGTCGATTCTCCAGCAAGACGCGCATCCCGACCTCGTGACCACCTCGGTAATCACACTCTCTGAGAATTGATATTTGAAATTTATCAGTTGGTAAGGTAATGCATTAGCAATGAGTTTATAGACATCTATCGATTCCCTGTTTGAATTCGGCTCTCATTACTAGCTTTGTGTTCAACTTTGATCCAATATTTGAAGCCTCCAATATTGTGTGCTATCCATCTTATAGCTTTTTTTCCCCTTAAAGTCTACCTATCTTTTCATTGCAAGTGATATTATCATTTTTGCCAGGGGAAACACTTCACTGCTCATTGTTAAATTATGGCTTTCTAAACCTATTAAATTCAAAACTATAAATATATTGTCTAGTCAAATAGATCCAAATTAACGTTATTATTAAAATGTATAATATTACTCATACATTTCAATTCCCAGAAGATAAGTATCATGAGATTAATTACTAAACATAAACAATAAAATCATTTTGATTAGATTGTACAAAATATTTATAGTCCAAAATAAGAGAAATTAAGAATATTAAAAAAATAAGTTAATGAATGGTAACAAAATTATGATAAGACAACAGTCTTAACAAAATAAATATTGTAAAAGCAAATATTAAAAAACATAAAGTATATATATGCAAAAAGAAAGATACAAATTGAAATGTGAAACCGAAAAAAAAAAATTAAAAAAAATATTAATTGAAGATACAAATTGAAGATTAATAAACTTATTAATTGGGTAAATAAAAATATTATACAAAGGCCCAAACCAAAAAAAAATATTTCAAGAATAAAAATAAACTCATATAAAAAAATTCAAATTAAACTATATTAAATAAGAATCTTAAGTACCAATAAGATCACAAAATATAAAATATGTAACTTTAATATAAATAAAAAAAAACTTAAAATAAAATACAAATACAATAATTAATAATTACTCCATAAAATATGTAGAAAACAAAATAAACAATATTATATTTCTAAAAGATGGTGTTTATGTTTTGGTGTTTAGTTGTGATGAAAAGATGGTTTCTTTGACAATTAGTTTATATTTGATCTCGGCCCAAGTTGATGAACATATGGCACTACGAACTCGGTAGTGATTGTGCCATCTACAGATCTAAATTATAAGACAACCCTCCAACTTTCAAAACATGTATTTTTTTCTGAAAAGTATGTGACTCCTGTTTACAGGATCATTGTCTGGTAGAAATGTTGCATAGATGGCAAGACGGAAAACTCCATGCTAATATAACCTGTGTGATAAGGTCTGCTAACAGTTATTTTCATCAAACTGAATCAGCCTAATAATTTGATATGTGGTTTTAGTGACTTTATGTTTTGTTAACAGTATCATGAAGGAGCTTCAAACGCTTATGTTATGTGGTTTCTTGAGAGGCATGCCATTCTGTACCATTATGTATCGACAACCAAAGAGAATATGAGATTTTGGAATTGGTTAAAGGCACTGATCTAAGTCTAGAGAGGCGTTAGTTAAAAACGAAAGAGGCGTCAAGAGTTGAAATACGATAGAAATGGGGAAATCAAAGAAAGTGAATATGAATCAATTTCAGCTTCAAGTCATCTTATTATTTGGCTTAGAATTGTTTCCTTTTACTTTAAAGGTGAGAGAGTGTGAACTTATGTCAAATGAGGAAGAGAGGCAAGGAAAGAAGCATCGGTAAAACAAAGGAAAATGGTGGAGAAGGTTAAACAAGAGAGGGATTATGAGCTAATCATCATTCTGAACGCAAAAAGCTAAAGAATGAGGAACTGAGACGAGATGTTGGGGAAGGAGATGAAGGAATTTCTAGCAGATCCTAATCCAATTAGGCAATCCTGGTCTGAATTCCAAGCCTAGGATCTAGGGTTCATGTAATTGAATCATTGGGATCTCAGATTTACCTGGTGATTAGCAGCGGAAGATTTACAGATAATCGAGATATAGAGCGCCTCAAATGCTGCGCCTCTACTGGTATCCACACGCACACAAACTGAACAGAAGGGATGCTAGTGCCTTTAGAGATCAGATCTCTCAAGAGGTTTCTGTTTCTTTTCTGGTGGCTGTGAATTAGGTTATTTTTCGAGTTTAGGTCGACCATATATCTTATATATGTCGACTTAAACCACAACGGAAATAACCAACGATTAAACCGAATTAATCTGGTAATCCGCGAGTCGTGTCGACCGACACACTCTCTGTGTCGACCGACACGCTTAGCGTGTCGATCGACACTGCCCAGAAACTTAGTATTGAATGCATATCAAATATGCATTCAACCCGATCATTACTTTAACGATCAACCTCATATACTACGTCCAGTTTGCTTAGGTGTGTGACCCTGTAGGATCATATAACACTAGCAATGAGTTCTCAACTCACTGATCATAAGTGGCTTCTAGCAAAGCATTACGACTTCCCAGTGTCATATGATTGTCTCATCTCGACAGTACGACTTTCACTCAAGAGAAAGTACAATAGATTTCAGGACATTCCCAACAATCTCCCACTTGTACTGGAATCATCTATTCTATAATCCCTTCGTCACTATATCTCGATTTGGCATAAGGCAAGATCTGTGTCACCCTTATTTAGCCAAGATCATGTTCATCGAACTCCGATTTATACTGACAAGACAAACGACTGACAATCACCTCGTTTGAGTGTGGCCACACATTTCTCAGTATCAAATCTTCTATGGGCCCTGAGATATTTATTGTTGGGAATGTCCTGAAATCTACCGTACTATCTCTAGAAAGTATGATAAGTGTCGAGATCAGACATAAGTCATAAATACTGGGTGATCATGATGACTTGCTAGAGTCCGCTCATGATCTATAAGTTTAGGACTTATTACCAGTATTGTATGATCCCGAAGGGTCACACACCATAGCTAACGGGAAAGTTAAATGGAATCAATACGGTAAGATGCAATGGCATTTACTGTATTGGATCAGAGAATTGGGCCAGACAAAATGCAGGCTTTTGTCTGATTTGTGTCTTGGGCCCAAATAACAAATGAGCCATTAGTCATTAGACTTGGGCCCATTAGAGAGTTAATTAGGAGGAAGAAATCGAAACCCTAAGCTAAGGGCTTGCGATTTTTCTCCTTGTGGCCGCGAGTTGTCTCTCTCTCTAACTCTCTCTTTTCTGATCTGATCCATCTCTTTGGTCTAGCAGCCATCCCTTGCTTGTAAGAGTGTGGATACTCAAGGAGGAATAGGTGATTCATCTGTTCTAGACTGATCTTGTCATTACCATCAATCCGCTGTGCAATCAATAGGTAATGTTACAGGTTTGGTTTTATGATTCGTTTTGCAAGAACCTAGATCTGTTAAGATTATGTGTTAGGTTGTAATACGAGAATTGAACCTTGAAAAACACCATAATCCAACAGTGGTATCAGAGCCAGGTTTTAGGTTTCTTGTAATTTGGATCATAGGGCTGTTTAATTGTTTAGAGAATCAATTATGCGAAAATTGATTAAAACTAATTAAGACCCTAAATCGGCTGCTTGATTTTGGTCTTGGCCGAATGATCTTGTTAATAATCGAATGTCCCATTCAATTATTAAACCCTAATCGCATGTTATGAGCCGATAGATCATGTGATCGATCGATGCCTAATCCGAGATCGATCAATATGGTCGTGAGGCAAAGGATCGTACGATGTGCATGGGTCGCGTGTGATGCCCTAAAACCGAGATCGATCGTCCGATTGTGAGGCTGGCATGGGATCGTGCGTGAGCCGTATTGCGTGATGCATGAGCCATGATGTCGAGTGCTGAGTGTGATCCGATGCGATGATCGATCTTGCGATCGTGAGCATGCGCAAGTTGCGCCGTGATGATCATGGGCCTCGGATGATCATGGGCCCACAAATTGCGTTAATGGACCGAGTTGGATCTTGGATCCGATTGTTTGGCCCGTTAAAAGTTTACGTCCCGCGAATAGTCAATCGGTTAAACCGAGCTTCGCGGTTCGTTGCCCAAAACCACACCAATTTAACCGGTCCATTTAATTGGCGGTTAATTGTGTGTTTAAAGCCTTAAACCGCAAGTTAAATCAAATTGGCTAAAACACTAGGTGTTTCTTCCCGGTTTTGGATTTAACTGAACCGATCCAATTTAATTGGTGGTTCAAGCGGTTAACCCAAATCGCGGTTTGCGGGAAATAATTTTATTTCTGGTTAAACCGGATTTAAATTCATTAAATTGAATTTTAACCTAAACCGAAGGCTGGTCTAAGTTTGATTTGGTTGGACCAAATAATTTAGAGCTGGTCTAGTTTAGTAAATAACCGATGGTTTTGATAGTTAATTTGGTCTTGGACCAGAATTAATAAACCGTATCGGTTATGTCAAATTATTGGGCCAACTGGAATTCTATGGTCTTGGGCCAATAATTGGGCCTATAATTTGTGACCCAACCCAAAATATTTAATAAAATATTAAATTAGAAATTTCTATTTTTAGTAAGTTACTAAATTTAGAAAGTTTCTAAAATAAGAAAGTTTCCCAAAATAGTAATCTTCTATTTTTGGAAATAAAACTTAAAAATCCTCAAAAACAATATCAAGCTTGGATGTCTTTCCAATCTTGTCAGCTACTTAACGCTTATTCGATTACAGATATGGCTTACAGTGTGAGGTGTCTGTTTTCGCATAAGTAAAGTAGTATATAGTCACTAATTTCATTGGGAGTCCCAGACTTTAGTGATTATTTGACTGTAAGAGATTGGTTTCCTTGACTGGGCTATCGGGAGTCCCGGGCCTTGAGACATCTGGTGAATTTGGGCCTCGGGTCCAATTCACAACCGAGAGTTATATGAGATATAACTAGCTGTGTGTATGCTTACCAAGTAAAGCTAATTCCGGGTGACGGCCAGTGGCCCACTTTGGATTTAGCTGAACATGGGTCTCGGAATCATTGTATTCTTATGAGGTTAAACAAAGAAATTTTGAATACAATGCGAGTTTTCTTATAAGTTGTTAAGATTGCTCTTTTATGAACATAATAACTAAATCTCTATTGTCTCATATTTTCAGCTATGTCAAGCACAACAACTCAAAACACTTTCTCGATCCGGTCTGCCCTTGAGAAGGACAAACTGAACGGATCAAACTTCCTGAACTGGTCCAGGAACCTGAGACTTGTGCTCAGGCAGGAGAAGAAGGCTTATGTCATTGAAAGAGCTCTCTCTCCTAGACCTGCGAATAATGCCGCACAAGCTGTGAAGAATGCTTGGGATACGCATTCTTCAGATGCTAATGACGTGATTTGCTTGATGTTGGCGACAATGGCTCCCGAACTGCAGATGCAGTGGGAAGGCCTGACTTGTCCCATGGAGCTGATGGCAAATCTGAAAGCGTTGTTTCAGGAGCAGGCTCGTACAGAGAGATTCCAAACTGTTAAGAATCTCTTGGACTGTAAAATGGCTAAGGATGCAGCAGTGAGTCCACATGTTCTGAAAATGATGGGTTATCTCGATCGTTTGACTAGGCTCGACTGTCCTATAAGCCAAGAGCTTGCTTGTGATATCGTTCTGCAGTCTCTTACTCCTGCATATGACCAGTTCATTTTGAACTATAATATGCATGGGTTGATAAAGACGTTGCCTGAGCTACATGGTATGCTCAAGACTGCAGAACCGAATCTGAAGAAGACCAAGGAGTCGTCTGTACTCATGGTTCAGAAGGGCAAGGGTTTCAAGAAATCCGCTGCAGACAAGGGAAAGGGCAAGGTAGTCAGCAATGAAAAGGCCAAGCCCAAGCCCGTGTCTAAAGCTGGGCCTTCTGATATCTGCCACTTTTGCAAAGAGGCAGGGCATTACCGCAGGGACTGTAAGAAATACCAGGAAAGTCTGAAGAAGAAGAAGTCCTTGGAGACTAAATCTTCAGGTAT
Organism: Orychophragmus violaceus; assembly: GCA_030180135.1. NCBI lineage: Eukaryota > Viridiplantae > Streptophyta > Magnoliopsida > Brassicales > Brassicaceae > Orychophragmus > Orychophragmus violaceus. The sequence continues at coordinate 80,491,935 of CM058230.1, forward strand.
TTTTGTTATTGAAGTAAATACTACTACTTCTGATAATACCACTTGGGTATTAGATACTGGATGTGGGGCTCATATTTGTACTAATATGCAGGCGCTCAGCAACAGTAGAAGGTTGAAGCAAGGGCAAGTAGAGTTGCGGGTTGGCAATGGAGCGAAGGTTCCAGCACTGGCCGTTGGCACTTACTTGTTGTCTTTACCTTCTGGATTGATTTTAGAACTTGAGAATTGTTATTGTGTACCTGCTATAAGCAGAAATATCATTTCAGTTTCATTGTTGGATTTGCAAGGATTTGATTTTTCTATTAAGAATAAATTGTGTTCCTTTAATCTCAATGATATGTTCTATGGCTGTGCCCCTCTTATAAATGGGCTGTACATGCTGGATCAATCTGCTCCAGTATATAACATAAATACAAAACGGTTCAAATCTAACGAAGAGAATGAAACGTTTCTCTGGCATTGTCGTTTGGGGCACATTAGTGAGAAACGCGTCAAGAGGCTCCATTCAAATGGACTCTTGGGCTCATTTGACTTTGAGTCTTGTGAGCAATGCGAATCTTGCCTAATGGGCAAAATGACACGGGCCCCTTTCAATAAACCCACAGAAAGGGCCAGTGAACTATTGGGCCTGATACATACTGACGTGTGTGGCCCAATGTCCACAAGTGCTAGAGGAAACTTTCAGCACTTCATTACATTCACTGATGATTTCAGTAGATATGGATATGTCTACTTGATGAAACATAAGTCGGAAACTTTTGAAAAGTTCAAAGAATTCCAGAATGAAGTACAGAACCAGCTTGGTAAAAGTATTAAGGCTCTTCGGTCGGACCGAGGAGGAGAATACTTGAGCCAGGAATTTCGTGATCATCTAAGTGAGTGTGGGATTATCTCCCAACTCACACCTCCTGGAACACCTCAGTGGAATGGTGTGTCTGAGAGAAGGAATCGGACATTGTTAGATATGGTCCGATCCATGATGAGTCACACAGACCTTCCTATATCCCTTTGGGGATATGCTTTGCTCACCGCAACGTTCACACTGAACAGAGTGCCATCAAAGGCAGTAGCAAAGACACCATATGAGATATCGACTGGAAAAGCTCCAGCAATGTCTTTTCTCAGAATTTGGGGTTGTGAAGCCTATGTCAAAAGATTAATCTCAGACAAGCTTACACCAAAATCTGACAAATGCTACTTCATTGGTTATCCTAGGGATACCAAGGCTTATTACTTCTATCTGCGATCCGAGAACAAAATCTTTGTTGCTCGGGATTGTACTTTTCTTGAAAGGGAGTTTCTCTCTAGAAAAGATAGTGGGAGTAAGGTACAACTTGATGAAATTCAAGAAGGACAGGAACCTGTTCAACCTAATGAGGAAGAACAGCAGGATGAATTACATGAAGTTGTAATAGAACCTGAACCTGCAGTACCTGAAGTTCGAAGATCCGGAAGGATCCGTCACGAACCTGATAGATATCAGGGATTCCTTGTGACTAATTGCCATGATCTTTTGATCATTGACGGTGATGAACCCTCGAACTTTGCAGAAGCCATGATGGGCCCTGACTCCTTAAAGTGGCGTGAAGCCACAGAATCCGAGATGGACTCCATGTCTGCTAACCGAGTGTTTTCACTGGTTGATTTACCTGCTGGTGCAAAAGCCATCGAGTTTAAATGGATCTTCAAGAAGAAGATAGACGTGGATGGAAATGTCCAGATTTACAAAGCCAGGTTGGTGGCAAAAGGTTTCAAGCAAATTCATGGTATAGACTATGATGAAACCTATTCACCAGTGGCAATGATGAAATAAATTCGGATTCTCCTAGCAACTGCCGCTTATTATGATTATGAGATTTGGCAGATGGATGTGAAAACCGCCTTCCTGAATGGAATCTTGGAGGAGGATGTGTATATGACACAACCTGACGGTTACATTGATCCTAAGAATGCTGGGAAAGTATGCAAGCTTCACAAATCCATTTATGGATTGAAGCAAGCATCGAGGAGTTGGAATCTTCGTTTTGATGAAGCAATAAAGAACTTTGACTTCATCAGAAACCAAGAGGAACAATGTGTGTATAAGAAAACTAGTGGGAGCAAAGTGGCGTTTCTTATCCTATATGTCGATGACATATTGCTTCTTGGAAATGATATTCCAATGTTGAAGTCTGTTAAAGACTGGCTGGGAAGTTGTTTTTCCATGAAGGACATGGGTGAAGCCGCGTATGTTCTTGGAATCCGAATCTTTAGAGACAGATCTAAAAAGCTGATTGGACTTTGTCAAGATGCTTATATAGATAAAGTCCTGCATCGATTCGGAATGGATAAATCCAAGAAGGGGTTCACGCCAATGATACATGGTACTACACTAAGCAAGGATCAGTGTCCTAAAACACCTGATGAGCTTAAGCGCATGAGTAGGATTCCTTATGCTTCGGCTATAGGATCTATCATGTATGCCATGATTTGTACTCGTCCTGATGTTGCTTATGCACTAAGCATGACGAGTAGGTACCAGTCTAATCCAGGTGAGAGTCACTGGATTGCCGTAAAGAACATCCTGAAGTATTTGAGGAATACTAAGGATAAGTTCTTGGTTTACGGAGGAAGTGAAGTGCTTGAAATCAGTGGATTCACGGATGCAAGTTTTCAGACAGATAAAGATGATTTCCGGTCACAGTCTGGCTACATCTTCTGTCTGAATGGTGGTGCAGTAAGTTGGAAGAGTTCCAAGCAGAGCACCGTGGCAGATTCCACAACTGAAGCTGAATACATCGCTGCTTCGGAAGCTGCGAAGGAAGGAGTTTGGATAAGGAACTTCTTGATTGAACTCGGTGTATTCCCAAATGCCACTGAGCCTCTAGCACTGTATTGTGACAACAATGGTGCAATTGCTCAAGCCAAGGAACCGAGACATCATCAGAAATCCAAACACATTATGAGAAGGTATCACCTGATTCGTGATATAGTGAATAGAGGTGAAGTGATGGTCAGCAGAGTTCCCACTGATGAGAACGTGGCTGACCCGTTGACAAAGCCACTCCCGAGACCTAAGCACGAGTTGCATACTGCTGCTGTAGAAATTAGAGATATTCATATGTAATCTCTTTTTGAGTGGGAGTTGTGAGGGCTTTTGTTTTAGTTATTTTGATTGGTTCATGTAAACATTTTTTAAATGTTAATGAAATTTTATTTCTGGATTATTTTTAACTGTGATATAAAATAATCGTTCCAAAATGATTCATGTCATTATATATGGGCCATCGAAGTACATGAGTTGACTTGATCCTGAAACCCCATATTTAACGAAGTGACATAAATCAAAGTGTCCATAGTCGAAGGTTGTTGAATTGGAACACCAACAACCACTTGAGACTAGATTGTGTTGAGACTTATGACCAAGTTTCGAGGGGTCATAGATGCGCGGCATCAAAGTCGACACATAGGTATATGTAGGGGAACATATGACCGGACATGGCCCGCTGATGAGAACTCTACAAGATATTAATATCTGTGTCATAAGAGGTTCTCATATACGACTATAGAGTATAGTCCTTAGACCTGAGTTCGCATGCATGTGGCTGCACATGGAGTAATACGCTTTGATCATTGTCTAACGCTGTTTCGTAATTGGGAGCTATACGGACCTTGGTTGGGTGTATTATGAATTGTGTAGTTCATAGTGATGGAACAAGATGGGATTTGTCCCTGCCGTTTAACGGAGGTAATATCTCTAGGCCAATCGGAGATTTGATAGCTGGTAAGAGAATGGCCATTCCCAAACGGACTTGCCCAAGTCGTTTGAATTGTCAGTATCAAATCTGTTCCGATAAACATGGTCTGGCTATATAAGGATGACACACATCTTGCCTTATGCCAGATCGAGATATTGAGACAAAAGGATTAGGGAATGTAGGATTCTAGTACAATCGGGAGATTGTTGGGAATGTCCTGTGTAGGATTCCAGTACAAGTGGGAGATTGTTGGGAAAGTCCTGAAATCTACCGTACTATCTCTAGAAAGTATGATAAGTGTCGAGATCAGACATAAGTCATAAATACTGGGTGATCATGATGACTTGCTAGAGTCCGCTCATGATCTATAAGTTTAGGACTTATTACCAGTATTGTATGATCCCGAAGGGTCACACACCATAGCTAACGGGAAAGTTAAATGGAATCAATACGGTAAGATGCAATGGCATTTACTGTATTGGATCAGAGAATTGGGCCAGACAAAATGCAGGCTTTTGTCTGATTTGTGTCTTGGGCCCAAATAACAAATGAGCCATTAGTCATTAGACTTGGGCCCATTAGAGAGTTAATTAGGAGGAAGAAATCGAAACCCTAAGCTAAGGGCTTGCGATTTTTCTCCTTGTGGCCGCGAGTTGTCTCTCTCTCTAACTCTCTCTTTTCTGATCTGATCCATCTCTTTGGTCTAGCAGCCATCCCTTGCTTGTAAGAGTGTGGATACTCAAGGAGGAATAGGTGATTCATCTGTTCTAGACTGATCTTGTCATTACCATCAATCCGCTGTGCAATCAATAGGTAATGTTACATGTTTGGTTTTATGATTCGTTTTGCAAGAACCTAGATCTGTTAAGATTATGTGTTAGGTTGTAATACGAGAATTGAACCTTGAAAAACACCATAATCCAACAGTCTCCTGTTATATAGGAGGGACAAATCCCATCTTCTTCCATCCATGTTTCTTCACACGCTTCATGATACACCCAATCAATGCCTTTATAGTCACCAGTTACGGTTGACGTTTGACAAGGTTAAAGCGGACCAATTCACATGTAAGAAAACATGATGAACTCAGGTTTAAGGACTATACTCTATAGTCGTAATGAAAACTCTCATGACACTTATATAACTATCTCGTAGAGTTCTCATCAGTGGGTCATGTCCGATCCTGTGTTCTCCAACACATATCTATGTGATTGACTTTAATACTCTTATTAATGACTCCATGAAACTTAGTCATCAGTCACCTCACATACTAGTCCCACGTGGTTGTTAATGTCCCACTTTAACAACCTTGACCAAGGACCAACATAATTTATGTCATTTATTATCTATAGGGTTTCATGATCAAGTCACATACTTGATGACCTATAAAATGTCATAAATTACTTTTGGGACTATTATTTAATAACCATTATTAAATAATACAGATGTCAGATTTCAATAACATAATCAAATTATGTTTATACGGACATCATATCATAACTAAAATTAATAACAACGACTCCCACTAAAATTAAGATCACATCTTAAGACATCTAATGCCTTTAGCAATAGCCTGACCCTCATTCGTGAAGGATTATGGTGTTTGTTCAAGGTTTAATTCTCAATTACAACCTAACACAAATCCTTAAACAGATCTAGGTTCTTGCAAAACGAATCATAAAACAAACCTGTAACATTACCTATGGATTGCACAGCGGATTGATGGTAATGACAAGATCAGTCCAGAACAGATGAATCACCTATTCCTCCTCAGTATCCACACGCTTACAAGCACGGATGGCTGCTAGACCGGATGGATGATCAACAGAGAGATTCAAGAGAGAAAGAGAGCCACGGCTGGGCTGCTCCAAAATCGCAGGAGAACAAAAGAATACTAGGGTTTTTCAACCCTTGTTCCCTCTTATTACACTAATGGGCCCAAGTTTAATTAATTAATTAAACTAATAGCTCATTAGTCTTTTGGGCCCAAGACACAAATCAGACAAAAGCCCATTTGTTGTCTGCCCAACTCTCTGTACAAATACAGTAAATGCTACTGCATCTTACCGTATTAATTCCATCTTAACTTTCCCGTTAGCTATGGTGTGTGACCCTTTGGGATCATACAATACTGGTAATAAGTCCTAAACTTATAGATCAAGAGCGGACTCTAGCAAGCCATCATGATCACCCAGTATTTATGACTTATATCTGATCTCGACACTTATCATACTTTCTAGAGATAGTACGGGTAGATTTCAGGACATTCCCAACAATCTCCCACTTGTACTGGAATCCTACAAAGGACATTCCCAACAATCTTCTGATTGTACTGGAATCCTACATTCCCCAATCCTTTTGTCTCAATATCTCGATCTGGCATAAGGCAAGATGCGTGTCATCCTTATATAGACAGACCATGTTTATCGGACCAGATTTGATACTGACAATGCAAACGACTTGGGCAAGTCCGTTTGGGAATGGCCATTCTCTTACCAGCTATCAAATCTCCGATTGGCCTAGAGATATTACCTCCGTTAAACGGCAGGGACAAATCCCATCTTGTTCCATCACTATGAACTACACACTTTATAATACACCCAACCAAGGTCCTTATAGCTCCCAGTTACGAAACAGCGTTAGACAATGATCAAAGCGCATTACTCCATGTGCAGCCACATGCATGCGAACTCAGGTCTAAGGACTATACTCTATAGTCGTATATGAGAACCTCTTATGACACAGATATTAATATCTTGTAGAGTTCTCATCAGCGGGCCATGTCCGGTCATATGTTCCCCTACATATACCTATGTGTCGACTTTGATGCCGCGCATCTATGACCCCTCGAAACTTGGTCATAAGTCTCAACACAATCTAGTCTCTACAGGTTGTTGGTGTTCCAATTTCAACAACCTTCGACTATGGACACTATGATTTATGTCATTTCGTTAAATATGGGGTTTCAGGATCAAGTCTACTCATATACTTCGATGACCCATATATAATGACATGAATCATTTTGGAACGATTATTTTATATCACAGTTAAAATAATCCAGAAATCATAGATTTCATAAACATAAAATATTATGTTTACATGAACCTTTCAAAACAACTAGAAAAGCCCTTTACAAACTCCCACTGAAATTAAGACTACATCTTAATTTCACTCATCCTACAGCTACAGTCCGCGACTCGTGCTTAGGCCTAAGGAGTGGCTTCGTTAATAGATTAGCAACGTTCTCATTCGATGAAACTTGTTTATCTACTTAACACCTCTGTCATTTATCTCAAGGAATAGGTTATACCTATCCTCAAGGTGTTTGGACCTCTGATGTGCAGCTAGCCTCATCTATGCTGTGAATCACATCAAGTTCAGTGATGAACTCTTCTATCCAAACAACCTCTTTCGCCGCTTCTCAAGCTGCGAAATGTTCAGCTTAAGTCATGGAGTCAGCAACAGTGCCTTGCACCGCCAGTTAGACACAAGATATAGCCGGACTGTGACCAGGAATTATCTTTGTCTATTGGAAAATTGCCTTTCAGACTCTATCGACTTGTAGCACCTCACTTTCTCCGTAAATCAAGAACTTATCCTTAGTATTCCTCAAATACTTTAGGATATTCTTTACGGCAATCCAGTGATTCTTAGCTGGATTTGACTGGTCTTTACTTGTCTTGCTTAACATTAAAGCAACATCAAAACAAGTACGTGTCATGGCATACATGATAGATCCAATTGCCGTCGCATATGGAATCCTATCCATGCTTTCAAGCTCAGCAGATATCGCAGGACACTGTATCTTGCTTAATGAATTGCCATGTGACATTGGCATAAAACCCTTCTTGGATTGCTGATTACGTGTAGGACTTTGTCAATTTAAGAATCCTGACTTTGTCCTACCAGCTCTTTTGGATCTTTATCTTTAGATCCAAAATCCAAGAACTACGTGGCTTTACCCATGTCAATCATAAAACCAACTCCCAAACCTGTCCTTTACCGACTGCAGCATTGGGACGTTATATCCGAGAATCAGTATGTCATCGACATACACTATGAGAAATGCAATAATGCTCCCACTTATCTTTTAGTAAACGCACAGTTCCACTTCGTTCCTGTTCAAGTCAAAACCTTGACTACTTTAACAGAACGAAGATTCCAACTCCGATATGTTTGCTTCCATCCATGAATGGATCGATGAAGCTAACTTACGTACAGTATAACTTTTCGGAGTCCGGGCTCACTTTCGCTTCTTTGAATTTCGCAGATTCGTCGCTTTCAATGATCATCAGATCATGCGAACTTTCAATGATCATCAGGTTCAATTAATGACGAGAAATCACTCTCGAATTAGTGACTGATTCATTCATATCTGCGAACTTCAGGCTCTACAGGTGTAGATTCTACAGAAATCTGTAAATCCATCCGTTGCTCTCCCTCAACAGGTTGAGCAGCCTCCTGTATTTCTCGAATTTCTTCGAGTTATACTTTTACTCCCACTGTTCTTCTTGGAAAGTAACTTCCCTTCTTAGAAAACAGAATGGACGTAAAAGTAACAAGCCTTGGTTTCCCTAGGACAACCAGCGAAGTAGCACAACTACAAATACTCAGTAAAGACGAATTTGGATCGATTCCAATCCACATTTACGTGGTGTCTTTCAACTGATATTGGTGGAACTATTTCAGTTCAAACTTAGATATTTCTAGAGCGTTATTCTTAAAGAATATCATGGAAGATTCGTGTGACTCATCTTTAATCATTTCTAATAAGATCTGATTCTTTCTCACAGAAATACCTCAAGGTTTTCAGGAGAATTGAGCTGTGAAACGACTTCACACTCATTCAGATGATCACACAATCAATGACTTAAGTATTCTCACTCGTGATCTAATCCAGAGTCTTAATACTTCTGTCATTCAGATTCTATACTTCATTCTGGAACTCTTTCGACCATGTCAAAGAATTCCGACTTGTGTCTCATCAAATGAACACAGTCACACTCACTGAAGTAATCAGTAGAGACAATGAAGTACAGGAAATTTTCTCTGGCATTACTGCTCATCGGACCACATACATGAGTATGTTCAATCTCCAATAAGCCTTTGGGCCTTTTACTAGCTCGGCTAAGATGGGCCCTTTGTCTTTTGGTCTAGTAAGCAGAATTCAAGTCTCATAAGATATCCATTCAAATGAGCCCAAAAGTCCATAACTATGGGGTTTTTGAATCTGACTTACTCTATGTGACCAAAACATTTATGCCAAGAAAAATCAGGTTTAATTCATTAGATTTAAACCAATTGCGGTATTTATGTTATATTTTAGGCACTTTATGTTTTAAGATATAAAACCCATTCCTTGAATAGGGTGCTACAATTATCATTTCATTAAGATCAAAAGAACAAAACTTGTCTTTTATCAAAACGAAAAACATTCAAATTCTTACAAGAAAATGAAAGACAACTCTGCTTAAAGCAGGTACATTGTAGAAATTACTTAATAAAACCAAGCCTCAAAGGCATCTATAAGTGAAAACCCTATGGCTGAGGTAGCATCCCAAGCTCCTTCCAGACACGCAGTTCCACTTGCCCTTCCTTCAACGTTCTACTGTTGCTCAGGCTCTGCATATTATAACAAATATCAGTGCCACAACCAGTATCCAATACCTACAAGGTATAACTTGAAGTAATAACATGAATACCTGAGGAAGTAGTCTCATACATCAACTTTAACTCCTCATAATCTTCCATGAATTTAATGCAATCTCTTTTCCAATGCCCAGTCTCTTTACAGTAGCAGCACTTACCAACGTAAGAGGTATCTGACTCGGGCTCAGAAGACACACGCTTGCCATGATTCAAAATCTGGACAACATTGTCTTCACCCTTGTCAGCATTAGGTTTAGTAAACCTACCCTTCTCATTCATGAGATTGTACAGGGTGCTCTTCACGTTTGGCTCAACTGTTTTGAGCATGTCATGCAGTTCAGTCAACGTCTTCGTTAAGCCTTTCTTGATATAGTCCCTTACGAACTCATCATAGCTTGACGGCAGTGACTGCAGAATGATATCAGTTGCTAATTCTTGGCTAACTGGATAATCCAGTTTCCTCAGGTTATCAATGTAACCCATCATTTTACTGATATGAGGACTTACTGGATGATCCATCGGTAGCTTGCAGCTAGTGAGAGATTTAACCAACTGGTATCTCTCAATTTCAGGCTGCTGATCATCTCTATTGGCGACTCCATGTTCTCATATTGCTTCCGCAACTCTGAGTCCATGGTAGCCAATATCAGACCACGCACATCTACCGCATCATTATAATGCTTATTCCAAGCATTATATACTGCATGACTGGCTTTGGATCCGATCCTCTCGGGGAAAGCTTTCTCAAGGACATAGTCCTTTCTCTCATGCCTGAGAACCAGCCTCAGGTTCCGCGACCAAGTCAAGAAATTTGATCCGTTCAGTTTGTCCATCTCAAGGACATACCGGATCGAGAAAGTGTTTTGATTGTTTGTGCTTGTCATAGCTGAAATTTAGAGATAAATAGAGTTTTAGTTATTAAGTTCATAAAAGAGCAATCTTAACAACTTATAAGAAAACTCGCATTGCATTCAAAATTTCTTTGTTTAACCTCATATGAATACAATGATTCCGAGACCCATGTTTAGCTAAATCCAAAGTGGGCCACTGGCCGTCACCCAGAATTAGCTTTACTTGGTAAGCATACACACAGCTAGTTATAACCAATAACTCTCGGTTGTGAATTGGGCCCGAGGCCCAAATTCACCAGGTGTCTCAAGGCCCGGGACTCCCGATGGCCCAGTCAAGGAAACCAATCTCTTACAGCCAAATAATCACTAAAATCTGGGACTCCCAATGAAATTAGTGACTATATACTACTTTACTTACGCGAAAACAGACACCTCACACTGTAAGCCATATCTGTAATCAAATAAGCGTTAAGTAGCTGACAAGACTGGAAAGACATCCAAGCTTGATATTGCTTTTGAGGATTTTTAAGTTTTATTTCCAAAAATAGAAGATTACTATTTTGGAAACTTTCTTATTTTAGAAACTTTCTAAATTTAGTAACTTACTAAAAATAGAAATTTCTAATTTAAATATTTTATTAAATATTTTGGGTTGGGTCACAAATTATAGGCCCAATTCTTGGCCCAAGACCATAGAATTCCAGCTGGCCCAATAATTTGATATAACCGATCCGGTTTATTAATTCTGGTCCAAGACCAAATTAACTATCAAAACCATCGGTTATTGACTAAACCAGACCAGCTCTAAATTATTTGGTCCAACCAAATCAAACTTAGACCAGCCTTCGGTTTAGGTTAAAATTCAATTTCTTGAATTTAAATCCGGTTTAACCAGAAATAAAATTATTTCCAGCAAACCGCGATTTGGGTTAACCGCTTGAACCACCAATAAATTGGATCGGTTCAGTTAAATCCAAAACCGGGAAGAAACACCTAGTGTTTTAGCCAATTTGATTTAACTTGCGGTTTAAGGCTTTAAACACACAATTAACCGCCAATTAAATGGACCGGTTAAATTGGTGTGGTTTTGGACAACGAACCGCGAAGCTCGGTTTAACCGATTGACTATTCGCGGGACGTAAAATTTTAATGGGCCAAACAATCGGATCCTAGATCCAACTCGGCCCATTAACGCAATTGTGGGCCCATAATGCATTCGAGGCCCAATGATCCAACGGCGCATGTTGCGCATGCTCACGATCGCAAGATCGATCATCGCATGTGATCATCCTCGGTACAATGCATCATGGCCCACGCATCACGCTCGATCTCGGCCAAGATCATGCGATCTTTTAATGCAGCAGCACTCGATCGCTTAGGGTTTTGGCAGCACACGATCGGCACACGAGCGATCATTCGCTTAGGGTTTTAACCAAGTGATCATTATTAATGATAATTGATCATTCGCTTTAACACATGCTCGATTATTAATTGGTTCACATATTATCACATAAACAAAATCGAATTAAACATGAGACATGTCAATCAAGCGATGTCAACAATGTCACTATTGATTACAACAAATCGATCACTTTGACTACAAGACAAATCGATTTCAAATCATATGAAAAAGATTCATGCCATTTAACGTGATCAATTAATCGATTATCACAATTCTTTATCAAATCGTATCATGCTTGTATTAAACAATCGATTCTGCTTTTCACTAATCAAACAAACCGATTCATGTTTTTCACTAAACCAAACCGATTTATACAAAGATCCAAGAAGCAAAAACCTAACAACCTAGGCTCTGATACCACTGAAGGATTATGGTGTTTGTTCAAGGTTTAATTCTCAATTACAACCTAACACAAATCCTTAAACAGATCTAGGTTCTTGCAAAACGAATCATAAAACAAACCTGTAACATTACCTATGGATTGCACAGCGGATTGATGGTAATGACAAGATCAGTCCAGAACAGATGAATCACCTATTCCTCCTCAGTATCCACACGCTTACAAGCACGGATGGCTGCTAGACCGGATGGATGATCAACAGAGAGATTCAAGAGAGAAAGAGAGCCACGGCTGGGCTGCTCCAAAATCGCAGGAGAACAAAAGAATACTAGGGTTTTTCAACCCTTGTTCCCTCTTATTACACTAATGGGCCCAAGTTTAATTAATTAATTAAACTAATAGCTCATTAGTCTTTTGGGCCCAAGACACAAATCAGACAAAAGCCCATTTGTTGTCTGCCCAACTCTCTGTACAAATACAGTAAATGCTACTGCATCTTACCGTATTAATTCCATCTTAACTTTCCCGTTAGCTATGGTGTGTGACCCTTTGGGATCATACAATACTGGTAATAAGTCCTAAACTTATAGATCAAGAGCGGACTCTAGCAAGCCATCATGATCACCCAGTATTTATGACTTATATCTGATCTCGACACTTATCATACTTTCTAGAGATAGTACGGGTAGATTTCAGGACATTCCCAACAATTCGCCCTTGCTCAGCGTGTGTCGAAAGACACTGCGTCTTGCTAAGAGTAATACCAAGAGTCATTTGCACTAAGCCCTTCTTGGAATCCTGCGTACTGGACCTGTGCAAGGCCTTATCACCATAAGTATCTTGACACAATCCAATTAGCTTGTCCAATCTATCTCCATAGATTCTTATTCCAAGAATGTATACGGTTTCTCCCATATTTTTCATCGAAAAACAACTTTCGAATCAAGACTTAACAGACTGAAACAATGGAACTTCATTTCCGAGAAGTAGTATGTTATCAACATACAATACCAGAAATGCAACTGCGCTCCCACTAGTCATCTTGTAAACACACGGTTCCTCTTTGTTCATGACGAAGTCAAACCTTTTGACTGCTTTATCAAAACGAAGATTTCAACTCCGAGATGCTTGCTTCAATCCATTTATGGATAGATGAAGCTTGCATATCTTCCTAGCTTCATTAGGATCAATGAAAACTCCAGGTTGTGTCATATACACATCCCTTTCCAGAATTCCATTAAGAAAAACTGTTTTCAAATCCATCTGCCAGATCTCATAACCATTATGAGTGGCGGTTGCTAGGAAAATCCGAATGGACATAAGCACGGTGTCTGGGATTAGGTTTCTTCACAGTCAATACCATAAATTTACTTGAAACCTTTTGCCACCAACCTTGCTTTGTACATCTGAAAATAACCATACATGTCATCTTTTCTTCTTGAAAATCCATTTACTCACAATGGTTTCTACACCATCGGGTAAATCAACCCAAGTCATACTTGGTTCTGTGACATGGATCCCATTTCGGATTCAGCGGCTTTCAGCCACTTTCGGAGTCAAGGCCCATCATTGCTTCTTCAAAATTCGCAGGCCCGTCACTTTCAATGATCAATGGTTCACGGCAATTGGTTACGAGAAATCCACATTTCTCGGGTTCGTGACGGATCCTTTCGGATCTGCGAGCTTCAGTTTTGTGTAAAAGTCGTGCACATATCTCATATGTATACTTTTACCATGACCTAATTAACCAAGATTCAAACCGTGGTTAATTAAGTCATAAACCAAAATATTTTGGTTCGCGATCTGTGTCGATCGATACAACTTTTGCGTCGATCGACACTTCTTCAGAAACTCGCATTTGAATGTATATCGAATATACATTCACCATATCCTTGCAAACCTCAGGCACCACAGTTGCAGGTTCTACAACTCTTTGTAGATCCAACTGCTGCTCTTCCTCATCAGGTTGAGCAGTCTCCTGTGATTTTCGAATTTCTTCGAGTTTGTACTTTACTCCCACTGTTCTTCTTGGAAAGAAAATCTTTCTCAAGAAAACATGGTTCCGAGCAACAAACAATTTGTTCTCGAACTGGTTGTAAAAGTAACATGCCTTGGTGTTGTTAGGACAACCAATGAAGTAGCACTTATCAGATTTGGATGTGAGCTTATCAGAGATTAAACGTTTTATATAAGCCTCACAACCCCAAATCTTCACGAGATACAAATCAGGAATATTTACAGTCCACATCTCATGTGGTGTCTTTGTAACTGATTTTGATGGAAGCCTATTTAGTGTAAACGCAGACGTTTCTAGAGCGTATTCTTAGAAGGATAATGGAAGATCTAAGTGACTCATCATTGATCGAACCATATCTAATAAAGTCCGATTCAGGAGGAGTGACTTGTGAAACACTTTCACAGTCTCTCAGATGATCACTAAATTCTTGACTTAAGTATTCACCTCCATGATCTCATCGTAGAGTTTTAATACCTTTGCCAAAATGATTATGTACTTTATTTTGGAACTCTTTGAACTTTTCAAAGATCCTGACTTATGTCTTATAAATAAGACATAACCATACCTACTGAAATCACCAGCAAAGGTAATGAAGCACTGAAAGTTTTCTCTAGCACTTGTGCTCATCGGCCCATATACATCCGTATGCATAAAACCCAATAAGCTTCTGGCTATTTCATTTTGATCGTTCGCAACCTGTATCGACCGACGCACCGTATGTGTCGATCGATACTACCTTTGTTGAAAAGAGCCTTTGTCGTTTTACTTAATAAACAAGATCCACTTTACTCATTATGATTCATAATCAGATGAGCCCAAAAGCCCATCACTATGGAGCTTCTGAATCTGTTTCTTATTTATGTGGTCCAAAACGACAATGCCAGAGAAAAGGTTTTGATTCATATCATTTGACCAGAACCTCTTGGTACTAATTTTATAGTCAGGCATGATTTGGTTTAGAACATAAAGTCCATTCTCTAATGGATTGCTACTATAAAATATATCATTGTAATCAAATGAATAACACTTATTCTTAATTTGAAAACTGATATCCTTCCATATCCAAACAAGGAATAAGAATAATCTTTCTGCTCATAGCAGGTACATAGTAGCAGTTAGTTCAAAACATGCCATAAAAGAAAACAAATGAAATACTCCTACGGCTAATGCAACAACTCTTGCTCCACTTCCACGCGTAGATCCACTTGTCCTTTCTCTATAGTCCTACTTTTGCTCAGGTCCTGCACATTTTCACAAAATATGAGTACCACAGCTGGTATCTAATACCCAATAAGTAGAACCATAAGAAGTAACATTTACTTCTATAACATAAATACCTGAAGAAGAAGTCTCGTACGTCTTCTTCAGCTTCTCATAATCTTCCAAGAATTTATTGCAGTCTCTTTTCAAATGCCCATAACCATTACAATAACGGCACTTAACATCTTCAGAAGGACTGGTTTTAACCTTAGGAGCATGGTCAGACTCGCTTGGATTCACAATCGAGCTTGTCTTGCCATCACCTTTGTTCTTACCAAGTTTCTTAAACTTTTTACCCTTTTGTACCATAAGGACATCTGGGGTGTCCTTCTTGATGTTAGGTTCAGCAGTCTTAAGCATCTCATGCAATTCAGTCAACGTCTTCGTCAAGTTGTTCATGTTATAGTTCATAACAAATTGATCATAGCTTGACTGCAGTGACTGTAGAATGATGTCAGTAGCCAAATCTTGACTAATGGGACAATCCAGTTTCCCCAGGTTATCAATATAACCCATCATCTTAATGACATGAGGACTAACTGGTTCGCCCTTTGGTAGCTTGCACTCAATCAGAGACCTCTGAGTTCGTGCCTGCTCCTGAAACATACTTTTCAGGCCAGTGATCATCTCTATTGGCGACTCCACGTACTCATATTGCTTCTGCAATTCCGAGTTCATGGTAGCCAACATGAGACAACTCACATCCACCGCATCATTGGAATGCTTATCCCAAGCATCCTTATCTGAATGCCAGGCATTGGCTCGGTACTTCTTGGGGAGAACTTTCTCAAGGACATAGTCCTTTTTCTCCTGTTTGAGAACAATTCTCAAGTTCCGATACCATTCAAGAAAGTTGGATCCATTTAACTTGTCCTTCTCAAGGACGGATCGCAGGGAGAAATTGTTATGATGGTTTGTGCTAGACATAGCTGGAAAACAAGGGAGGTTTTAGTTATGATGTTCAAGAAATGAGAAGTCTTAACAATTAAGAAAACTCACATTATATTCAACCAATGTTTCCTCAAATGAATATATTGATCCAAGACCCATACTTCACTAAACTTGAGTGAGCCACTGGCTATCACCCAAATTTTAGCTATCTAGGTAAGCAACAACTTTGCTAGTTATATCCAATATAACTCTTGGTTGTGGATTGACATCTTATGTCCAATCCACCTGATGTCTCTGAGCCCAAAACGATTTTGATTGTCCAGTCAAGTAAACCAATCTCTTAAGTCATGTAATTGTCGATGTCTTGCACTGCAAATCCATCAACACGATTACCTCTGTCTTACTCATGAAATTGTGGACATCTTGCACTGCAAGTCTATCGCACAATTAGATGGGTCTTGACAGTTGACAAGATTGGAAAGACATCAAGTATCACTTGATATTTGGTTGAGGAACGGAACCATTTAAAAGGTTCAGTTTTATTATGTTTTAATTCTTCTAATTAATTGATTTATCTTGCTTTGGTTCTGTGATTTCAGGTTCCATAACCTAAACCATCGAATCTGATGTCGACCGACACTACTATAGTGTCGATCGATGCAGAATAACCAAAAGCAATCTGCGATAACCGATCAATCCAATTGATCCGGTTTTGAATACTGGTCGGTGTCGATCGATGCTACATTAGCATCGGTCGATACCAACCTGATCAAACCAATCGCAATTAAACCATTCACAGTTTTCAACCATTATAAACCAAGCTCGATAACCGGTCTAATCCAATTGAACCGATTCATCAATCTCGCGAGGTTTGTGTCGACCGACACAACTCTTGTGTCGATCGACACTAGGCGAAACAAATTTTATTCGGGTTATCCTTCTGTGTCGACCGATACCGGATTGGTGTCGATCGACACAAGGCGATAAACCTTAATCGTTTTTCAAGCCAAAAACCTAAAACTAGATTTTCATGAAAACGAATTTTAGCAAGTTTGTATCAACCATACACAGATTCAGATTCAACTAATCTAATCAACATGCTACAGATTCAATGGAACCCTAAGGCTCTGATACCACTGAAGGAATTTCTAGCATATCCTAATCCAATTAGGCAATCCTGGTCTGAATTCCAAGCCTAGGATCTAGGGTTCATGTAATTGAATCATTGGGATCTCAGATTTACCTGGTGATTAGCAGATAATCGAGATCTAGAGCGCCTCAAATGCTGCGCCTCTACTGGTATCCACACGCACACAAACTGAACAGAAGGGATGCTAGTGCCTTTAGAGATGAGATCTCTCAAGAGGTTTCTGTTTCTTTTCTGGTGGCTGTGAATTAGGTTATTTTTCGAGTTTAGGTCGACCATATATCTTATATATGTCGACTTAAACCACAACGGAATTAACCAACGATTAAACCGAATTAATCTGGTAATCCGTGAGTCGTGTCGACCGACACACTCTCTGTGTCGATCGACACTGTCGATCTGTGTCGACCGACACGCTTAGTGCGTCGATCGACACTGCCCAGAAACTTAGTATTGAATGCATATCAAATATGCATTCAACCCGATCATTACTTTAATGATCAACCTCATATACTACGTCCAGTTTGCTTAGGTGTGTGACCCTGTAGGATCATATAACACTAGCAATGAGTTCTCAACTCACTGATCATAAGTGGCTTCTAGCAAAGCATTACGACTTCCCAGTGTCATATGATTGTCTCATCTCGACAGTACGACTTTCACTCAAGAGAAAGTACAATAGATTTCAGGACATTTCCAACAGGAGAAATAAGAACTCGAGAGAATGAAGGGGATGGTATAAGTGCGGATAATTTTTCATGACGGTACTGTCAGAAACATAAAAATCACATACCCCAATGTTCTTATTCAGGCGAGTACTTAAGTTTTCTATTGATTTTACAAACTAGGGATGCAGCTGTACAACAAGCAACTAAGACAGAGGAAAGAGATGGAGAAATCATTGAAGAGACAAGAAGAAGAACTTGAGAAGACAAAAGAAGGAAGAAGCATCCTTAATACGAAAAACTTGATGCAACTATATGAAGAAGAGGTAATGAATATTTAATATCAGTGTTTAGAAACTAAAAAAGTTGTAATCATCATGTCAAATTTAGTTTTGGAACGTGAGACAGAGCAAAGAAACATAGGAGTTACTGAAGAGAAGAAAAGAGGAACTTGAGAAAGTGAAGAAGGAGAAAGAAGAAGCTTGCTATGTGGGACAAGACTTCATGAGGTTATACGAAGAAGAAGCAAGACGTAGAAAAGGAACAATTGAAGAACTCAGCAGGGTTACTGCTGAGAAAAACGCGTCTAGCTCAGTTTGTTCAGATATTATGTTGCTTCTTCAAAGCTACACTCGCCAGAGAAGAACACTCCTATTTTTTACATGCCAATTTAATATGTATCAGCTCAATTATAACTCAAGTGACTTATGAGCTACAGAGTTTCAGACACTGTTTCGCTAAATATAATTTGCTTAGGTGACTGAAGTTATAGCCTACTGACTCAAGGTAAAGATTATGTTGCCTAGAGTTTCAAAGTTTATTTTATTATTATCATTCCAAAATCTGTTCTTATTTTGGGCTGCTTGTGGATATATATATGTTAGGAAAATAATGAAAGAAATTTACAAAGTTGTCAAAACAGAAAATCACCCTACAAATAATTATAATTTCATATTTATCTCATGTTTACAACTATTAAAAACCATAATAGTGATCTTGGATGAATGCATAACCTGTTTTATTCTATTAACAAATGGTGAAGAATTTTAAGAAAATAAAACAACAAAACAAAAGGAAATAAAATAAGATAAAATAAAAAGAAGTTCATAGATGAACGAAAAAATTATTCTGCAAACTCTATTAACATAAACCTTTCCAACAACTTTTAAAAACGAAGAAAAAAAACATTTCAAAATCAGAAATAGGTTACTAACTCACCAGTATATTTCTGATAAAAAACTATCATAGTATTTAAAATAAAATAAAAATTGTTTACAAAAGAGAAGGACATAAAGAAAAAAAATGAAATTGTTAGCTCTAACCTTGAATACAAACCAATTAAAAATATTTCCAACACATTTGAACTTCTAATAAGAGGTTTTGTTTCTTATATGGTTCATGTTTTTACTTCCTTTGAGTAAAGTTTAGTTTCTAACCAACAAAATTAAACAGTCTACGTACATATGATTATAACAATTTAACTTTATATCTTAGATTAGGTTGTGATTATTAATAAAATATTTAGATGATGAATTCCGCGCGTAGCGCGGATACAGACCTAGTATGCTTAATACCTAATGAATTCATTGTCTGCATAACTAATCTAGATTTACATCCATCATACAAACCATTTTGTTACAATGTTTCCAATTAATGTCTTCAATATTTCACGTAGTTATTTCAATATTTTAATGTATAAGTATCAATTGTTACCTAAATAAAAGTTATGAATGGTAACAGCGAATCAGGTGGCGCGGAACGATTGAAATGCGATTTGTACGAGAGAAACGCATTATGCGGAACAAATACGATTAGAGCGGAATAAGCGGTACAAAACAATGTTTGATTTGTAAAATAAGACAATATGCGATACAAGATAAATATTTGAATGATAAAAATAATAAAATTGATGGAAGATACAAATTGTAAAGAAATATTTTATGGTTCGAGTTGGGTTTGTATATCCGAATATGAAAGAAAAAGGTTTAATTTGATTAAATTTTTGTTAAAATTTTGATAATTATAATAGAGTATTTTATGATATTTAAGTTATTTTGGGTATATCGATTATTTTAGTATTTAAATAACTAATAACTAAAGATTTTATAATTATAATTTTAGGAGTCTAGGTTGCTTTCGATTATTTTATCGGTTTTAGGTTTGGTTCGACACCACTTTTTGAGTCGGATTCGGTTCGGATCTTTGAGTCCAAATATTTTACTCAATCATATATAAAACAACGTGTATTTTGTCGATTCAGATATTTTTAAGGTTTGGTTCTGTTCCAATTTTTTGTTTGGATTTGGTTCAATTTTTTATTTCTAAAATATAATATTTTTGTCTAATGCATAAATTATAATTATTTATTTATATTAAATTTTCAATATTTTTATATTTTTAAATAATTATATTAATATACCTACTAAACCACATCCGTTATGCTTCAATTCTCTTTTAAGTGCGGTTCAACAAATGTAAAACACACTTCTTTTTCTTATTTTTTTCTCTTTAATTTAATACACACTTGTTAAAGCATGTTAAATGGTGACATGCGTTTTATAACGCCATGCTTTTCACATCAAACGCCACATACATTCACAACCAAAGAATATAACACACAACTAATGATATAAAAATAGCATGGACTGTTTTATACGATTTCTGCAACTTGGTTACTTGGTAGTCCCCCACAACTTTCCTTCCCTACTTTGAAGACCAAATATCTAAAAGAAAAGTTTCGGCCTATAATCTTGTATATTTAAAAATATATACAGGCCATGTGGCTCATGTCGGCAAGTTTATCTAAATGCATAAAAGTCAAAACGGAAAATTTGGACTTTCTATATATGAAGGGTCAATGTATCATTTATCCGTATCAGAATATAATTTCACATTTAGTTTCGCTATAACGATGGTGATGTTTCGTATGGTATGCTGTTTCATCAGCTGCACCAAGATAAGACCGTCGTCGCCTCCACCTCAAGTGGCTGAAACGGGCAAGAAAATTCCTCCGTTTCCTCCTCCCAAAGTGGCCAAAACAGAGAAGAAAAAGCCACAGCCGCCTCCGTGGCCGCGAGGCAAGGCTTCAGACCGTCGTAAACGATATGGTAATGACGCTGCCAGTTTCGGAGGTTGCGGTGGTGGATGTGGCGGCGGCTGTTAATTAATGAGGACATGAGTTTTGTTGTAGTTAAATGTGATTATTTTCTTGTGCGTAGTGTGTTTGATTTATCTTTACGTTGATTTAACAGGGGATCTTCAAAATTGAATGTATATAAATTTAAATAAAAGAATAATATGTTATATACTTGTAGTTAAAATATTTTTTTTTGTAGACCAACACAATTAAATGTTATGTGCTTTTAATATATTTAAGAGAAGAAAATGTTTTTTCATAGAAGATTTCAATATATAATTTCACAGAAAAATTTTCAATATAAAATCTTATTGATCTTTGGTTGTTGTTGCACGTCTCGGATATAAATAAACTCATAAAATTAGGAAATGTGTTGCTTCCTTGGAATTTCAACTATTCAACCTATCCTATATATAAATAAAAGATAAAGAGAGGTCTCTCTCAAACTACCACATCAGCCCCCTCTTCATTGGTCCAGCTTATTAATTAATTTTCCAAATCATCATTACTCAAATAAATCTAAAATCAACTAATTAAAATAATTTAAATTAAATATAATTACTTTAAATCATTAAAACGTAAATATAAATTAATTTTAAAATAAAATTTAATATAAAGTTTTATAAATAAATAAATATTATATATTATAAGATTTAAATACATGTTTTATATTTTATACAATGAATGAACAAATATAATTAAATCTTAATATAAGTAGAAAAAAAAAATTATAAAACTAAAAATAAATATAAAATAATAAAAAAAGTTTTAAATAAAATTATAACAAAAAAATTTAATAAATAATAGAATTAGTAATTATTAGGAATGTAATGAAAGATTTGATAAAGGAGATAAGATGATAATAGAAACAAAGAAATATTTAAATATACAAATAAGAAATTTAACGAAATTCAATATAATAAATAAAAATTTAAAATATTATTATAATATTAAGACTGGGATAACACAAAATGTATAAACAACAAATACATATATTTTAAATAACGCATAAAAAAGAATGATAAAAAGTTGAAGAAAATAAAAATTTAAAAAAATCATGAAAAATTGATAATAAAAACTTATAAAACATATTAGTATTCAGAATAAATATCAAAATATATTAAATATTTATAATAAAACAAAATTCGCGCATTTGCACGGATTCTCTCCTAGTATTTTATAAAAGAAGATCTCACTTGTATTTGATTTATTAATTGGCTAAGTCGTCATCTTGTATCATAAACAAATGCATACATATATCTTCAAAGTATACGGCGATTTGAGAATATACTATATAAAATGACATAATATCATTGACAAAAAAAAAAAAAAAAAAAATGACATAATATCATACTTGTATCAGTATTCAGAAAATCAGAAAAAAACTCAACAAAAGCTTCTGTTATTGACATTACGATCTGTGAATTGTATTTGCTAAATACGATTGCAATGATTCGAACGTTATGTTGTTTCCTCGGCCGCAACAAAAAAGAGCCACGAGATGTGAAAAATGGTGAAAAGAAAAAGAAAGATTGATCACTTGTTGTTTTGAAGCCAAGTAAGAAGCGTTCCGGTAAAGGAAGATCAGGAGGAGGAGGAGGCTGTTGTTTCGGGGGTGGAGATGGCGGTTGTGGTGGGTGCGGCGGTGGTTGTGGTGGCGGTGGAGATTAAATAACCAGTTCAAGATGATGTTTAATTAATTTCCGTAGTTATGTAACGATTTCTTGTATATGTGTTGTGTATTATATGTGTTTGTAAGATTTTAACATGTGGTCTCTTGTGAGAATGGAAATTGAATGTATTTAGTGAATCAAATTTATAAAAGTGAATAATCCGATGTTTGACTTGTGTCGTAAGTTATTAATTATAATGATGAAAATTATTAAGGTCTTTTCATCAATTGCATTGTTTTACGGAGAAGGTTTCCAAATATATATATTAACCATCATCTTTGTAACACCCGTCTCCCGGCGAACCGGAAACGTGGCGTTAGAGCAGCCGTTGAACCGGCTTTCTCAATCTGGTCCTAGGAATCCTGCGCGCTTTCAAATCCACCAATAACATCGATCGATCGTCAATCTTGCATCCGAACCTGCGAAAGAAAAGAGCACGAAAAAGAAAAAGAGAGGCCTGGGTAATTGTTTCAAACACAATTACCCAGTGAGGGCGGGTTCAGGGACTCCGCGATCCCGGCTTACACCACACAACTACGAAACAAGTTCTAAGCTAATATCACCTTGCACGCAATGCCCGAAGGCACATCACAATCAACCTACGAATAACTACTTATCTATGGTTTCGGACCTAGAGCTCCCAGCCCTAACCGCACCCCATGGACCGGCCATGACGCCCTTTCCACAACAAACAAACGGCCCGGACCTTCGAACCACCACACACCACCACAGGAGGGCTCGTCAGGACCCTCCTCCGACGATCAAGGACAATTGCAGAACGAACCACGTACCTTGTCCTGACAACCAATTTCTACCGCAACCTAATCCACACAAGCCATCATACACAAGCAACGTTTTCAGTTTAAGCGATAACCTAGCAATTCCATGTTCGTCAATCAATCACATAGCGCATTACCAATCCTACGCTACCTAGGAAAGACGATATTAACGAAGGACTTGCGTCCGGAATTGAAATGGAATAGGCAAGGGATTACGTTCGGTCCTCACCTTGGCCAAAGAAGGGAAAAAGCATAATTTAAGAATCCCTAATGCCCGAAGGGACTTCAGATCTGAAAAGAAGACGGAAAACAAGTGGATTAGGCTTTCGGTTCGCTCAGTTCGGGTTAGGGATGATCTAGTTATGGTCAATAGAAGTTAACCAGCCCAAACCGGATTAAACCGAACCAGACCGGTCAATCCGACTCAGACTAAACCGGAAATTGGAAATTGAGTTGGGCCAAACCAAAAATAGATTCGTCAATAATAAACACGTTTTAGAAAACATATCATAACTTCCAAATGGTAAGTCGGAATTGGGCGATTCTTACCTTTTTGGAAACTGAGATCGAGGGTTTTCCAACAACATATTGTGCGTTTCGTGGTTCCTTACGGCTCGACGGGAAAACGCAAATCAATATGACGGCTAGAATTGCTTCGATCTTAGATCTGCGTTTGGAAAAGTGGTAAATCTAAGAAACGAGATTAGATCTCAGATCTACCACCACAGAGGATCAGATCTAGGAAAGGGGAAGAATGAAAAGAGGAGGATCAGTGGAGAATAGAGAACCACTTAACCCGAGAGAAGAACGAAGAGAGATCCATGGAAGAGAAGGGAAGATCGGACGATGGTGGCTCATCAGAGATGGATGGCGACGGCTGGTGGCTCACCGGAGGGACATGGTTTCGTCGGGGGCTTCTTCTTCACAAATTTATAAGAGGAGAAGCTTCTATTCATAAGGAGGAAGCTTGGGTTTTGAAAAAAGAGAATGAACTTTTGGACTTTGGACTGAGCTTTTTCCTTCTTTTTTAATTTTTTTTTTAAATTAGGGTGAATTTGGGATGTTACAATCTTATGCTTATAATAATTAAATCTGTGTTTGAATTTGAAACATAACAGGAAACTATAACTAAAACATCTTAAGCTTTTAAGAACCACCCGAGGCTGCTTAGAATCGCCTAATGCTGCCCAGAGCAGCCAAAAGTTGCATGGGACCTTTAAACACGTCTAGAACCATCATACCTCCATTTAATAGCAAAACTTTTAATTTAACACCTCGGAAATAATTGTCACGGTCTATAAATGCCTAAAATTATATACCATATAGAACATTTTTTCACACAGTGCATAGAACCGATTAACTCTACTTCAGTAGATAACTCACATTTTTTGTAGGATTGTTCTTTAGTAATTAAATATTATTTCATCTCATTATTCCAAGAAATTCGTCGCATGAGATTAAAAAAACGAATAAATTGACCCATGGGTTAGGCCTTGGAATTCGGGTCTAGTTCGGATCGGTTCTTTAAAGTATCAAATCCAATCTATATCATTAATTGAGAAGTGAGAATGCATCAGAATTATTTTCACGAGGTTAATTACCCGTTTACGCTTAATGATTTTTTTTTTTTCCTTAAATGAGCCTTACGTTTGATCCAAGCAAAAAAATAAGCTTATATCTTTTATTAATATCATATGTGTGTTTGACCTAATCTAATGCAGCCTTTAGAATTGTTTTGCATTCGGTTTTCTAGGGTTTTGATTTTGCTTAGTAGCTAATATATTATGGAGCCGACGGTAATCAAATTAATATATGTCCGCACAAGGTGAAAGTAATATATGATAAAATATATATCACTGGTATGGTAATCTAAACCATGCCAGTAATCAATTTACTTTCACCCTATGCGAACATATACTATTGATCAAATTACTTTGACGAGCCGAAGGTAATCAAATTAATTTCACCATATGCGGACATATAATATTGATCAAATCAATGGAAAATAATAATATATATCATAATTTTTATCATAAAAATGTTAATCAAACAAATTAGTAGAAAATAACAAAAAAACGTTGGAAAAAATGTTAATCTAACAAATTAATGGAAATAACAATATATATCATAATTCTTCTCATAAATTTTTTAATCAAACAAATTAATGGAAAATAACAATAATGTTAATCAAAATTCATAATCTAATGACTCTATTTACTTGTGTCGTGTATATATATAAATATATATATCATAACTCTTCTCATAATCAATATTCTAAACGTTTAGGGCCTATCCTCCTTAGCAATAAG
This sequence comes from Orychophragmus violaceus, assembly GCA_030180135.1. Classification (NCBI taxonomy): domain Eukaryota; kingdom Viridiplantae; phylum Streptophyta; class Magnoliopsida; order Brassicales; family Brassicaceae; genus Orychophragmus; species Orychophragmus violaceus. The sequence continues at coordinate 80,517,851 of CM058230.1, forward strand.
TTATGGATGTAGTCTCGAAAATCAGTGAGAATCAGGGTAGCATCTATTCTTTATATACGACAATGATCTCATCATAATATAAATTCAAATTGGCAAAAATATAATTCTTTTCTTTTACAGGTGTTGTGGTCGATGGTGAATTAGAACATGCTTCCAACAACTATGGTGGTGCAAACGATGGTAGTAGTGGAGAGAGCAACAACAATGACACGTCTGATAGTAATATCGAGTTGAGGTTGCTTCTGGGGCAAAAACATTACATCGAACAAAAAGCCTAAGTGGATACACATACTGGTATGTCGTTCTTAGAATATGTCTTTTATTGTATTACTTTCACAAATTAATGGAAAATAACAATATATATCATAATTCTTCTCATAAAAATTTTAATCAAACAAATTAATGGAAAATAACAATAATGTTAATCAAAATTTCTAATAACATATTTGCCCTATTTAATTGTGTCGTGTATAAATATATAAACATATATATCATAATTCTTCTCATAATCAATATTCTAAACGTTTAAGGTCTATTCTCCTTAGCAATAAGTTATGGTGGTAGGCTCAGAAATCAATGAGAATCATGGTAACATCTATTCTCTATATGCGACAATGATCTCATCATAATATGAATTCGAATTGGCAAAAAGATAATTCTTTTCTTTTACAGGTGTTGTGGTCAATGGTGAGTTAGAACATGCTTCCAACATCGATGACACGTATGATAGTGATATCAAGATTGAGGTTGCTCCTGGGGCAAAAAAATACATCGAACAAAAAGCCTAAGTGGATACACATACTGGTATGTCGTTCTTAGAATTTGTCCTTTATTGTATTACCCAGTTTATATAGCTCAAGTACTAATACAGAGTTTACTGGTTTTGCCAGGTACAGTGAAACGGATGCTACCGAAGATAGTGATCAAGAGAATTCTGATACAGACGATCCAGACTACCAGATTGGTGACAAGGATGAAGAAGATGAAGAAGAAGAAGAAGGAGAAGACGAAGATGAGGAAGAAGAAGATAATGAAGAAGCACACGATGATGTTGGAGAAGACGAAGAAGAGGATGAAGAAGATGACGATGGACTTGAGTATAGTGATGAAGAAGATGATTTGATTAGTGATTGTGACACACATCTGATATTGATATCGAGATTGAGGTTGCTCATGGGGAGAAAAAATTATATCGAATAAAATTCCTAAGTGGATACACATACTGGTATGTCGTTCTTAGAATCTATCTTTATTATATTACCCGATTTATATAGCTCGAGTACTAATACAAAGTTTACTGGTTTTTTCAAGTATTCCGATAGTGAAATGGATGCTACCGAAGATAGTGATCAAGAGAATTCTAATACAGACGATCCAGACTACCAGACTGGTGACGAGGAAGAAGATGAAGAAGAAGGAGAAGGAGAAGAAGACGAAGATGAGGAAGAAGAAGATAATGAAGAAGAATACGACGATGTTGGAGAAAACGAAAAAGAAGACGATGGACTTGAGTATAGCGATGGAAAAGATGATCCAATTAGTGATTGTGACACACGTTTAATAATGATATCGAGATTGAGGTTTCTCCTTGGAAAAAATTACATCGAACAAAAAGACTAAGTGGATACACATACTGGTATGTCATTTTTAGAATATGTCCTTTATTGTATTACCCGGTTTATATAGCTTGAGTACTAATACAGAGCTTACTGGTTTTTCCAGGTATTCCAACAATGAAACAGATGCTACCGAAGATAGTGATCAAAAGAATTCTGATACAAACGATCCAAACTACCAAATCCGATGGACTTGAGTATAGCGATGGAGAAAATGATCTGATTAGTGATTGTGATAACAACTCTAATGTTCCAGAAAAAAACCACGAAATAAGTAGCTATTGAGCTACGACAATAGCTACAATTTCTTTCTTTTTTCCTTTCCTTTTTTCACCTAGATTTATTTATCATCATTGGTTTTTAAATCAAATAGCTATTATAGTGGTTTAGAATTGTAATATTCACGCTTTTGGATTTACGATGATCCCTACTTATTTCTAATCATTATTATCCGTCTATTCTTTAAGAATGCTAGCACAATATAAAGACGTCAGTGATTTCTAACAAAACACTTCTATGTCCATACGGTGCGGGCCGGATACCCTACCTAATATATATATATATATATAAATTAAAATTCATTTAAAGACACGAAGACTTTTGGATCGGGTTCGGATCGGTTCTCATCGAATCCATATCGGTTCGGGTCTATGTGTGGAATATTTGTAACAATCCATAATTTTTGGTACCAATCAACGGTCTAATGGTACGTGAAACCTATAAATTTATCTGAAAATACATTTAATATGAAAAAATAAAACAAGTCATTGAAGAAAATAATATGTTCTATCAAGTTCTTTAAAGTTCTATCGGATTCATTCGGATCTTATCTGATTTTATCGGATATTATTGGGTCGGTTACTAATAGGTTGTATCTAATACCTAGTATATACTAATAGGTTTTATCAGGTATCCGAACGGATCTCGAGAATACTGGATCCAATCTATTACCCATAATATAATACTCGAGAACTACACCCAATATGTTAAAATCTAAGGCCCCAAATCCCATCCGAACCAATTTTCTTTGGTCGGTATCAGATCCGATCGGGTCTAAGATAAAACTGCTCAGACCTAGCTGTGTATATATTATTGGTAGTCGTAGAGCTATAGCCTATATCACTCCTTGCAATTTCTTGTAACCTTCAGAAATTACTAGGTTTATGTCATAAGCTTAATTTCTATGCATATATTAGAAATGTTTGTGATACAAGTAACCATCTCATTATTTGACCGTATTAATCAAGAAGGGAAGTCCTACTTTTCTTTTCTTTTTTGAACAAAGGTCCTACTTTTCTGCTAGCAGAATTGACTTTTCTTATGCAATTTCCTAAATCTTTCATAAACAAATAGTTTACTTCTATAGAGCTATACCAAGTATTCTGGTATATGATACGTATGATCGTATGTCTAGTATTTTAGTATAATACGAATAAACAAAATGTGTATTTATATAACGGATTTATTTGGTATATCTGACAGTTATTTTTAGCAACACAAAACCATACATGTTATACACAACTATCTCATTCTATTTGACCGTATAAATCAAGAAGAGAAGTCCTACTTTTCTTCTAGCAGAATTGACTTTTCTTGTGCAATTTCCTGTATCTTTCATATCATATATATTTGTCAAAGTCCTTGGCAATTTGAGGCTATATAAAAGGGCTTTTAGATCACATATATTTTGCATCATTATTCAGAACATTTGAAAACAAAAGATTATACATTTGGCGTTGACATATATATCAAACATCTCTGTGATTGCGTTTGCAGTTCAAGATCACGATGTGTCGAATTTTATGTTGTTGCTTCTGCCGCAAGAAGAAAAAGCCACGAGATGTGAAAAAGGGTAAAAAGGGAAAGAAAGATGGAGGTCTTGTTGTTGTGAAGCCGACTAAGCCTAAGAAACGTCGCAAGGAAGACGTAAACGTAGACGTGAGCAACTGCTGCTGCTGCTTTGGCGGAGAAGGCGGAGGTGGAGACGGTGGCGGTGGAGATGGTGGTGGTGGTGGTGGATGTGGAGGCGGTGGTGGCGGTTGCGGAGGGGGAGGTGGAGGTGGCTAAAAGATGAGAACTCTGTCTTATGTAATAATAACTTCTTGTGTTTATGATTTATTTATTTTATATGTGATGTAAACTTATTTCAATGTAATTCCTTGTTAGAAATGCATATCGAATGTACATTACGTACATAATATATATGGCATCATATGTTTATTTTTCTTCTATGAAACATTATTATATATTTTAATTAGTTACATTCGTATATGCAGATGTAAATGAATTGGTTCTATGCAAAGACATATAGTTCTAGCCTCTGGGCATGGAAATTTCAAGTGAATAATTTTAAGGTATTGTAATAGATCCTTCAGTGATTCAATGTTCTACACATACTTTTTCTAACACATGGGCCTCCTAATTCGTGTATTATTCAAGTTTTGTATCTATCCTCGATCCTATTTGGTTAACTTGTTATTTGTATCATGACTCTGTGATTTCTCATATCTAGTGAAAGAACCTACAAAATTTAGTTAAATTTATTCAAGTTGACTAATTAATAATAAGCTGATAAAAAGTTTAAAATACTAGAAAAGTTGATGTAGAAAAAAAACTTATAAGCTAAACCAAATTAATTATATGAACATTTTCAGAAATTTATTGTATTATAATACTTAACATCACTACAAGAAAACAAGCCATTACCGAGGGAAGAAATCGACGGATTTTCGTCGGAAAACGCCTATTCCGACGGATTTACGACGAAAAAAGTCCGTCATTTCTATTTCGTCGGTAAAAGTTTTTCGTCGGTTTTTCGTCTATAATTACTGACGGATCACCGACGGATAGAAAATCGACGGATCACCGACGGTTTATCGACGCATGTTTACCGACGGACTTGTGAACGTAAACCGACGGTCAACGCCGACGGTTTACCGACCACAAACCGACTGTATATACCGACGGTATTCCGACGGTATTCCGACGAATAATACCTACGGTATTCCGACGTATAATACCGACGGTATTCCGACGTATAATACCGTCGGTATCGACGTATAATACCGACGGTATTCCAACGGAATATTACCGACGGTTTTCCGACGAAAGTTTACCGACGGTATTCCGAGGGCATTTTACCGACGGTTTTCCGACGGCATATAACCGACGGTTTTCCAACAGAATGTTATCGACGGTTTACCGACGGATAATCAAAAATCAAAAAAAAAATATATTCGCAAATTAATTAATTAATTAGAAAAAACAAAACGAAAAAGAAATTTATTAAAATTATTTGAAACATGGTTTTAAATTACATTCGTCCATAAAAAAAATTACATTAAACGGGGAGCGGATCCCGGATCCCGCTCCCGCTCACGTCGCCTTCTTCTTCACCTTCTTTCCCTTTCCCTTCCCCCCACTCTGGTTCGCCGGTGCGGCTTTTGGAAGACGGGCTTGCTGCATAAAGTACTCAAACCGTTTATTCATCTCTTCGAACTTCTTCTCGTTTTCTTCCTCTTTTTCTGCTATCCGGGCTTCCATCCGCGAATGACTAGCCTTCAACGCTTCGATCTCCGCATCCTTTTCCCTCAAGACTTGGGCATAGTCCTCGCCTTCTGGACGAAAACGGGAATGCGGTGTCAACACTTTGTCCGCCAAGTTTCCCAAACCAAAAACTCGTCATCTTCTCTTCTCAGTTTCCTGTAAAATAAATATGTTATTGATTTAAGTTTGAGTTTAAGGTTAAACATAATTCAAATTTTATTTAAATTAAAAATTTACCGTGAGGAAGAATTGGTTAATTTGTTCGTCAGGTATCTCCTCCGTTGAACCGATTCCTTCGGATTGGGTAACCACCTAATCCAAACGCCTCTTCGTCGACTCCACAATCCTCCGAGAAATTGGATCCTGGATTTGGCCCGTTTCCTTATTCTTGTGGCCATCCTCGATGAGCCCAATATGATTCGGATCTCGCCCCTTCTTTTGTTTTTGCAAAAACAATTTTGAACTTAAAATAAAAAATAACTTAACATATTGAAAATTAAAAAAAAGAACTGCTTACAAAGATTATCTTCCTTGATGCGGTGCTCCTTGCTCCCGCATTATGAGTTGCGATCCCGGTACCCTCCCTATCACTATTACGGTTCTGGGAGTTCGTCGAAGAGAGTGATGCGGTTGCAGGCTTACTCCAATGACGGATGAGGCCCTTCCAAGTATCGCTCTCTTTGTTAATACCCTTTGGAGTTTCATTACGGCACCACTTCTGTTTCCAAGTGTTGATGACGTTAGAGTAATGCGTTGATGCCTTTAGGTGGAATTCCTGTTCTACCAAAGTCGTATACTTCCTATCCCAAGTATACTCTTGCTATTCAAAACAAAAAAATAAAAATTTGTTAGAATTAAACACTTTAAAACTAAATTATATAGAATAATAATAATATTTAACAAAGTTACAAGGTAATTACCGCGAACTGGCGGAACCAGTTATGCCTATCGGATAAAGGCATTTTCCTGTACGCCGGGTACCCGTACTAGAGCATGCTGTACATCATTCCCAAGATGCTCTTCGTAACCTTGGATTCGGTCAACGTAAACCTAATAAAACCAAAAAACAAAGGTTTACAAAAATGTATATACTAAAAAGTGTAAATGGGAATATAAAGTTATAAGTTTTATTACCAGTACATGCCAGGGATGGTCTCGTAGTAAGGGTCAAGACGTTTGAGTAGCTCGCGTCCCGGTTGATCGACTAATGCATATATCTCATCGGCAATAGACGTCATGACATAATGCGGCGCCTGAGACACATAATGACTCCCACTAGGACCCTCCGGCATAGTCTCAGACGTTCCCAGCTGTGTCTGATTCGGTGTGGGTCGCACCTGAGTCGACCGAGACCGTCGGGCTCTCGGTTGTTGTTGTTGGACCGGCTCCTGTTGCACCTCATTCAGCGGGATTTCACTCATAATGTCCTCAAAGGTCAGAAAAGTATCCCTACAAACCAATCAAAAATTTAGATTCACATTTCTATATGTAACTTACACAAAAAAAATTAAACAAAACTTTGAAAAATCTTTTATAAGATTGGAAACTGTTTTAAAATTCCAAACAAAAAACCAAAACGTTTTTTATGTTTTAAAAAAATTGCAAAAACGTTTTAAAATGAACAAAATAAAATTTTAAAACGTTTAAAAATTCAAAATAAATTACAAAAACGTTTTTTAAGATTTAAAAGAATTTCAAAAACGTTTTAGAACTTATAAAAATTTTAAAAACGTTTTAAAATCAACAAAATAAATTTTTAAAACGTTTTAAAATTCAAAATAAATTACAAAAACGTTCTAGAACTCATAAAATTTTTAAAAACGTTTAAAAATCGAAAACAAAATTCCAAAATTTGGCGGTTAACACGAAAAATTTTGTCCAATTGTTTTCGCCAAAATTTGGCGGTTAACACGAAAAATTTTGTGTTCTAAGGCGCCAAATATTTGGATGGATAACCGTCGGTTATCTGAAAACCGACGGTTATCCGTCGGAAATTAAAAAAGGTAATTGGTGGAAGGCTCTGTTTGACACCTCGAACTATACATTGTATACCCTTAACCAGTTGATCCATTTAGTGTTAGTCGTTTATGATTACATAGTATTTCTATTTATCTTTAACCGTTTGAAAAAAAATAAACATAAAACGGTGGAAGGCTCTTCCCAAAGCTCGACCATGCGGTTCCAATCCACCACCAACATCCATGACGGTCTTCCTTCTCCTCTTAGCCATTGCAGTTTCGCCCGACGCATTTTGGTCTGGAAAACACGCCTAGCGACCCGGTGGAATTCTTGCCAAACCGCGAATATTATTTCCGGATTAAAATTAAAATAAGCCTGAAATTTAATAAGTGAAGAAATGTTAATTGTAGAATTTGAAAATAATGATAAAAATATAAATCATTTACCAGGAAATCCTCGAACCATAACTCTTTAACGTTTTTCGGGACATTGTAGTAAGCCAGATAACCTCCAACAAACCGAGCCTCTATTACGTCGCTAATAACAGCGGGAATTGCAGCATTGTAACCGAACCAAATGGTCCGGTTTTGGCGTTAAGGATCCAGAACAGGAAGATGTTCTCGTCCCGGTTGAGTTAATTCCCGAATTAACCAAGAACGCCATGAAGGGGACAGAAAAACGAAATCTATTTTTGGTAAGTTTTTTTTTTGTAGAGAATCTTAGATTAGATGATGAAAAAAACATAGAAACGTCCGTACATATTTATACAAAAAATTTCGACGGCATTTCCGACGGAATTCCGTCGGAAATTGATTTAATTACCGAAAAGACACTTACCGAAGCGTTGCATGGGGAAGAGAGGGGAGTTAATTCAGATTCTGACCGTTTAATGCAGAAAACCGACGGAATTCCGACGAAGAACCGTCAAAAAATTCCGACGGAATTCCGAGGGAACATGGTTTAGGGTTTCAATTAGGGTTTAGGGTTTGACATTTTTTACTGGTAACACATATATGTACCATTAAGAATGAGATTTATAATTACACGTATCAATTTGAAAAATATTAGGAAAATCATAAGTTAGATAGTGTTTGACAATAACTTCTTCTTAAACGTTAATGTACAATTCGAAATGTTTCGGTCCGACGTGTTTTAATTTTTTCAAATCAAACAAAACATGTCATATAGATCAGATACTGAAGAGTAATAGTATATACTAACATTACATTGACTAGTGACTGGTTTTGCGATTCTCTTTTTCCCATTCTGAAACCCTAAACCCTAAACCGTCGAAAATCCGTCGGTAATTACCGACGGATTACCGTCTGAAAAACAAATATCGACGGATTTCCGTTGGAATAATTTTTTATCGATGGTTTTCCGTCGAAATTTAAAATTAAAAAAAAAACATAAAATGGGGAGGGCTCGGTTCGAACCCCCACCTAATCCTTATGTTCTTTCGCTTTAAACTAGTTGAGCCATTTAGTGTTAGTGTTGGAATTATGTCCAGTAATCTCGGTACTGTCTCTAGAAAGTAAGAGTATGTCAATGATCAGACATAAGTCATATAATACTGGGGTCATGATGGCTTGCTAGAGTCCGCTCATGATCTATAAGTCTTGGACTTATTGCCTTTATTATATGATCCCATATGGGTCACACGCCTAAGCTAACAGGAAAATGTGTAGGAACGGCTTAGCAGAAGTACGGTAAAAGTGCCAGGCATTTGTCGTACTTAGAGAGAGATTAATGGGTCTGATTAAATCCAAGGGATTTAATCAGATTGGTATTTGGGCCCAAAAGCCCAAAAGGGAAAGAGAAGGGTTTTATAAACTAAAACCCAAATCTCTTTCTCCCGAACCCTAGCCTCCCTGCGCCAACTCTCTCTCTCTCTCTGCGCCTCCTCTCCTTTGGTCTAGCAGCCTCTCTTCCTGCTTGGTGTGCGTGTGTGAACCTCTGGAGGAGTTATCACTTGGTGGCTCTCTGATCTCTGATATACCTTCTCTTTCCGCTGCATAAACAGGTATAAGGTGAGATCATAATGTTTCTATTCAAGAGAACCTAGATCCGCATGTTTAGGAACTGTTGAATCTGTGAATTGAATCAGGATTAACAACCAAAACATCCTTCAGTGGTATCAGAGCCATTGGTTCTTAGGATTTCTTGTTTAGATTCATGTTTAGGTTGTTTAATCTGTTTAGAAGTGTTTTTGAATCAACTACTGATAAGATAAATCACTTAAGAAACAAGAATTGAACCCTAAACACACTAATCAAATCGCAAACAAGCTATATGACTTGTTTTGTGATCAGCCGATGGTTTGGATGCATGGATCAATCATAAGATCGATCGCATGATCAACCGATCGCAAGCGTGAGAGCGGCAGCCGGACGGGACGATCGAGCGGATCGGATCAATGCGATCGCGATCGCTTCCTGCATCATCCCGGCGAGTCCAGCATGCTGTCGCGTCCCGATCGCTTCCTGCAGCTTGCACGATCGTCCCGATCGCTGAAGCTTGGCGTGGAACGATCGCGGCTCTCCCGCCTGACCCGAGCAACCCGTCCGCGTCCCGAACATGGTCCCGATCGTCCCGTCCGCTGCCGTCTCGATCTCGGATCGTTTTTGCGTGCGGCTTACGGCTGGGCATGGTGATCGTAGAGCTAGGTCACAACCGTAATCGGTTTGTGACCAATTCTGTTCGGTTCGGTTTAAGGCTCGGTTTAGAATTTTGATTAAAATTATTCGTCCTGGTTTAATAAACAGATTTAATAATTTAATTAAGTCTGGTTAAACCGGGACAAGAAATCCAATGTCGAAAGAATTATTGGATTTTGTGCCTAAACCAGGATTTTCTAATTTGATTTGGCTGGACCAAATAAATTGAGAAAATCCGGTTTAGTAAATAACCGGTTGACAATTGTGGTCATCGTAGTAATTAAAATTTGGTTAGACCAATTTTAATGAACCAGACCGGTTATGTCATTTAATTGGACAATTGGGTCATGTCTTGGACATGGACCAATTCTTGGGCCTCGGGCCAAGAAGTTAAAACAATTGGGCCAATTATTTGAGTCTTTCTTCAGATTAATTTAAAATTTATTTTATAAAATTATAAAGTCGATTTTAAATTAAAGTTTCCGAAATTTTGAAATTAGAAAGTTTCTTAAAATAGAAGTTTCTAGATTTGCGGGTTTTGGATTTTAAAGAAATTTCTAAAGTTAGAAAGTTTCCGGTTTTAGAAAGTTTCCAATTTTAGAAAGTTTCCAAAAATAGTAGGTTTCCAAAAATAGAAAGTTTCCCGAAATAGTAATCTTCTATTTTGGGAATGAAATTTTAATAAACCTACGAACCTCAAATAATATCAAGCGTTGGATGTCTTGTCCAGGCTATGTCAGCTGTCGAAGCCCATTCAATTGTATTCATGGCCTTACAGTGTGAGGGTGTCTACTTTTGCGTGGATAAGACGGTTTGTGATTCATAAATGTCATTGGGAGTCCCAGACATTAATGATTACATGACTGTATAGTCTGGTTTTCTTGACTAGGCCATCGGGAGTCCCGGGCCTTGAGACATCAGAGTGGATTGGGCCTCGGGCCCAGATTCACAACCAAGAGTTATATCACGGATATAATTAGCCGACAAAGGGCTTACCGATATAAGCTAAGGTTGGGTGACGACCAGTGGCCCACTTTGATCTTAGTTATATGTGGATCTTGGAATCATTATATTCTTTTGAGGGTAACTTATGTTATTGAATATAATGCATGATTGATCATATTAAGTATAATATAAGATTAATCATATTGAACATATTAACTAAAATCCTTTTATCTTAATTTTCAGTTATGACTAGCACAAACAATCAAAACACTTTCTCGATCCGGTCTGTCCTTGAGATGGACAAGCTGAACGGATCAAATTTCTTGACTTGGTCGCGGAACCTGAGGCTAGTTCTCAGACAGGAGAGAAAGGACTATGTCCTTGAGAGAGCTCTCCCCGTGAGGATCGGGTCCAATGCTTCTCATGCAGTATATGATGCTTGGAATAAGCATTATAATGATGCGGTAGATGTGCGTGGTCTGATATTGGCTACCATGGACTCAGACTTGCGGAAGCAATATGAGAACATGGAGTCTCCAATAGAGATGATCAGCAGCCTGAAATTGAAATTTCAGGAGCAGATAAGAGTGGAGAGATACCGGTTGGTTAAGTCTCTCACTAGCTGCAAGCTACCAAATGATCATCCAGTGAGTCCTCATGTCAGTAAAATGATAGGTTATATTGATAACCTGAGGAAACTGGATTATCCAGTTAGCCAAGAATTGGCAACTGAAATCATTCTGCAGTCACTGCCGTCAAGCTATGATAAGTTCAGAATGAACTATATCAAGAAAGGCTTAACGAAGACGCTGACTGAACTGCATGATATGCTCAAGACAGTTGAGCCAAACGTGAAGAGTACCCTGAATAATCTCATAAATGAGAAGGGTAGGTTTAATAAACCTAATGCTGACAAGGGTGAAGGCAAAGTTGTCCAGATTTTGAATCATGGCAAGCGTGTGTCTTCTGAGCCCGAGTTAGATACCTCTTACGTTGGTAAGTGCTGCTACTGTAAGGAGACAGGGCATTGGAAGAGAGATTGCATTAAATTCATGGAAGATGATGAGGAGTTGAAGTTGATGTATGCGACTACTTCCTCAGGTATTCATGTTATTACTTCAAGTTCTACCTTAAAGGTATTGGATACTGGTTGTGGTACTGATATTTGTGATAATATGCAGAGCCTAAGCAACAGTAGAACGTTGAAGGAAGGACAAGTGGATCTACATGTCTGGAAGGAGCTATGGACGCTGCCTCAGCCGTAGGATTTTCACTTATAGATGCCTTCGAGGCTTGGTTTTATTAAGTAATTGCTACAATGTACCTGCTTTAAGCAGAGTTGTCTTTCATTTTCTTGTAAGAATTTGAATGTTTTTCATTTTGATAAAAGACAAGTTTTGTTCTTTTGATCTTAATGAAATATTAATTGTAGCACCCTATTCAAGGAATGGGTTTTATATCTTAAACCAAAGAGTGCCTAAATGTAACATAAATACCGAATTGGTTTAAATCTGATGAATTAAACCTGATTTTTCTTGGCATAAAAGTCTTGGTCACATAGAGTAAGTCGGATTTAGAAATCCATAGTTATGGACTGTTGGGCTCATTTGATATGATATCTTATGAGACTTGAATTCTGCTTACTGGACCAAAAGGCAAAGGGCCTATCTTAGCCGAGCTAGAGAAAGGCCCAAAGGCTTATTGGACCTGGAACATACTCATGTATGTGGCCCAATGAGCAGTAATGCCAGAGAAAAATTTCCTGTACTTCATTGTCTCTACTGATTACTTCAGTGAATAAGACTGTGTTCATTTGATGAGACACAAGTCGGAATTCTTTGACATGGTCGAAAGAGTTCCAGAATGAAGTATAGGATCTGAATGACAGAAGTATTAAGACTCTGGATCAGATCACGAGTGAGAATACTTAAGTCATTGATGGTGTGATCATCTGAATAAGTGTGAAATCGTTTCACAGCTCATTTCTCCTGAAAACCTGAAGGTGTTTCTGTGAGAAAGAATCAGATCTTATTAGAAATGATTAAAGATGAGTCACACGAATCTTCCATGATATTATTTAAGAATAACGCTCTAGAAATATCTAAGTTTACGCTAAAAAGGTTCCACCAATATCAGTTGAAAGACACCACGTAAATGTGGATTGGAATCGATCCAAATTCGTCTTTACTGAGTATTTGTAGTTGTGCTACTTCGCTGGTTATCCTAGGGAAACCAAGGCTTGTTACTTTTACGCCCATTCTGTTTTCTAAGAAGGGAAGTTACTTTCCAAGAAGAACAGTGGGAGTAAAAGTATAACTCGAAGAAATTCGAGAAATACAGGAGGCTGCTTAACCTATTGAGGGAGAGCAGCGGAAGGATTTACAGATTTCTGTAGAATCTACACCTGTGGAGCCTGAAGTTCGCAGACATGAATGAATCAGTCACTAATCCGAGAGTGATTTCTCGTCATTAGTTGAACCTGATGATCATTGAAAGTTCGCATGATCTGATGATCATTGAAAGCGACGAATCTGCGAAATTCAAATAAGCGAAAGTGAGCCCGGACTCCGAAAATATACACTTTGTGTAAGTTAACTTCATCGATCCATTTATGGATGGAAGCAAACATATCGGAGTTGGAATCTTCGTTCTGTTGAAATAGTCAAGGTTTTGACTTGAACAGGAACGAAATGGAACTGTGCGTTTACTAATAGATAAGTGGGAGCAATATTGCATTTCTCATAATGTATGTCGATGACATACTGATTCTCGTATATAGCGTCCCAATGCTGCAGTCGGTAAAGGACTGGCTTGGGAGTTGGTTTTATGATTGACATAGGTAAAACCACGTAGTTCTTGGATTTTGGATCTAAAGATAAAGATCCGAAAGAGCTGGTAGGACAAAGTCAGGATTCTTATCCCGACAAAGTCCTACACGTTTTCAGCATTCCAAGAAGGGTTTTATGCCAATGTCACATGGCATTAAGTTAAGCAAGACACAGTGTCCTACGATAACTGCTGAGCTTAAATGCATGGATAAGATTCCATATGCGTCGGCAATTGGATCTATCATGTATGCCATAAAACGTACTTGTTTGATGTTGCTTTAATGTTAAGCAAGACAAGTAAAGACCAGTCAAATCCAGCAAAGAATCACTGGATTGCCGTAAAGAATGTCCTAAAGTATTTGAGAAATACTTAGGATAAGTTCTTGATTTACGGAGAAAGTGAGGTGCTACAAGTCGGTAGAGTCTGAAAGGCAAGTTTCCAATAGACAAAGATGATTTCCGGTCACAGTCCGGTTATATCTTGTGTCTATCTGGCGGTGCAAGGCACTGTTGCTGACTCCATGACTTAAGCTGAACATTTCGCAGCTTGGGAAGCGGCGAAAGAGGTTGTTTGGAAAGAAGAGTTCGTCACTGAACTTGATGTGATTCCCAGCATAGATGAGACTAGCTGCACATCAGAGGTCCAAACACCTTGAGGATAGGTATAACCTACTCCGTGAGATAAATGACAGAGAAGTTAAGTAGATCAGCAAGTTTCAACGAAAGAGAACGTTGCTAATCTATTAACGAAGCCACTCCTTAGGCCTAAGCACGAGTCGCGGACTGTTGCTGTAGGATAAGTGAAATTAAGATGTAGTCTTAATTTCAGTGGGAGTTAATAAAGGGCTTTATTTAGTTTTTGATATGTTCTTGTAAAACATTTTATGTTTAATGAAATTATTATTTCAAGATTATTTTAACTGTGATGAAATAATCGTTCCAAAGTGATATAAACCATTTTATAGGTCATCGAAGTAAGTGACTTGATCTTAAGTCATCAAAGTCATTTAGCTTGATCATGAGACCCTATATTTGATAGATGGATTATATCATTCAGTCCCTAGTCGAAGGTTGTTGAAATTGGAACACCAACAACCGTGTGAGACTAGATTGGTATGTGACTTATGACAAAGTCTCAGTGTGTCATAGATGTGAGGCATCAAAGTCAGTACATAGGTGTATGTGGGGTACATACGACCGGACTAGACCCGCTTATAAGAACTCTTCAGGATATTTATATCTGTGTCATAAGAGATTCTTACTACGACTATAGAGTATAGTCCTTAGACCTGAGTTCGCATGCATGTGACTGCACATGAACTGATGCGCTTTGATCATTGTCTAACGCTGTCGTTATGCGATAGCTATAAGGACCTTGTTTGGGTGTATTACGAAATGAGTAGTTTACAGTGATGGAACAAGACGGAATTTTTCCCTCCAATATAAATGGAGTGAATATCTCTAGGCCAATCGGAGATTTGAATACTGGAAAATGCATGGCCATGCTCAAACGGACTGTCCCGAGTCGTTTGGATTGTCAGTATCGAATCAGAGTCCGATGAACAAGATTAGGCTTTATAAGGATGACACCAATCTTGCCTTATGACTAATCGAGATATTGTGACAAAAGGATTATGAATACAGAGATTCCAGTACAAGTGGGAGATTGTTGGAATTATGTCCAGTAATCTCGGTACTGTCTCTAGAAAGTAAGAGTATGTCAATGATCAGACATAAGTCATATAATACTGGGGTCATGATGGCTTGCTAGAGTCCGCTCATGATCTATAAGTCTTGGACTTATTGCCTTTATTATATGATCCCATATGGGTCACACGCCTAAGCTAACAGGAAAATGTGTAGGAACGGCTTAGCAGAAGTACGGTAAAAGTGCCAGGCATTTGTCGTACTTAGAGAGAGATTAATGGGTCTGATTAAATCCAAGGGATTTAATCAGATTGGTATTTGGGCCCAAAAGCCCAAAAGGGAAAGAGAAGGGTTTTATAAACTAAAACCCAAATCTCTTTCTCCCGAACCCTAGCCTCCCTGCGCCAACTCTCTCTCTCTCTGCGCCTCCTCTCCTTTGGTCTAGCAGCCTCTCTTCCTGCTTGGTGTGCGTGTGTGAACCTCTGGAGGAGTTATCACTTGGTGGCTCTCTGATCTCTGATATACCTTCTCTTTCCGCTGCATAAACAGGTATAAGGTGAGATCATAATGTTTCTATTCAAGAGAACCTAGATCCGCATGTTTAGGAACTGTTGAATCTGTGAATTGAATCAGGATTAACAACCAAAACATCCTTCAGTTAGTCGTTTAGGATTACATATTAATCGTATATGTAATTATGCTATTGTTTTGATTCTTCTAAAAAAATGAAACATAACTTAGCTTAATAACGAAAATTAAAAACATAGTTTACAAACGGCATGAAATTTTAAACATTACATGAAATTAAAAACAACATAGTTTAAAATCTATTGTAGTCCGGGAATTGGTTAGTAAACCAATCTCCGACGTCCGTCTCCCGCCATTGTTTCACCATCAAGTTCCAAGACCTCGCAGGAATCCAAGCAGGTCTTCCTTCTCCTCTTTCCCAACGTAGCTTCAACCGCCGCATTTTTGTCTGGAAAACCCGCCTAGCAGTCCTGTGGAATTCCCGCCAGACGATGAACAAATTGTCCGCGGAGCAGGTGAAGTATTCCTGTAATTTTATAAAAACATAATTCTAAATACATTATAATAATTTCTAAGAATAACACATTACTTACGAGAAAATCACTGAACCATGCTTCCTAGAAGGACGTCGGGAGTTGGTAGTACGTCAGATAGCCGCCAGACCAACGTGTCTGAATGATCTCACTGGTCACGGATATAATAACCGTGTTGTATCCAAACCAAATCGCCCGGTGAGCCTGCCTGGTTGGGTTGAGATTAGGAAGATGTCTCCGACCCGGCATTCCAAGCTGTCGTATTGCAGATTCACGGGCTTCAGGAGAGAAAAACGAAATCCATTTGGTGAGTTGTTGTGTTTATGATTTGAATGAAAAATTCTTGCATTGGACGTCTATATATACAAAATTTTCCGACGGTAAAACCGACGGAATTCCGTCGGAAATCGAGTTAATTCGGAAAAGACATTTACCAGAACGTCGCATAGGTAAGAGTAGAGAGTTACTGTGCGTTTTGACCGACAGTATTTCCGACGATAAATCGACGGTTATCCGTCGGAAATTAAAATTCTAATAAACAAAATTTAAATTTGCACCAAGCGAGGTTCGAACATGGGAGATGACTGAAGAGCTAGAAGTGTTTACGGACAAGTTGAGCTAAGAAGTACATTGTACTTTTGATACAATTTGCCTTATATAAACATTCTTATTAATATAATCATAAAAAACAATTTATCAATTAATCAACATAATACTTTAATATTCCTTAAAAACTATGATAGATGTTTAAAGCATAACACATTTTATTTATTTTAAAACAATCATAAATATTAAATTCATAATACATTTTTATTTTCCATCACTCTCTGTATCGTAGTCGGACGAAATTGAGTCGCTATCATCAAATTCGCCTCTTTCTTCTTCTGATTCTGAATGAAGAACAATGTTCCCGAATTGACTAAAGTCGACAACTAAATTAACTTCAAGCGCTTCTTCTACTGGAGCTATAAAATCACTTCCACTTGTTTGTAAGGGCTCTACTTCGCGTTCTTCAACTCCGTACACCTTCCCTCAGGGGTTTATTTTTGTAACGGTGATCCATGGATCATTTTTATAAGTTAGTCGAGGGTATGGAATGTAACACACCTGCGTAAATGTTATATTAAGAAATTTTTTTTATTGAAGTTTTGAATTCCAAACATAATTATTTGCAATTACTAACCAGATCTGCTTGTGAAGCAATAATGAACGGATCGTAGTTTCTTAGTTTTTTGCTCGAATTAATCGACGTCACACCGAACTCGTCGATCACAACACCTTGCCCTAGGATCGGGTTATACCAGTCGCATTGAAAAACTACACAACGCATTCCAAGCTTCCCTATGTATTTCACTTCTAGTATTTCTTTAAGAATACCATAGTAGACAGCTTCTCCGGATGCAGATGATACTCCGTGATCGGCAGTAATTTTTGTTGACCCTTCTACATGCTCCTTAAATGCGTACCCCCTAGTGCAATATCTCGGATAAGACTTTGCTGTGTAGTGGAGGCCCTCTATTATGTCAACTAACCAATTATCGGGGATGCGTCCAGCTTTTAGTTCCTCCCGGACCTAACAATATGATCACATCAAAGTTAAAAAATGTTACTCAAATTATTAAGTGTTTTATAAGATTCAAGAAACTAATTCTTACATAAAAGGTTAACCAATGGCTGAAGTATTTTTGTTTCCTAGCCTCACGTTCGCTCTCGTTCAATTCTGGATGATGAAACTGGAGAGCTTCCATATATATCCTACAAAAAGTTAAAAGAATATAAATAAGTAAAGCAAGTGCAATACAAAATCATAAATCTAACATGTATACCTCTCATATTGAAATACTTCCTCGCAGTTGGTTAGAATGTACTTGTGGAGATGTGTATGCTCTTGAGGTGTTAGTTGCCGCTTGCCCACTTTCCCACTTAACCGCCCAACCTGTTGAAAAATGTTAGGAACAACTGACCGATAAATTTGCCTCTCTACCCTGTCATCGTTCCTAGCTGGTCGCCTGCTCCTTGTGCGTACTTGCGAAGGGAAGTAGTAGCCAGCAAAGGTCGCAGTCTCTTCGTTGTTATATTGAGCGGCAATAGAGCCCTCCACTTTAGCGGGATTCTTCACCTTCTTTTTAAGGTGGAACATATAGCGCTCGAACGGAAACATCCACCGATATTGTACCGGACCACCAAGTCTAGCTTCACCCGGTAGATGGATAGGCAAATGTTCCATGACGTCGAAGAAAGACGGTGGAAATATCTTTTCCAGATTGCATAAGATTTTCGGAATGTTTTGCTCCAGACTTCTGATCCCATCAACAGTGAGTGTCCTGGTGGATATATCCTTGAAAAAAGATCCAACAACTGCAATTGCTTTGTGGACATATCGAGGAAGGAGATGAGCAAATGCAAACGGCAGGAGTCGCTGCATCATCACATGACAATCATGACTCTTCATTCTGATAAACTTTCCTCCGTCAGTGTCCACACAATTACGCAAGTTTGATTCATACCCGTCAGGGAATTTAACTTGTAGCATAATCCACTTAAATAACTCTTCCTTTGACTTCGAGTCTACCCAATATGCTGGAATTGGCGGTTTTCCGTTATTCTGAAGATGAAGTTCAGGCCGATCACAAATTTCAGGTAAATCAAGCCTAGACTTGACATTATCTTTCGTCTTCCCTTGCACGTTGAGAAGAGTGTTTATAATGTTATCGAAGAAATTTTTCTCAATGTGCATGACATCAAGATTATGCCTTAGTAACTGGTCCTTCCAATATGGTAAATCCCAGAAAATGCTTTGCTTGTGCCAGTTGTGGACTACACCAGCTCCATAAATATTCTCATGCCCATTCCCACCACATTCACGACTCCTTAATGCACCAAATCCTTCTAAGAGGCTCAAGGTAGACGACCCATCATCTTGGAGAATAAGATCATCGAACACTTTCCTCTTCTTCGTAAAAAGTTTAGTGTTTTTCCGGTATGGATGATCCTGCGGTAGAAATATTCTATGACAATCAAACCAACACGATTTGCGTCCATTCTTCAACTGGAATGCATCTGTCTTTTCCTGACAATACGGACATGCTAACTTCCCGTGCGTTGTCCATCCTGATAACATACCGTAAGCCGGAAAATCGCTAATGGTCCACATCAATGCAGCCCTCATAAGAACATTTTCCTTGCATGAGACATCGTATGCTACAACACCGGGCAGCCATAACATTTGCAACTCATGTATCAGCTGCTGCAAGAATACATCAAGTGCTCTTCTCGGATGCTCTGGACTGGGAACGAGTACGGAGAGGAAAAGAAACTCTCGACGCATGAACATAGTCGGCGGTAGGTTATAAGGAGTCAGAATCACTGGCCACAACGAATATTGTCTCCCATGCCTTCCAAACGGGTTGAAACCATCTGTGCATAATCCGAGGTACACGTTACGTCGCTCGTATGCAAAATCTGGATATACTCTCTGAAAATGTTGCCACGCTTCAGCATCCGACGGATGTGCAATCTATGCTCCTCTTCTATGCTCAGCATGCCATCTCATTTCCCATGCAGTTCGCTCCGACTGGTATAAGCGCCTCAGCCTATTGGTTAACGGCATATACCACATTCGCTTGAACGGAACCTTAGCTCTTCCCCATGTATCCTCATAGCGCGGTTTCTTACAGAATTTGCAATCCAGACGGAATTCATCTTCTCGCCAATATATCATACAGTTGCCGATGCACACATCTATCATCTCATACGGTAATCCCATCCCTTGTACAAGTTTCTCGACCTCGTTGTATGAACTCGGCGCAAGGTTATCTTCTGGAAGAATATCTTTCACAAACTCGCAAAACGCATCCACACATTCTTCCGCCAGATTGTAGTCCGAAT
Source organism: Orychophragmus violaceus (assembly GCA_030180135.1). NCBI lineage: Eukaryota > Viridiplantae > Streptophyta > Magnoliopsida > Brassicales > Brassicaceae > Orychophragmus > Orychophragmus violaceus. Next base: position 80,537,998 of record CM058230.1, read on the forward strand.
TTATGCCCATTAATCTTGTAGCAGCTGATAATGGTGAATGCCCTCTCTGAAACCATCGTAAAGCGGCTTCTTCGCTGCATCTAACATGTCAAAAAATCTCCTAGATTCTACATTTGGTTCCTCACCTACCCTAGGAATTTGATATTCACCTACCTCTCGAATATTTTCTCTATGTGCATCATTAACCATCTTAATGGTGCCTACACCAAAATCTACATCGGCAGTATAAGGTTCGCTAGAACTAACATTAGGTTCCCTAGTACTAGTACAACCGTAATGTTCTCTACTACTACTTGCATTATCCAAAGTTTCCCCATGAAGATACCAAATCTTATAACCCGACATAAACCCAACGAATACAAGTGAAAGCATACTTCACCAATCGTAACATTTCTAGAATTTCGGCAATTAACACATGGACATCTTAACTTACCTTTTTTCAGCGTTTGTTGTTGATTTCAAGCTAGCGACATAAACTCTGCAATACCGAGTGCATATTCCCGTTCCACTAGCTTCATCGCCTCAACAATCCTAACTCCATCCATCCACGATCTATAATAGTTAGAAGAAGACATTTTCTCGGTTACTAGAAGTGTTAGAGAGAGAGAGAGAGAGAGAGAGAGAGAGAGAGAGTTATGGAGGGATAGGTGTGGAAGGGAAGAGAGGAGTGATGAGGTATATGTAGAATAATTTCAGACGGAAATCCGTCGGAAATCGGTCGTTTTCTAGTCGACCCAACGGTCACATTAACGGTCATATTAACGGCTATATTGAACCGACGCTAAACCGACCGAAATACAACAGAAAACCGATGGAATATTAAACCGTCGGTTTACCGTCGGGTGTTTCCGACGGAACGAGAAAACCGTCGGAAAACTTCTCGTTGGAAAGTCCTCGTTTTATCGTCGGTAATTTCTGACGGAATTTCTTCCGTCGGTAATAGCCCTGTTTTCTTGTAGTGCATATTCATTTGAGTAAATAAAATTACCACCTCCTATGATGATATTTTAAGAAATCCTTGTAAAAAATTTTAAATCTCAAATAATTTTTAAAAAAAATATTTAGATGTCAAATTCTCTCATCTTTAGTCCAGTAAGCCTCATAAGTTCTTACGTAAAAAAAAACTTAACTAGTTATAAGAACATTTTCAGAAATTTATTGTATTATAAAACTTAACATATTCATTTGAGTAAATAAAATTCCCACCTCCTATCATGATGATATTTGAAGAAATCCTTGTAAAAAATTTCAAATCTCAAACTATTTTAAAAATATATATATTTTGGATGTCAAATTCTCTCATCTTTAGTCCAGTAAGCCTCAGAAGTTTTTAAGTAAAAAAAAACTTAATTAATTATAAGAACATTTTGAGAAATTTATTGTATTTTAAATTTAACATATTTATTTTTCTAAATATGGTTTATTTGAGAGTTTATAATAATGTACGTACGAGAAGTAGAAATTTTATGAGACAAATTTTCTGAAGTGTATGTATTGTAGGCACGCGGTTTGTTTTTTTTTTTTTGTCACATTTATTAATTTTGCTAGTACATTTGAAAATTCCTTTGCAATTTCTTCTATCTTTCATAAACCAGTTAAAAATGTTTGGCATAACATTCTATACATGTTCTAAGTATACAACAACTTAGGTCTATATAAAAGAACACCAAAAGTCATAATTTTGTATCACTGCAGTTTTAAGAAAAGAAACAATGAAAGGTTACATTATTGCTCTCATAGTATGCGGTTGTGTGGCTTGCGTCGCTATAATCGTGGTTGTTCTTTGTCTTCAAAACCGCAAAAAGAAAAAAACGTGGTCTCCTTCACTGCCTCCGCCGCTAAGAGACGTTGAAAAAGGTAGACGCAGTGTTGGTACAAGAGATGGAGGGCTTGTTGTTTTGGCTGGGACTGCTGTCACGACAGCCGTTGTAGCTGCGGCTGTAACCACCGGTGGTGGTGGCGGCACTGGAGGCGGCGAAGGTGGTGGCGTTGGAGGTGGTGGCACCGGAGGTGGTGAAGGTGGTGGCGCCGGAGGAGGAGAAGGTGGTGGGACCGGAGGTGGTGAAGGTGGTGGCGCCGGAGGGGGTGAAGGTGGTGGTGATGGTGGAGGAGGATGTGGAGGTTGTGGTGGTTGCGGCGGTTGCGGCGGTTGTGGCGGGTGTGGAGGTTAAAGATTTATATGGTTATTAGTTATCGTATAATCAATTTATTATATATGCGTGTGGTATATTTATGGGCCGATAATATATTGTGCATGTAAGGTTTTAATTGTGAATGTAAAGTTTTAATTTGTGATCCCCTTAATGAAAATAAACTCTAATCATAATTAGTGGATTCGAATTCTACTCGCAATAAGGTGAATATAACCATTATATTTATTATGTTGTTAAAAAAAACCATTATATTATTGTTAAAATATATATTTAAAATAATGATCCATTTAAATTGAATAAAAATAAAATAAGGTGAGTGTGTTTGGTAAAAATAGTTAGTGTGGTAAGTGAAGAGAGTTGGTGTAATGGTGAGAGTTGGTGATAATGGTAAGAGTTGGTGTGTAATTTTAAATTTGTGTGGTTTTTAAGAGTTTGAGTTTGTGTATAAATAGATGAGTTTTCATCATTTGCAAGACATCCCAAAATCATTTCAATAACATCTGCTCTTAAGGCTTCTCTTGTTCTCAGGGGCGGACCCAGCTAAAATTTTTAGTGGTGTCACATATATAATGAAAAAATGAAAAATGTATATGAGGGTTCACTTGGAGACTCGAACCTCAGTTATGTGGGGCCAATCTAAAGATTTTACCACTACATCTAGCGAAACTTTTCTAATTTTGGCCTAAAACTTTTTTATATTCAAATTTTACTGGTGTCATCTGACACCCCTTTCCCCTTAATGGGTCCGCCCCTGCTTGTTCTTGTTTTATAATTCTCTTTCTTGTTAAGCAAGAAGTCTCTTCTTATGCTTTATTTTCTTGTTTTCTTCTTTTTTCACAAGAAAAAATGTTTATGAGAGTTTAGTAAGATAAAAAATGTTTTAGTATATTCCAACATGGTATCAGAGCAAAACACAGTTCGAGGGAGGATCGACGGGAAAAATTAAACAAGACGAAGCAATAAACAAAACGCAAAATTAGCAAGAAGAGCAATACACGAGAAATCATGACATCACATCTACACGCATCTCAACCTGTTGTTGTTTTCGACGGCCAAAACTATGAACTTTGGGCGGCAAAAATGAAGACGAAGCTAATCATTCGAGAATTGTGGGATATTGTGGAAAATGGAGTTCCACCACAACCACAAGAAACCATGAGCACTACGGAAACTCTTTAAACTCCGTCAGCTACTCAATCAAAAATCTCAAGTTGGAAAGAGTCGAAGATGAAGGATATGACGGCTCTCCAACTGTTGCAACATACCGTCACCGATTCGGTGTTCAGGAAGATTATATCGGCGACAACATCTAAAGATGCGTGGAAAAAATTACAAAAATCTTATCAAGGTAACCCTCAAGCAATACTTGTGAAGCTACAATCTCTCCATAGAGATTTTGAAAATATCAAGATGAAGGATGGAGAAAAGATCAGATCTTTCACTGATAGGATCATCGATGTTTCAAATGAAATGGAGCAACTTGGGGAAAGAAAAACGGATTACGAAATAGTTCGTAAAATCTTAACCTCAATGCCAAGATATTATGGAAATCTGGCGGCACTAATGGAAGAAACTAAAGATTTGAAGAACATCAGTGTAACGGATCTTGTAGGGTCTTTGTTTCCCATGAATCAAAGTTTCTTCCAGACGAAGAAAGAAGTTCCGAAGGAGCCTTCCAGGCTCGATTCAAAGGTGCAAGAGCATTCAAGAAAGGAGAAAGTAGTAAAGAGAAACCCGAATGGAGGGGCAAAGAGAAACGATGGTGTGGTTACTGCAAGAAGGATAACCACAACGAAGCTGATTGTTACTTGAAGAACAAGAGGCAGAACCAGAACTGGAGGAAACCCAAAGAATGTTTCTCCTGCGGGAAGTTGGGACACTTTGCGCGAGAATGTCGAAGCAAACAAGGCCAGCATGCGCAAGTTACAAATGTTGAGGAACATAAATTGTTCTCTACCAAGGAAACAATTGTGAAGATACAAAGAAAGAAACATGGCTGATCGATAGTGGATGCACTAACCACATGTCTAAAGATGCAAGGTACTTCACAACTATTAACAAAAATGTGAAAGTTCTTATTCGCGTCGGAAATAGAGCTGTAATAGTGACAGAAGGAAAAGGTGACATTCTTGTGAAGACTAAGGTGGGAGAGAGGATCATCAAAGATGTCTTATATGCTCCAGACCTGAACAAGAACCTGCTTAGTGTTCCCCAAATGATGCTACATGGCTACGAGCTTATCTTCAAGGGAACTCAATGAACAATTCGTGATCAAATGGGAATGAAGATTTCCCAGGTGGAGATGGAAAATAAAAGTTTTCCTCTTGATCTCTCCGGAGCATAAGAAGCCTCCTACAATGCAAGAGAGGAGCTAGTTGGTCAACTATGGCATAAAAGACTTGGTCATAGTAGCCATACATACATAAATAAGTTACTACAAAATCACATAGCAAGGGGAGTCCCAAATCTCTATGATTACAGTGACGTATGTGAAGCATACCAACTAGGAAAACAAGCGCGGGTCACTTTTCCATCTTCCTCATTAACAAGAGCCAAGAAGAAGTTAGAGCTTATCCACACGGACATATGTGGACCCATGAAAACACCTTCGTTCGATGGAAGCAGGTACTTTATCGTATTCATTGATGACTATTCAAGGATGACATGGGTATACTTCTTGAAGCAAAAGTCAGAAGCATTCAACATGTTCAAGAAGTTTAAGGCTATGGTGGAGAACCAGTCTGAAGCAAAAATAAAACAACTTAGATCTGACCGAGGAGGAGAGTACACATCAAATGAATTCCAAAGTTTATGCGAAACTCAAGGCATTACAAGACAACTGACGGTGGCATACTCACCACAACAAAACAGAGTGAGTGAGAGGAAGAATCGCAGCGTGATGGAGATGCCACGTGCAATTCTGAAGGGACAAGGAATGCCAAACAAATTTTGGGCTGGGGCGGTATACACTGCGGTATACTTGCAGAATAGACTATCTTCAGATACCCTGGAGAAGATGACACCCATAGAAGCATGGACAGGACACAAACCCTCACTAAGTCATCTTAAAGTGTTTGGGCGTGTGTGCTATGTACACGTACCGGATGAAAGGAGGAGCAAACTGGAAGACAAAGCTCAAAAAGGAGTACTTATTGGGTATAGCAGTCAAAGGAAAGGCTACCGGGTTTATTTGGTGGAAAAACAAATTGTGATCGTAGCAAGAGATCCTACCTTTGATGAAGGAAGAATTTGGGATTGGAGTCAAAAGTCAGAGAATGATAGAGGTATCCATCAAAATATCACAGATCCATTCAAAGACCTTAGTGCTTCTCAACCATCCATACCTACTAATGGTGGACAACATGATGAAGAAGTAACAAAATGGATTAGCTCCTACCAACGACGGAGAAGGAACATCAATAGCGAGTTCTTCATCTATGAAAGCCCTACAAACAAGGAGTATGTCAGAACTGATGGCTGTCACTCCACGAGTATTGGACTACAGTGCTGACATGATGGATGCATGTTTTGTCTGTACTGTTGAACCTAACTATTTTGAAGAAGCAGTGAAGCATCCATAATGGAGGGATGCAATGCAATAAGAAATCAAGATGATTGAGAAGAAAAACACTTGGGAGTTGGTGAAAAGACCTGAAGAAAAGAAAGCCATTACAGTCAAGTGGATTTATAAGTTGAAGACTGCAGTAGATGGAACCTTACAGAAATATAAGGCCAGACTAGTTGCAAGGGGATTCTGTTAGAAATACGGTGAAGACTACGCCGAGACATTTTCTCCCGTCTCGAGGTATGACACCATTCGACTTATAATTGCAATTGCAGCACAAAAGAGTTGGGTACTACATCATATGGATGTGAAGTCCGCATTTCTAAATGGAGAACTTGAAGAAGAAGTGTTTGTAGAACAACCACAAGGATTTGAAGTCAAAGGGAAGGAAGAACACGTGCTAAAGCTCAAGAAATCATTGTATGGCCTAAAACAAGCACCAAGGGCATGGTATAGCAAGATCGATGGTCATTTTCTGCAACAAGGATTTGAAAGATGTACATACGAAGAAACCATATACATCCGTAGAAACGGTGAAGATACTCTAATGATCTATTTGTATGTAGATGACATGATCATAACAGGGAGCAACGACGAAAACATCAAGAAGTTCAAAGGAGAAATGATGAGCTATTTTGAGATGACAGAACTTGGCCATATGGAGTATTTTTTTGGGATGGAGATATGTCAAAGGGCAGAAGGAGTTTTCTTATCTCAAACAAAGTATGCAAACAAGCTCCTGGAGAAATTCAAGATGACTGATTGCAAAATCAGTTAGCACACCACTGGTGCCACATGAGAAGAATATTGATGAGCAAGAGTACAATCCAGATGACGCTGCAGAATATAGAAGCATGGTGGGAAGCTTGTTATATCTGACCGCAACAAGGCCTGATTTGATATTTTCTGCAAGTTATCTTTCAAGATACATGAGCAATCCATAAATGAATGCACTATCAACAAGCAAAGCGAGTATTGAGGTATGTCAAGGGGACAACTGAACTCGGCTTATTTTTCAAGACCGAAAATTCAACATTATTGCAGGGATATTGTGATAGTGATTGGGCTGGAAGTCAAAATGATATGAAGAGCACAAGCGGTTATTTGTTCAAGCTAGGAGGATCGATTATCTCTTAGCAGACACAAAAATAAGATGTTGTTGCACAATCAACTGCAGAAGAAGGTACACTGATTTTTTGTGATAATAGTTCAGCTATCGCCATCGGGAAAAATCCAGTTCAACACCGGAGAACCAAGCATATCAACATAAAATTTCATGTTGTGCGAGAAGCTGAGAACAATGGAACTATCAAGCTGAAGTATTGCAAAGGAGAAGATCAGTTGGCCGACATCTTTACGAAATCTTTGCCAACAACAAGATTTGAAGAAATGAGGAACAACCTCGGTTTAAAATTCAAATGGATCAAGGAGGAGTGTTAAAATATATATTTAAAATAATGATCCATTTAAACTGGAAAAAAATAAAATAAGATGAGTTTGTTTGGTAAAAATAGGTTGTGTGGTAAGTGAAGAGAATTGGTGTAATGGTGAGAGTTGGTGATAATGGTGAAAGTTGGTGTTAATAGTAAGAGTTGGTGTGTAATTTTAAATTTGTGTGGTTGTTAAGAGTTTGAGTTTGTGTATAAATAGGTGAGTCTTAATCATTTGCAAAACATCCCAAAATCATTTCAATAACATCTTCTCTTAAAGCTTCTCTCTTGTTCTTGTTTTATAATTCTCTTTCTTGTTAAACAAGAAATCTCTTCTTAAGCTTTATTTTCTTGTTTTCTTCTTTCTTTCACAAGAAAAAATGTTTATGAAAGTTTAGTAAGATAAAAAATGTTTTAGTATATTCCAACAATTATTATGTGAATCTCAATTTTCTGGTTTTCAGAAATTCTTTTTGTAGTATAATTTCTGAGAAAGTCTTGTAAATTAAATCTTCAACCCAACTTTAATTATTGAAAAAACTAATTACATAAATGTAATGTTTTTGTTTTGTTCTCTTTCGTTAACCACAAGTAATATAGACTTCTACCACCAAAACTAATTTTTCATGGTGAATATAATCATTGAACTACACATTTTCAGATCTTTAAATAAATTTAAACATCAGTTAGCTCAATGGAAGTTTAAAAATATACAAAAATTATTCAATTTAAATTATATTAATATAATTTATTTATTGTACAAGCAAATTTAAATAAACATGTGTCTAAACAATTAATTTCAAATATGCTTGCCCTAGAAGAAATCAAGTCCAATAACCTCCAAACCGGTCTAATTAGCTAAAAACTCTTGAACTCGGACCATCTTGTTGCCAATGCTAAGAGAAAATTGCTGCCATCACCGAGCCCGGAGAGAACCACTGGATGTGAGCCGAAGCCAAAACCGAGCAAAACGTCACCACCAAAACCAAATGGCACCGAGAACAGACAAAGAGGAACTATGCCAGAATACATATTGGGAAGTCATCGCTTTTGATCGCTTTTCTCGTAGAGTTGTCATAGCTAGCAATAGTCATCGCTTTCGACAGTTGACTTGTAGGTCCATACTTCTTAACTAGTGCTACCTTTTGTTCCTCGATGTCTGTAAACTTGTTTGCTTTGTGAAGAGCGTCCTCATACGTGTAGGGTTTGTTGAGATGAATATCTTGGTGAAAAGCAGTTTTGAACAAACAACATTTTAAAGCGCGCTGATGACAAGTGATAACAAGGATTTTGCGATCCTTTGAGGTACCAATTTCTCAAACTTATCGTGTAGTCTTGAGGTATCGAACCTTTTTGGGACGGATAAAACCAATAAGAACACACCAAACCTCTAGAGTCAAATCACCCAATTAAGTTTTTGTTTCTAACAATCCTAACAAAGATAATTCAAATAGAAGTAAACAAAAAGCAAATAAACGAAGTGAATTCAATCAATGACAAAGATAAGGCCTAATCAACCTAATCCTACCTACCCATAAGCTTTATGAAGAACTACTCACTAATCATCATGTGAACAACAAAATCCATAGAAATAGTATTGATCATTGAAAATTAGAGATAGTTTGGAAAATCAAAGGAAGAAATCACAAGAAAAGAGTACTAGATTAATCAAAATTCAATCTTGTTCTTACAAAAGAGTTTTTGCAACAAAACAAGCTTAAGATCCAATAGAAAATAGGGTTTTGGCTTAAGTAGTGTTTTTGGGGCGAACCGGGTCAACCCGGAACAAACCGGGTGTTGACCTGGATCCAAGTGGAAATCTGGGAAACGTATCGGCCAGGCTGGCCGATATGGCCGCCGATATGGTCTTGTTCGAGGAAGCGTATCGGCCAAGCTGGCCGATATGGAAGCCGATACGAACTCATGGATTTTTGGTCGAAGAAACGTATCGGCATGGCATGCCGATATGGAAGCCGATATGAGCTTCATGATTTTAATCCGAGAGTTGGTATCGGCCACCCCAACCGATATGGTGGCCGATATGCCTTCCTGCTGGTTCTTCCTTAGTCCTTCGAGCTCTAGACTCTACTTCCAAGCTCACCAATGCTCCTAGACACCTCCAATCACCTGCAAAACACAAGAAACACTCCAAATGCAAGCCTACAATGCCTAAACCTAGCCCTAAATGATCCTATACTCTAAACATACCAAATAGCAAAGAAATGAAGCTAAAAGGGACTAACTAGAAGCAAAACATGATCTAAACTATAGCCTAAATGCATGAAAATACAAGTATATCAATTCCCCCAAACTTAAACCTTGTCCACAAGCAAGCATAAGACCATCAAAGCAAGTTGGGAGAAAGGTTTGAAGGCGGGAGCTCATATCCAAAGACAAAACCGAGATCAACAAGTTCCAATTCGAGTCAACGTCACCCAGATGCAACCAAGTAAGGCTTACTCCAAAAATTTGGCAATGCTCATCAAGACAAAACTCTTAGCTCAATTCTCAACCTAGACAAGCATTCCTATCAACTAGCTCTTTAACATTCATTAGGTTTTCAAGTGGATCTTACTCAATGCAAGGTGATCAAACTCATTTGGAAAAGGGACAAGGTTTTGAGATTAAAGTGATCTCAATCAAAAGAGGGGTTTACTCCAAAAGCATGAAGGTTCTCTCATAAGGAAGTGAATGAGCTATAGTAAAATGCTAAGAGTTAGAGGCAATTGGTGCGTACTAGGTTGATTTCCATCTACCCATGCCCCAATTACTTCTTCTCCTAGTCTAGCCCACCTAAATGGATACTACCCTTAACCAAGGTGGTTTTTGCCTCATCCCCTTTTCTCAATCAAACACTTTTCTTAAACTCCCCAAGGATCAATAAAGACTTTTCAAGCAGTGGAAAATCTTTCTTTTTAACTTAGCTCAAATCTTTCTTTAGCAATGGTCTCTTTTCTTTTTTTAAGTTGAGCCTTTGGCTTCTTTTCATTTCAAAATATGAGACACTTTTCTTTTCCTTAAACACATAAGAGCTTTTCTTCTTTTAAAACACTTTGCCAACAAACATAAGATCCCAACCAAAATCCCTTTCATTCTTCCCTTTCTTTACTCTCTTCTTCCATTCCCAATTCCTCCCCCAAACTTGGATTCTAGCCTATTGCAAAGCTAAAGGTGATGAGCTTGCACTATATGGAAATTTTCCCTAGTCGCCTCATACTCAACACTTTTTACCTAGCTCATTCAAAAAGGCCTACCTCTCAACAAGAGTGTTTATGGTTTGAAAGAAGGGTGGTGAAAGGTGTGGAGTCTATTCAAGCAAGCGAGAGTGGTAAAAGGGATAAGAATGCTTGAATATTTTTAGAGTATCCATGAGTTTAGCACACAAAGCATGAGTAAGATAATTAGATGTCATCATTAAAGTTCTCACTTAGGTAGAGCTAGTGTCAATTCAAAGTCTATTTCAGTTTCAAATCAAGTTTCAAAGCAAGCAATCCGAGCATGGTTCGACTTAACTTTCTAGCCTTTCTTGAATTGCAATCATAGGACAATCAACTAGATCAAACAACTAGCATAAAGAACAAGTCATCACTCAATCAGTCTTACAAGGAAATTCAATCATTGCTCCCTATGCATGCGTCCTATATGATGCAACTAGACTCGATCCTATGATGCAAATGCAACTACATGCTTTTTTTTTGAATTTTTTTTGATTTTTTTGGTTTTTTCTATGCCATAAATGAAATGCATGAGACTCAAGTGATAGAAAAGAAAAATAAGATCAAAAGAAACAAGATTAGCAACTGGTCTCTCCCCCAAACTTAAATCACACGGTCCCTTGTGTGATCGAAGAAAGGAAAAGAGACCGAAAACACACACAAAATGCAAACAAAGAAAAGAAAAGAAAAGAAGTATGTTCAAAGATGGAGTGTTACTTGGCTAGTTGTGGAGTGATGGAGGTGACTAATCCCCCATGGAGTATGTTGGGTTGGATGAAGAGCAGGATGGTGTCCTCATTGCTCTTCTCTTTCGCCTTCTATCTTCGCGTGCGGAGTGGCGGTGAGGCTCGTAGTAGGAATCGGCGGCCATGCGTGCAGCTCCTCCCGTCTCGTGTCCAGCAACTGAGTATCTTCCTTGCTTCAGCTCTGTCTGCTCAACCAGATCATCGGCTTCACCGATCACTTCCTCAGTTGCTACCCGTTGCTCCTCATCCAAACCAGTCGGACCCTCTCGGGATGTAGAAGTCTGTCCCGTAGCGCCACTCTTATTCTTTTCTTTCCCGCTATCATCTTCAGAACTTTGGTGACTTTCTTCAGGCAGCTGACTAATATCTTAATGTTTCTTCCATGCCATTTGCTCTGCCTTTGGAGGTCCCTGTTCTGGTCCCTTAGTGCACTGACCGTCCGGTTCGCGATTGGATCATCCAAAAGCTCGATGTAGTACCTGTGCAGCCCATACACCCCAGCAGGTGCGTCGGAAGAATCAGAATCGGCTGCAGTCGCTCTTCGCGGTCCGCGGGGTTTGAACTGATGCTCCATTCCCGGTAGAAACCTGACGTTAGCCGGATTTGTTGCAAAGCTTGTGATGGTGGGGTTCGGAAGCAGATACTTCTCTTCCATCTCTGTATCTGAACACATCCGGTAGAGATGACGCCCCGGAGACGACCTGGAAGCTAGAAAGTGGGTCCTTATCAGCTGAGGTAAGTCCAACCATCCCACTAGCGTAGGCTATCCAAATGTCTTCTCTCCCAAACTTCCTTCCAGCTTAATCCTCTTGGCCACGAGTAGCGGTGTGATTGACCCACCCATGTTAAATTTGGGATCAGAATCCTTGACAGACATTGCCCAATCTCGGTGAATCCCAAACTGCTCTACTAGAATGGCGGTGAAGCTTGGTGGGCGCTGCACGGGTGGTATCGTCCTACCGTCGGGAAATGTGCGCAGCAGCGGTTGTAATCCGATGTACAGAAGCTTCATCTCCACTTCTGTGACTTGGCCTTTCTCCTTTCTAGCAAACAGAGTGTGGGCTAGGGCCTTGTGCACGTACCGAATAGCCGGGTGTCTGATCCTTGCAGACTTCATGGTCCCCAACTTGTACGTTCCATCAGCTATCATGTACCAAAATGCCCTGAGGTCGTCCTTGTCAATGGGGATGGAAGATCCCAGGTGTGCACCATCTTCTACAAAACCGAAGATTTTACTTATTTCCTCAAATGTTATGGTGTGCTTCTTCCTTCCCATCGTGAATTCTATCTTCCCACGGCTCTCATCCCCTCTCAAGGCTGCTTTTCTCAGGTTGATTGTTGCTTTCACGGTTGCAAGGAACTGGCACGCTGAGCTCTGATAGCCGTCATTGGCGAGACTGAAAAAGTGCTTAAGCCCCATGTTTTCTACAATCTTATCGTAGTCTTCCAACAGTCCAAGAGCTGTAAGGGTCGGGACGTGAGGGTACCGGGTTGACCAGAATTGTATCTTCTCCAGCTTGTCAAAGATCTCAGATGTAGAATAGATTGGTGACGTATGAATCCCCTTTCCTTTGACCACTGGTGCTTCTTCCTCAACAGCTATCCCCTTTCCTTTCGAGGTAGTTCCCTCATCTTGCCTCGGTGCTTTGGCTCATGATCTCGTGTTGGCGGATTATTTAGTCATTGTCCTACAAAAGCAACTCAAAGAAAGAATGAGCACACAACACAATCCACCAACACAATCAATAAGAGCTTGAGACATCCATGATCAACAATTGAAAGCTTAACAATTGCATAAATTTTCGTTTTCAATGGAGCAAACAAGCTAAAACATCTCAACCATTCTCAATTCAAGCTCATTATAGGCATAATTCACCAACAAGTCAATCACATTCATAAGCAACTCACATTCTCATCAACAAAGGCTCTCAACATGCATTTTGAAATTTTTTGTGAAACGAAACTCAATTAAATCGAGTAGTATCACAAACTTAAGCTTTTAACAACCAAATGCATCATTAGAAACCGTCAAATTAGAAAATCCCCAAAAATTTCGGAATCCAAAAATCCTCAAGAACCCTAATTCCTAAAACTTCAATTCAATTGATTCTAGGGTAAAATTAAGTTGGGTTTTCATCTAGAAGCGACCTAGCATCAGTTTCTAAGCCCAATCAACAAGCAATAGTGGCTAAAATCGAAGTTCAAAAATTTCCTCAAAAATTCCAATCACCACCGAATTTAAAGGGAAATGGTTCATACCTTGCTTGAGTAGTGAGATAGAGTAGAAGAGAGTGAATGTAACTAAAAGAGCTTTCAAAATCGCGAGTTTAGAGCCGAGAATCAGTAAATTCGGATGAGAATTGAGAGAGATAGGGAGTTTGGAAGCCTTGTGAAAATTTCTTTGGAAAAGCTTTGTCCAAATCGCAAAAGGAGAGAGAGATAGGCGTGGGAGGAGAAAACAAGGGAGAAAATGGGACCCAGATTGTAACACCCCTGACCCGTACTATAATCATAGACGACCCGGGAATGCTACAAAACGATAGCCGAAGACAATAAACGCCCAACATTCAAAAGGGACTCGAACATCAGACATGTATTGACTACGACTACCATTCCTCATAGCCTTGGCCTAAGGCTTTACAACCTGTACCCAGGCTTCGAGTTGTGTCAGCTCGGACTAAACTAATATCATGAACCCAAGACGAGTTTTCAAACCAAAAGCTTATTTATTTATATATATCATCGTTCCGGAAAGTACGAGGTTACAAAACGTTTACCGGTACATTGGCCATGGCCTAAAGCCCAAAAGATAATGTACATAAGTTTAACACACCTTTTTACAACAGCCAACAAAACTACTCCGTTGCCCTAACGTCCCGATCTCCACCCATACGTGCCCAACTACTGGTTACCTGCAAAACAAATGAGTCATGAGTAATCTAATAATACTCAGTGAATCCCGGGATCTACGAAACGTTAGTCCTTATCCCGCCCCAAAACATAGAGCGCAATCACATGCACAAACGGAAACAAATATATGCCATATTCATAATATTCAATTATTCACGTCCAATTTATCCCACATATGCTGAGGCCTCGCTGTACCCGGTACCACCACGCCAATCTCTCTCTCGTGGCTCCTCCCGAACAATCGCCACAAAGGTTCATGGCTGGCACCACACCCGAATCCACGGGAACGTGTCGTCACATGATACTCGGCCATGGGAGCGACCCAAGTACCCTCCGAGTCTTCTCCGAATCCACGGAGGACCTCCGAATCCACGGAGTTGGGTGGCACCGAATACATCATCCTAGAAAACATTGCGCATGTCCTAGGATGCAATATTTAGAACGTCACACAAGTTCTAGTTCATTATATCACGATTAGTATTTCATATGCTCATAATAATCACATGTCCTGGCTCGTAAGGTCCGAAGACTCTTAGCGGCCACCTGCAAATCACACAACACTTTCCGGAACGGTCCTCGGCCGAATCCGTACTTAGGCATATCAAGTTATACTTAATCAAATATAAGCATATGAACATCTTAATCACAAGGATATAAACCGTGAACCTCCCTCCATGGATTTACAAAACGTTTCAAAAGATAGCACCGAGGTGCGTATCTTCGCTGAACCTGCGAAAAACAAGTTAATCGACACAGCCGGGACTCACAAGGTTTTGACGCGGTCGGTTGCTCTATAAAGCTAGGCTTTGACTCTCCTATTATCTGAACGTCCTTGACCTGCTTCCCGCTACTTCCCGACTCTCGGCCTCGCTACTCGCCTGTCCCGGTGTTCGGTTTCTACTCCCAACCAACTTCTCTTTCTAGCTCGATTTTTCTCTCTTTCTTTCTCTCTCTTTTTTTTTTCTTTTCTTTGCGGTTTTTTAGAGTGTTCTAAACAATGGGGCTGAGCTCTTATTTATACTAAAACTCCAGCTGCTTGGTGGCCGCCACAAGCCGTCGTTCCATTGGCCGTGTCCGCGGCGGCCATGCGTCGCGACACCCAAGCGCCTTGGTGGCGACACCAAATATGCCTCTCCGCTTTCTAATTCTTTTTCACTCCGCAGGGCCGAAATCAAAGCTGTCGTCGTGCATGGCTTGATTCCATGAAATGTGACCGCTGACAGTTGGTCTCCTTCAAATATGATCCTACCGTGACCACAGTCTAGATGGACCCTATATCTAGACAACCAGTCCATCCCAAGGATTATATCAAACCGTTACTACAATGAGGTCCACTAGGAAAATTCTTTCCTGGAACTCAAGGGGTACACCTATCAATTCACACGAGGCTGCTAAAGTTTGATCTCCTGGGGTCAACACTGAAACCCTCACGTTTCTTACCCCATAACCGCTTATAAACCTTGCCACCACCTCGGGAGTCACAAAACTATGTGTCGCTCCCGAGTCGAACAAAACGTGTGTAGAATTCCACCAACACGTAATGTCCATATTATTATAATATATAATCACGTAAAAATATAATTTAATCACACAAGCACACACATAAGCAAGAAAATCATAAGAGAAAGATTAGTGCCCAAACATACCTGTGATGGGGCTCTTTCCTGAGCCTGAAGGTTTCGCATAATCTACCTCTAAAGCATAAACACTATCCGCAGTTGCTTGCTTCTTGGCCGGGGGTCCTCTTGGGGTCCTCACTGGCTGCCTCCCTGGGGCCTTAGATGCTCCTACTCCTCTGGTTGGACACGACGTCGCGAAATGTCCTGGTTCCCCGCATGCAAAGCAACGAGCATTTGCAGGTACTCCGGTCTGTCCACCCTTGGTGGGATAATATTTAGAAATATGTCATTCCCCTCCACATGTAAAACAGGCTGTAGATCCCTCAGACTGACCTATTTGTGGTCGGAAATTCTTTCTGAAATTTCTTTTTCCTTGGCCACCATCCCGATTTCTCCCAAACTTCCTCCCACCTTGTGCAGTGTTTGTACCGCCTCCTTTCTTGTTCAAAGCCGCCTTCTCTTGCACCCAGCACTGCTCAGTATTCACGGCCTTCTCAATCATGTGATGCAAAACCGTATAGGTTCCTGCGGCCATTCTACTTGCTATCTCCGGATTTAGTCCGCCCATAAATCTCCTCATCAGAGATTTATCGTCTCCACGACTAAAGTAGATGTATCGTTGAAGTCTTGTAAATTCGGCCTCATACTCTCTTATCATTCATTCTCCTTGCTTCAACTGTAGGAACTCATTTTCCAAACGTTCTCGAGCTTCCGGTGGTAAGTACTTTTGCATGAATTCCCGTTGAAATGCATCCCATGATTGCAATGGGGGGCGACTGTTCTTTTCCACACTCATCCACCAACTAAGGGCTTCCTTTTCTAAGAAGTACACCGCTACGTCTCGTTTCAAGTTCTCCGGGCATCCGACAGCCACAAAGTTACGTTCCATTGATTGCAACCATGCGTCCGCTACATAAGGGTCGGCACTTCCTCTGTATGGTTTGGTGCCCAATTTCTTCATGGTAGTTATAACTTTGAGGAAATCTGGGGGTGCATTTGCTGCGACATGAGGTTCTCCTTGAGCTCCTCTCTCAATAACTTGTGACAGTAGATCGTGCACCATCGAAAGAGTCGGATCAGCCCTTGGCCGTTCTTGCTGTTCCGGCGCGGCTACATCCTCATGGTTTGGTGGATGAGCCGGTTCCGCATGGGGATGATTGGGTTGGGCGGCCACTCCTTCATTGCCGCGTCCAGCCTGTCCCATTGGTATCTCATTTGGTACTTCATTCAGAAAGCTTGAGGCCACCGAGAAGGGTGATGGCTCCTGATGTGGTTGAGGATAATCCCACAACATCGGGTTTCCTTGTTCATTCCAACCCGAATCAGTCTCGGTGTCTTCAACCAAAAGATCATTCCATCCATAGTCACTCTCCCCTGACCAAACATATGCATTCGGTGATGCGTGCCTATGGCTGCTCTCACCTTCATCTCGCCCGGATGACGGACCCCACGGCCTCCGGTACTTGATCGATTTCCATACATCTGCACCAATCGCAAAGGTAAGTCCTAACCCAACCTAACTTGTCGGAACGTACTGGATTATCCTAGTTGGCCGTTGTGACTCAATGACTCAATAAAACCGATTAAAAAGCCAAGTCCGTGAGTGTAATCATGAACCACGCTCTGATACCACCATTTGTAACACCCCCGAACCGTACTATAATCATAGACGACCCGGGAATGCTACAAAACGATAACCGAAGACAATAAACGCCCAACATTCAAAAGGGACCCGAACATCAGACATGTATTGACTACGACTACCATTCCTCATAGCCTTGGCCTAAGGCTTTACAACCCGTACCCAGGCTTCGAGTTGTGTCAGCTCGGACTAAACTAATATCATGAACCCAAGCCGAGTTTTCAAACCAAAAGCTTATTTATTTATATATATCATCGTTCTGGAAAGTACGAGGTTATAAAATGTTTACCGGTACATTGGCCATGGCCTAACGCCCAAAAGATAATGTACATAAGTTTAACACACCTTTTTACAACAGCCAACAAAACTACTCCGGTGCCCTAACGTCCCGCTCTCCACCCATACGTGCCCAACTACTGGTTACCTGCAAAACAAATGAGTCATGAGTACTCTAATAATACTCAGTGAATCCTGGGATCTACGAAACGTTAGTCCTTATCCCTCCCCAAAACATAGAGCCCCATCACACGCACAAACGGAAACAAATATATGCCATATTCATAATATTCAATTATTCACGTCCAATTTATCCCACATATGCTGAGGCCTCGATGTACCCGGTACCACCATGCCAATCTCTCTCTCGTGGCTCCTCCCGACCAATCGCCACAAAGGTTCATGGCCGGCACCACACCCGAATCCACGGGAACGTGTCGTCACACGATACTCGGACATGGGAGCGACCCAATTACCCTCCGAGTCTTCTCCGAATCCACGGAGGACCTCCGAATCCACGTAGTTGGGTGGCACCGAATACATCATCCTAGAAAACATTATGCATGTCCTAGGATGCAATATCTAGAACGTCACACAAGTTCTAGTTCATTATATCACGATTAGTATTTCATATGCTCATAATAATCACATGTCCTGGCTCGTAAGGTCCGAAGACTCTTAGCGGCCACCCGCAAATCACACAACACTTTCCGGAACGGTCCTCGGCCGAATCCGTACTTAGGCATATCACGTTATACTTAATCAAATATAAGCATATGAACATCTTAATCACAAGGATATAAACCGTGAACCTCCCTCCATGGATTTACAAAACGTTTCAAAAGATAGCACCGAGGTGCGTATCTTCGATGAACCTGCGAAAAACAAGTTAATCGACACAGCCGGGACTCACAAGGTTTTGACGCGGTCGGTTGCTCTATAAAGCTAGACTTCGACTCTCCTATTATCTGAACGTCCTTGACCTGCTTCCCGCTACTTACCGACTCTCGGCCTCGCTACTCGCCCGTTCCGGTGTTCGGTTTCTACTCCCGACCAACTTCTCTTTCTAGCTCGATTTTTCTCTCTTTCTTTCTCTCTCTTTTTTTTCTTTTCTTTGCGGTTTTTTTAGAGTGTTCTAAACAATGGGGCTGAGCTCTTATTTATACTAAAAATTCAGCTGCTTGGTGGCCGCCACAAGCCGTCGTTCCATTGGCCGTGTCCGCGACGGCCATGCGTCGCGACACCCAAGCGCCTTGGTGGCGACACCAAGCCACTTCACGGTGGTGACACCAAAACGCCCCATGCATGGAGGCAAATGCCTCTTTCTGGTCGTGACACCAGCCCCTTCCCATGCACGGCGACCCATGGCAGCCTCCGGCGACGACACCCAGTGGCCATCATGCAAGGCGACTCATGGAAGTTTCTGGTCGCGACATCCAGGCGCCTTGTCATTTATAGTAACACCTCGTGCTTAAGGGCAGCTCATGCTTGTTGGATAAGGAACAATACTGAACGTGAAGGATTAATTACGATGGCCCGTTCGCGTCCGTACCGACTATTCCGGACCATTCCCAACCACTCTCGACCCGATGATAAATTTCTCGACCAAAATAAAAATTATCTCTGCCATTATTCTTGAAATATCCCAAGAAAATGCGGTCTATAGGATTTATTTATGGTTTAACATTCCTAATATGACCTTTAACCCGATTTCTAACCGTACCGCTTATTCTATCTCGGTAGTCGGGTTATTACACAGCTGGTCCAAATCTTGTCACAAATTCAATTTCGGGTCAAAATCTGGTCAAAATCGGTTTGAAATCGGTTTAGGGATCGATATACTTACCTGGGCGAACGGGCATATCGGCTTGGCAGACCAATATGCATCCCGATATGAAGTGTCGGATTTTTCCTGTGAATGCACGTATCAGCTTGGCCAGCCGATACTGTGGCCGATATCATTTCTTCCCGAGAATCCATATCGGCCTGGCCAGCCGATACGGTGACCGATATGAACTAACGGATTTAATTCTCCAAAACCGTATCGGCGTGGCAGACCGATACGGAACCCGATACTGATTCATGTATCCTTTTCCTTCGTTTCCATGGCCCTTTCTCAACACCAATGAATCCACAACCTCACCTAAAGACCAAAACCTGATAAAACTCAAAGCAAAACATCAAAAATAACAAGCAAAAGATCATATGTACTTGGATAAACATGGGAATGTCTCCCAAGTGCGCTTTTGTTTAAAGTCGTTAAGCTCGACTTTTGCAAACTGGTTTTTAGGCGGTTGAAGAGTGAGCCCTGCCCTCGAGAGTGATGGCTGGGACCTGAGAAGTCAGCTCACTGAGATTGACTGAATCGCCTTGGAACCTTGGACTGTCCGAAGCCTTTACAACCTTTGGAGACATCTTTATCACCATATCCACAACCTTCTCTTTTGGAGCTTTTTCCTCATCGATTCTCAGCTTGTTCGAAGAGATGGATCCAACATACTCAGTCCTTATGGTCCTGAGAGGAGTTCCAATAGCTCTATCCACCCCCTTCTTTTGTGTTGGGATTATGTCCTGAAATCACATTGTACTCACTCTAGAGATAGTTGTATTGTCGAGATCGGACAATTCATGTGATACTGGGTAGACATAATGTTTTGCTAGAAACCGCTTATGACAAATGAGTTGTAACTCATTTCCAGTATCGTGTGAACCTACAGGGTTACACACCTAAGCAAGTTGGACATAGTTCGTATGGGATTGATCATTGGCATATGGTCTGGTCGATGTGTATTGGATACACATCGAATATGAGTTTTTATGAGGTGTGTCGATCGACACCATTGGGTGCGTCGGTCGATACAAGATGTGTGTCGATCGACACCACTAAGTGTGTCGGTCGACACAGGGCCGAAACCGAAACTGATGTTTCGGTTTACGTCGAGGTCGTATATAAGTGATCTTATAATTCGACCTAGCATAGATGAGCGCCGCCCAGACAGTGTTTTCTCAGAGAGAAAACACAGAAACCTCGAAGAACTCAGTTCCCAGGAGATCCGAGCCCCGGTACTAGCATCCCGGCGGATTCCAGCTTGTGTGCGTGTGGACTGCAGTAGAGGCGCAGCATCTGAGGTGCTCCAGTGATCTTGTTTATCTGATCCTATTCCGCTGCCAATCTCCAGGTAAACACGAGATCAGATTCAGATTCAATTAACTAGACCCTAGATCCTAGGCTTCTGGAACATGACAGCAATTCTGAATCTGGTAGAATTGGCTCCAAGTTCCTTCAGTGGTATCAGAGCCTTAGGGTTTTATCATTAAATCAAACCTGTTTAATCGAATTTGATAATTTAGATTCGCAAACTAGGTTGTTTGTTTAGAACAGGTTAGATCGCTTTCGATCAAAATCGAATCTGTGATTTCGCACAGTGTCGATCGACACACTAGGTGTGTCGGTCGACACAGAGTGGCGAATTCGACAGAGTCGGCGGCTAGTTTTCGCGAAGAAAAAACCAAAAGCCTTCTGTGTCGATCGACACAGGTTGAGTGTCGGTCGACACAAAACAGATTCGGTCCAGTGTCGATCGACACAGGTTAGTGTCGGTCGACACAGGCCTAGCGAATGGTTAATTGGTTCAATTGGATTGGACCGATTATCATGCTTGGTTAAGTCTGAACATATCGGTTTAAATTGGATGAATTGGTTCAATTGGATTGAACTGATTATCTCAATTAGAATGAACCGATGAGTTGAATCGGTTTGATTGGATAAGTCGACTCAATTGAATTGGATCGGTTATCGCAATTAGATGAAACTGATTAAAACGGTTTAAATTGGATGAATTGGTTCAATTGAATTGAACTGATCATCGCAATTAGTATAAACCAATTTGAATGGTTAAGATCAGTTTGATCTGATAAGTCGGTTCAATTGGATTGGACCGGTTATCAAAATTGTCTTCGGTTAAGGTCTATGTCGACCGTCACACACAGGTTGTGTCGATTGACATGGCCGGTTCGATGAACCGGGTTAATTGGACTAACCGGTTATTAAAGTCCGGTTTTGTTTGGTGGTGTAAATCGACAGACATAGTCTGCGTCGATCGATACAGGGCTCGAAATTCTGGTTATTGAAACTTGAATTTGCAGAAACCAAACTCGACCTAAACCTTGATCAAATCTTAGCTTCAATATGGTCAACTGTCAAGACTCATTTCGTTGTGTGATGGTCTAGCCAAGAGCTTGGTGTCCAAAATTACGTGAGTAAGGCAGGTAGTTATGTTGATCGATTTGCAGTGCTAAACATCAACAATAACATGACCTAAGAGAATTGATTTGCTAAACTTTTGGGTTTAGTTTCCTCAACTAAATATCAAGTAACCTTGATGTCTTGCCCAATCTTGTCTACTGTCAAGACTCGTGTCGTTTGTTGGATAGTCTTGGAGTCCTTGGTATCCACTGCAACATGAGTAAGGCAGGTGGTCATTGACAGACTTGCAGTGCGACTGTCAGTGATCACAAGACAGAAAAGATTCGTTTTACTTGACTGGGCTATCAGAAGTTCTGAGCCCAGAGACATTAGAGTGGATTAGACATAGTTTGTCTCATCCACAACCAAGAGTTGTACTGGGTACAATTAGCAATGATTTGCTTACCTAGATAACTAAAGTTTGGATGATGGCGAGTCGCCCACTCAGATTTTGGTGAAGTATGGATCTTGGATCATTATATTCATAGAGGAAACATTGTTTGAATATAATGCGAGTTTTCTTATTAGATAAGATTTCTCATCATATACATAACTAAATCTTTGTTTTTCTTGGATTTTAGCTTATGTCTATGACTACTTTCTCGTTGCGATCCGTCCTTGAGAAGGACAGGTTAAATGGACCCAACTTCCTGGATTGGTATCGGAATCTGAGATTCATTCTCAAGCAGGAGAGCAAGGACTATGTCCTTGAAAAGGCTCTTCCAGAAATGCTTAGGACAAATCCCAGATTTATCTCACCCATTTTGAAAAACCAAGGATCGTTTTTCTTCATCTTCTTTGCTCGCATGCAGCATATAATGCTTGGAATAAGCATTATATTGATGTGGTAGATGTGCGTGGTCTGATGTTGGCTACCATGAACTCGGACTTGAAGAGTCAATACGAGAACATGGAGTCGCCAATAGAGATGATCACCAGCCTGAAACTGAAGTTTCAGGATCTGGCACGAGTTGAGAGATTCCAGATGGTGAAGTCTCTAACTGAGTGCAAGGTACCAGAGGATGCTCCAGTAAGTCCTCATGTCATTAAACTGATGGGTTACATTGATAACCGGGGGAGACTGGAATGTCCTGTCAGCTTAGAGTTGGCCACTGACATCATTATGCAGTCACTTCCGTCAAGCTATGACAAGTTCATTAAGAACTATATCAAGAAAGGCTTGAAGAAGACTTTGACTGAGCTGCAAGGCATGGTCAAGACAGCAGAGCAAAATATCAAAAGGGGTAAAAGATTTGAGAAATCTTGTAAAGACAAGGGTGAAGGCAGGGCCGTCCAGATTTGGAATCAGGATAAGCCTGTGTCATCTTATAAGCCCAAGTCAGGCCCATCTGGTGTTAGAAAATGCTTCTAATGCGATGAGTCAGGGCATTGGAAGAGAGATTGCATTAAATTCTTGGAAGATTCACAAGAGATGAAGGAGATGTATGGTACTTCTTTTTCAGGTATTGTGTTATTAATTCAAGTTCTACGTATGTATTGGATACTAGTTGTGGTACTGATATTTTTTGAAATATGCAGGACCTAAGCGACAGTAGAACGTTGAAGAAAGGACAAGTGGAACTGCGTGTGTGGTATGAAGCAATGGTTGCTGCATGAGCCGTAGAGATTCTCCACTTGTAGGAGCCTTTCATACTTGGTTTTAGAAATTAAGTAATTTCTACTATGTATCTGCCTTGTGCAGAAATGTCTTTCATTTTCTTGTAAGAATTTGGATGTTTTTCATTTTGATAAAAGACAAGCTTTGTTCTTTAGATCTTAATGAAATATTCTATGGTAGCACCCCATTTGGAATGAGTTTTATATCTTGAACCAATGTACGCTTGTACACATAACATAAATACCAAACACTTTAAGTCTGATGACTTGAAGTCGATTTTTCCTTAGCATAGTCATTTAACCACACAAAGTGAAGCGGATTCAGAAGTTCCATAGTTTTGGACTCATTTGATTATTAATCATTTGAGATATGAATTCTGCTCACTAGGCCAAATGACTAAGGCCCTTTTAGCAGAGCTAAAGGATACGGGCCAGAGGCTTATTGGGCCTTACACATACTGATGTATGCGGCCCGATGAGCATTAGTGCAAAAGGAAATATTCTATACTTCATTACCTTATTGATGACATCAATAAGTATGGCTGTGTTCATTTGATAAGATACGAGCAGGAACCCCTTTAGGAGTTCCAAGATGAAGTGTAGAACCGATTTGACAGAAGTATTGAGATCCTCGATTGAATCGCGGAGGAAAATACATGAGTCAAGAATTGAGTGATCATCTAACAGAATGAATCGGATCTTATTAGATATGCTCCGATTAATGATGAGTCACAGGAATCTTCCATAATCATTTAAGAATACGTTCTAAAATGTCTATGTTTACGCTAAATAAGTTTCCATCAGAATTAGTGAAAAACACCACATTGGATGTGGACTGGGTGATTTCCAAATTTGTTTTTCTGATTAATTGGGATTGCAAGGTTTGTGTAAGACAGTAGTCAACAAACAAACTTGAACCCATATCTGATAAGTTCTACCTCGCTGGTTGTCCTAAGGAAACCAAGGCTTGCTACTTTTGCAACCAATCCGAGGACAAAGTATTGTTGTTCGGAACTGTGTCTTTTGAGAAAGATCGTACTTTCAAAGGGAACAGTGGGAGTAAAAGTACACATCGGAGAAATTCGATAAACACAGGAGACTGCTCAACCTGTTGAGGGAGCAGCGGTGAGGTCTACACAGTGCTGTAGGACCTACACCTGTGGAGCCTTAAAATCGCAGATCCAAAAGGATCTGTCACTAACTCGAGAGTGATTTCTCGTAGCCGATTGTCGTGATCTGTTGATCATTGAAAAGTGACGAGCATGCGAAATTCAAAGAAGCGATGGTGAGCCCCAACTCCGAAAATTGGCTGGGCATGCATGTTAGCTTCACCGATCCATTTCTGGATTGAAGCAAACATCTTGGAGTTGGAATCAACATTCTGATAATGTGGTCAAAAGTTTTGACTTGATCAGAAAGAAAAGAAACCATGCGGTTACATGAAGACTAGTGGGAGTTTGAAATTCTCACACTGTATGTAGATAACATACTTAATCTCATAAACAACGTTCCGACGCTAAAGTCTTGTCAAGATTTGGGTCGGAAGTCAAGTTTAACGATGGACATGGGAGAAGGCCGTAAAAAGTTCTTGGAATAAGGATCCATTGGAATGGATCAAAAGGGCCAATTGGATCATGTCAAAATCCTTATGTTGATAAGGTATTGGACAGTTCTTATGTGCTTAATTCCAAGAATGGCTTCATACCAAAGGTCTTATGGCGATAATCTAAGCGAGATGCAGTGTCTTGGACACTGACTGAGCTAGTAACAATATTAGCAAGATGAAGTGTTTTTGAACACTAGCTGAGCTATTATTAATGAGTGTGATTGCTAATGCTGCTGAAATAGAATCCATCATGAATGCCATACTTTGCGCTCGTCTAGATGCAGCTTACGCATAAAGCATGACGAGAAAATACCAAAATGTTCCGGTAATAGTCACTGAGCGGTTACCAGAAATATCCCAAGTGTTTGAGGAACTCTAAGGATAGTTTCGTGGTGAACTGAGGAAGTAACGAACCAGTTGAAAGTAGTTAGACGGACAAAGACGATTCCCGGTTCCCACCTGGTTATGTCTCTTTATCTGAATAGCGGTGCTATCTGTTGGAAAGGCTCCAAGCAGTGGACCGTAGAATAGTGCTTTTGTCTGAATGGCGGTGTGGTTTGTTGGAATTGTTTCAAGCAATAACACCGCATACTCTCCCACAACCTAAGCACGAAATTCATTATGTTGCTGTAGGTATAAGATATCTGAAGAGATGATCTTGATTCTAGTGGGAGTAATTCTAGTTATGTTGTAATCTTTACATAGACATGCTATGGTAGTGTTTATGTAAGTTAAACTGACATCAGTATTATTTAATTATTGGATAATTAAGTAATGGTCCCAAAGTATTTTATGGTCATCATATAGGTCATCAAGTTGAGGACTTGATCATGAAACCCTATAAGTAAAAGATGACATAAATTATGATTGTCCCTAGTCGAGGTTGTTGAAGTGGGGCACCAAAAAACCGCGCGAGACTAGCATGTGAGGTGACTGTTGGACTAAGTTTCATGGAGTCAATGATATGATTATCACAGTCAGTCACATAGATATATGTTGGTGAACATATGATCGGACATGACCCGCTTAATGAGAACTCCACAGGATAGTTATATCAGTGTCATGGGAGGTTCTCATTACAACTATAGAGTATAGTCCTTAGACCTGAGTTCATCATGCTTTCTAGCATATGAATTGGTGCGTTTTGACCTTGTCAAACGTCGTTCCGTAACTGGCGGCTATAACGGCATTGCTTAGGCGTATCATGAAGTATGTGTAGAAACAGGGATGGAACAAGATGGGATTTGTCCCTCCCATATAACGGGAGATAAATATCTCAGGGCCCATCGAAGATTTGATACTGAGAAAATGCATGGCCGTGCTCAAACGAGGTGATTATCAGTCGTTTGTTTTATCAGTATAGATCAGAATTTCGATGAACATGATATTGGCTATAATAAGGATGACACAGTCTCTTGCCTTATGCCATATCGAGATATAGAGACGAAGGGATTATAGGAATAAGTGATTCCAGTACAAGTGGGAGATTGTTGGGATTATGTCCTGAAATCACATTGTACTCACTCTAGAGATAGTTGTATTGTCGAGATCGGACAATTCATGTGATACTGGGTAGTCATAATGTTTTGCTAGAAACCACTTATGACAAATGAGTTGTAACTCATTTCCAGTATCGTGTGAACCTACAGGGTCACACACCTAAGCAAGTTGGACATAGTTCGTATGGGATTGATCATTGGCATATGGTCTGGTCGATGTGTATTGGATACACATCGAATATGAGTTTTTATGAGGTGTGTCGATCGACACCATTGGGTGCGTCGGTCGACACAAGATGTGTGTCGATCGACACCACTAAGTGTGTCGGTCGACACAGGGCCGAAACCGAAACTGATGTTTCGGTTTACATCGAGGTCGTATATAAGTGATCTTATAATTCGACCTAGCATAGATGAGCGCCGCCCAGACAGTGTTTTCTCAGAGAGAAAACACAGAAACCTCGAAGAACTCAGTTCCCAGGAGATCCGAGCCCCGGTACTAGCATCCCGGCGGATTCCAGCTTGTGTGCGTGTGGACTACAGTAGAGGCGCAGCATCTGAGGCGCTCCAGTGACTTGTTTATCTGATCCTATTCCGCTGCCAATCTCCAGGTAAACACGAGATCAGATTCAATTTCAATTAACTAGACCCTAGATCCTAGGCTTCTGGAACATGACAGCAATTCTGAATCTGGTTGAATTGGCTCCAAGTTCCTTCATTTTGATCACGTCCCATGTGCTCACTCAATGATCCATAAGTGGTGGGTTTAGGCCAAACTTCCTTGCCGACATTGGCATATAGCCTTGCTTCCTCTAACACATCATCCTCGTTTGGAGAGAGGATGACACCACAAGTGTGAAGAGATGTGCTTCTCAGAGGATAGTAAGCCTTGGCGTCAACATTATTCAGCACAACACGTTTCATTTTGAAGTCCAGACAGGCTCCAGTGGTGTTGAGGAAAGAGGTACCAAGTAAGAGAGGTAGTTGGGTACTCTTCTTCATCTTCATGACAATAAAGTCAGTTGGGATATGCACTCACCAATCTTCAGTGGATAGTCCTTGATCATTCCCATTGGAGGTTTTGAGTAAGAGTCTCCAAATGTAATAGAAGATGGGTACCTTTCCATGCTTTTAATCCCAAGGGATTCCACCATGTCAAGAGATATCACACTCACAGTAGAGCCGGAGGCACACAATGCATCGTTAATCTTCAAGTCTCCCAAAGTACAACTGATTGTGAATTTACCCAGATTGCCAAGCTTAGGGAGCACCTTTGGTGTGGCTTGGACAGTAGGTACAATATCATTGGCATAAATTTCAGTGGCACTCATCTCCTTAGCTGGTGCAACATAGAGAGGCTTAACTACAGTGGCCTTCATCTCCTTGAGAAGAACCGGTGCTACATGCGGAATCGCATAACCATAGAGGAGTGCTTCTATCTCATCAACCTCTCTTTCATAGTCTGATTTCTCATGATCAACAGTAGAGAAGATTGCATTGCAATACTCTTTCGGGTTATTCTCCGGGTTTCCGGGCAAAGTACCGGTAGGTCGAGAAGTGGAAGCATGCGTGTTTTCAACATTGATCAGGCAAGAAGTCAAATGTTGCAGCTCATTCTTTAAGTTCTTTACTTCCAATGCCCCACTTGCTTGCCCTTTAAGAAGTTGCTGCATCATACTCTTTAACTCATTATCCAATCCCGAGGAAGAAGAAGCTTGTGGCTGTTGTTGTCAAAAACCGGGTGGGTATTGCTGCTTGGGAACATTTCCTTGTTGACCTTTAAACTGAGGCTTATTGCCAAACCCTTGTTGGTTAGTGTAAGGGACAAATGGATTTTGTTGTTGAGGTTGTTAAAAGCCTTGTTGCCCTTGTTGTTGAGCTTGTCCTTGAGATGGAGCTTGAGGATAAACTTGGTCCTGAGGATTGGCTACATTGGGGTTTCGGTATGAAAGGTTTGGGTGGTTTCTATAGTTTTGGTTGAAGCCCTTGTTGAAACCACCTTGCCCCGCAGTGAAATTAATCTCCTCTTGAGTCATCTCTTCTTCTTCACCATAGAGGATGGGCCGAGTATCATCATAGTTTCCCACAAAGCTGATGTGCTTTTGGCTAGAGGAGATCATCTTGTCCATCTTCTCATTCAAAGCTTTGATTTCCTTCTCATACTTCTCATCCGTAGAAGATGATCCTCTATTGGTGCGCTCATAATCCTCATTGTAGTTCCCATCGCTTATAGCAAGATTTTCAATTAGTTCCATAGCCGCATATACTCCCTTGCATAGGAAGTGTCCATTGCTAGAAGAGTCTAGCATCGCCCTCATTCTAGGAAGCACTCCGCGATAGAGGTTACTGAGTAGTGTCTCCTTAGTGAAACCGTGGTGGGGGCACTGAGTAGTGAGCTTATTGAACCTCTCCCAAGCTTCAGAAAAGCTCTCATTGTTGCGTTGCACAAACCCGGATAGCTCATTGCGAAAACGGGCAGTCCTAGTAGCTGAGAAGAACTTCTTCAAGAAGGCCTTCTTAAGGTCTCCCCAAGTAGTAATGGATCCCGGAGGGATGGTGCTTTCCCAATCCTTAGCTCTATCCACCAAAGAGAAGAAGAAGAGACGCATCTTCAAACCATCATCAGTCACACCATTAAGCCTTGTAGTAGCACAAATCTTGTCAAATGTATCCAAGTGCTGCAAGGGATCCTCAGATGCAAGCCCATGAAACTGATTTTTTTGCACCATGTTCATCACCATAGCTCGGATCTTGAAGTTGTTGTTGTTGACCGGTGGTGGAATGATCCCTTGCCGGTTTGCATTTGTATCCGATGCATCTCCATCACCAGTGGCCCTAGCTGGCCTCTCTTGCTGCTGTTGTTGATCTTGAGGATCCATAACCGGCTGCTCAACACCCACAAAGTCTTGTAGAACCTCAACAATTGGTTCCAACCCAAGTCTCTCTAAGTGAACAGCTCTCTCTTGTGCGCGTCGTTCCTTTGCTAATCTCCTCTCGTGTGCTTTGATGTCCTCAACTATTGCAACTAAGTTTATTGTCCCTTGGCTGCGCAAGTTCATACACCTAACATCAAAAAGAGAGAAAGTAGCAAAGTTAGTAACAAAGACTTGAACTAAAAAGGAATATAAATCGAATTGATATATCCAGAATCCCAAAATTGCAACGGCGCCAAATTGATAACAAGGATTTTGCGATCCTTTGAGGTACCAATTCCTCAAACTTATCGTGTAGTCTTGAGGTATCGAACCTTTTTGGGACGGATAAAACCAATAAGAACACACCAAACCTCTAGAGTCAAATCACCCAATTAAGTTTTTGTTTCTAACAATCCTAACAAAGATAATTCAAATAGAAGTAAACAAAAAGCAAATAAACGAAGTGAATTCAATCAATGACAAAGATAAGGCCTAAAGGTTAAGGTCAACGGATAGGTGACTCGGGATGATCAAGGATCCTAATTCAAACTTCAAAGAAGCTAACCTCCTAGCAAGGAACACAATAAATTGATTAGCTTAATCTCTTAATACTAATCTCTTTCCCTAATCCTAATCCAAGAACAAATTCTCATTTGTGAATTAAGATTAAGCAAGCAATTAAACAAGTTCCAAACAGCCAACAATCACTCTACACATCCATTTTCATGTGCTAGAATGTGAAAGTCCTATCAAAGCTAGAAACGGGAATTTCATCGAACACATGGTGGACAAGAAATCCTAAACATCCTAATCAACATGATCAAGGCTAATTAGGCACTAAACACACTTTGATAGACGAGATTTTAAACAATCAAACATTAGGAATCCATTGATCACCCCTAATCAACCTAATCCTAACTACCCATAAGCCTTATGAAGAAATACTCACTAATCATCATGTGAACAACAAAATCCATAGAAATAGTGTTGATCATTGAAAATTAGAGATAGATTGGAAAATCAAAGGAAGAAATCACAAGAAAACAGTACTAGATTAATCAAAATTCAATCTTGTTCTTACAAAAGAGTTTTTGCAACAAAACAAGCTTAAGATCCAATAGAAAATAGGTTTTTGGCTTAAGTAGTGTTTTTGGGGCGAACCGGGTCAACCCGAAACAAACCGGGTGTTGACCCGGATCTAAGTGGAAATCTGGGAAACGTATCGGCCAGGCTGGCCGATATGGCCTTGGTCGAGGAAGCGTATCGGCCAAGCTGGCCGATATGGAAGCCGATACGAACTCACGGATTTTTGGTCGAAGAAATGTATCGGCCTGGCAGGCCGATATGGAAGCCGATATGAGCTTCATGATTTTAATCCGAGAGTTGGTATCGGCCACCCCAACCGATATGGTGGCCGATATGCCTTCCTGCTGGTTCTTCCTTAGTCCTTCGAGCTTTAAACTCCACTTCCAAGCTCACCAATGCTCCTAGACACCTCCAATCACCTGCAAAACACAAGAAACACTCCAAATGCAAGCCTAGAATGCCTAAACCTAGCCCTAAATGATCCTATACTCTAAACATACCAAATAGCAAAGAAATGAAGCTAAAAGGGACTAAATAGAAGCAAAACATGATCTAAACTATAGCCTAAATGCATGAAAATACAAGTATATCAACAAGGTCATCAATGATTTTGGATTGTGAGATAAGTTTTCTGAATCTTTCCATAAATGCTTGTATGGTCTCTTTCGGGTATGAGATAAGAACCATAGAGAAGAGAGGGAAGCATCTTTTTCCATGTAGATGGAGTAGTGTCTGAAAAAAGCAATAGAGAGCTATTGAAAATTGTCTATCGAGTCTGCCAAAAGGCGTAAGAACCAACTGAGGCCGGCTCCGTCTAGACTTTCGACGAATATTTGACAGTAGCATGCATCCTTCTCTTTTTGGTGCGAATCGAGCTCGACCCACTGCTATTTTGTAATCGGTCATATGTTTGCTAGGATCCGAGCTGCCGTTGAAGGTGGGCAGTCTTTTTTCGGGATGGCGGACGTGCGAGTGATGTGTGCCGAGAAAGGGGTATTTTGTGATTCTTTGAGAACTCGATCGATTTCCGGTGCCAAGCATGTAGCATGATGGACTTCGGTTTTCATCTCCTTGTGGTTGTCCTTTAGCTCCATTAGTTCCTGACAGTAGTCGTTGTTTTGGTTTGATCTCCACATAGATGCTGTTCGGACGATGTTGTTTTCAGGAGATCCAAAGGTCAAATTTCTGATGACACCGTCTTTAGTTTTTTGAGGGAGGTTCTGTTTTGATTTGGACGGCTCTCTTGTTCGTTGGTATGAGTGTAGCTTGTCTTGCTCGGCACGAAATTCATTGATTTGGGTGTTGGTCGCTTTTAGTAGTTCGTTCTGTTCGTCGATCTTTGCTAGAAGAATGACATAAACGAAATCTTCTTTGATATGTTTCTCCTTACCTTTTGTCGGCGTGTTAGTTTTTCCTTCCTTTTGTTGTTGACTTTGATCGTCGGTGTTAGGATCCTTGTTTTTATTATCGGCTTCATGATCACAGGCCTCGTGGTCGATGGGTCATGATCACTGGCTTTCTGGTCACTGACTGTTGGATCCTTTGATGTTTGAGATGTGTTGGTCATCTCTAAGCATGGTGTTTGATATACTTTTGAAGAATTTTCCACAGACGACGTCAATTGTAAGATCTCAATTTTGTTCATCTAAAGATAAAAGGAATCTTAGGGTTTTAATTAGGGATTTTTAAAATTTATTTTAACCTAGCTCGGCGGATAACAACCAAATTATGATAAAATAATGTTTCCGGGAAAGATGAGTGGCGGAGAATGATGAACTAGGATTTCGATGTGAACGTGAGCAGCAGATTGACGAAAATTAGGTCTTAAAGAACTTTTAAGTTAGATCTCTCGGAAAGCTCTCTGAAAACTCAAGGATTTCGTATAAGAAGTTGTATTATGAATGCGTGTACAATGACGAACATGATGTTTTATATAGAGTTATAAGGTCGGTGTAAAAAAATATTTCTTAAACAGAAAATAGATATTTTCTTTTTTGTGATCGGCGATATGTTCTCGAATTTATCTTCCATGTGCGGCATTATCTCCACATTGTCATGTTTATCATTATGCCGCCGACCTAACCTGTCTACCTTAATATTTTGGACCAATCTTAATACATGAATGAACCTTTATGAAGAGGTGTTAAACTCATTTCCAACACAAATAATGTTTATTGATGAGAACTACAAAAAAAACTATTATCTCAGATTTATTTCTATTTAATTTCATAATATTTGAATTCGGGACAAAATTCTGCAATTATTTATCTGGAATCGCTTAAATAAGGTAGTTAGATTTTTTTCTGGTTCGCTAAATTTTCTAAATAGTAATATTGTTGAATCCTGTCTTTTTTTTTTTTGAAAATTAAAATTGAATCCTGTCTTTCTGTGGCTTATTTATCAAGTGTTTAAAAAAAGCAGAAGAAATTCGGGATTTGAAGCTTATATTTTTCAGTTTTTAAATATTCTTATTGTTAAAAAAATATCTTTTGTATCAGAAGAGATTAAATTCGAAGTAAAAGAAATTCGGTTTTTCGAAGTCAATTAAAATTATATTTTACCAAAGCTTTAGCTTCCTAAATTCTTTCTTCAGTAAATTGTCGGAAGTCCTTCTAGGAGAGCTTAGTTAGTTTCCATATTAAAAAAATTGTTAGCTAGTAGTGTCGGGTAATTTATCATGTTTTCTATATAAAAACTAATACATGTTTTTTTTTTTTTTTTGCAATTTCGTGTATCTTTAAGAAACTAAACAAGAATATGGCGTAAGCTGTTTATAAATAATTTATATACCTTTTCAAAATCAAATTCTGTGTAGATACCTACCGATATAAGAGTTTGACTGTCAAGAATTAGATAGGATATATTAGAAAACACATTACCCGTTAAACTATTATTGAGAATGACATTCCAAACATTATATTGTATTTGCACAAAAAGGAAGAATGACATTCCGAACATTTCTCAAATGTCGGATGTGTACGGCCTTATGAGTAAGCTGCACGTTATTGTATTGACCAAAAGTATAATCACTTCGTATTTGTGTAGAATGATATGTTTAATATTCAACCTATTTTATGATGATCTCACTTTATATTTGACCATATATTTAAACACCAACTAAGTGTAGATAGCTCTATCCTCTATGGATCATTGACTGACTAAAAAAGGGAGTTCAAGAAACCAAAGTGCGAACATTTATGTAATAGTAGATAATCTAATATAATGTTTCTTTCTAAACAGAAAAATATCCAAAGTCATGTATACTTTTCTTATATAATCCTTTTTCAAAACACTTTCTTATGTTCATAATAATATTATGCCATATAGGCACAAAAAATTATAAAAAACCATTCATCTCTATATTTTTGGAAAATGAAGTATTTTTTATTTATGTATATAAATTGTGTATATGAAAAAAAGGAAAAAAAATGAATCCAATAAACACACAAAAATCTAGACAATCAATTGAGGAAGAACAAAACTATAGAGAAAAACTATATTATCATAATTTTAAATAATATTACATAATTGACATATAATAAATGTTATATGTACGTATGAGCAGAAACATCTACTTTTTTTTTGGTCAAATGAAACATCTACTTTTGTGTAAGCGAAAAACTAACAACAAGTTGTAGTAATGATTTTTTTTTTGTTGAAAAGAAAAAGTAATCCAGAAGAAAATGTCTTGGGTTTTGCTTGAAAACCCCTTTGCAATTTCGTGCATCTTTAAGAAACTAAATAAGAGTGTGTCTTCAACTTACATATAAAAGGCAGAAAATAATGGATACTTCTGTAATTGTCATCATTATAGTATGTGCCGGTATTGTTTTGCCGGCTATTGTATTATGTTGTGTCCTCACCCACAGGATGCAAACGCCTTTAATGTCTCAGTCGCGAGATTTGGAAATGGGTAACACGGGAATAAAAGATGGACTTGTTGTTTTGACAAGGAATATTTGCACTACGACAGCTGCGGTAGCTGCGGCTGTAACCATCGCAGATTCTGGCGGTAGGGGTTTGATAGACATCGTCTATCATACTATTGAGCTAGCAAGTGTAAGGACTGACGTGGATAAGAGAGTTGAGGGAAATGGAGATTCTGAATGGGTTAAAGGCTTTGCAGTTAGAAGTATTTGGAGCAGCTCGTCGAGCAACGCAGAGTATATAAGAGGAAAGATGAGTCTTGAGAGGTTTGTGTTTTGATGTATTTGATTCTGGACGTTATGAGTCTGAGTCTTACGATCGTTATGAGATCGGTGATGCTACTGTAATCGTCATGAGATTATAGTTGTAATCACACTTCAAAGATTTTCGTATTCAATCAAATCGGTTCATCTTTTCTACACTGTTCTTGAGTTCAGATCATTTACAGATAGAGATTACAAGCTGAGATTGATGTTACAGATATCATAAGTCTATCATTGGTGCGGTGAGTACCGAACGAATCCAATGCGATGATGATGATGAATGGAGAGGAATCGGCGTCGTAAACCATGGATTCGATACGGGCGAAGCTGGAGTGGTGCATGACGAGGCTGGAGAAGATGACAACTCACGATAACGGCGGTGATTTTCACAAGAATCATTCGCCAAAATCTACAGAATCAAAATATCAGTTTAAAGATGAAATTGATGGGTCAGATACGGAAGTGAGGGACGGATTGAGCTTTTTGGATGGTAGATTCAAGAGATTACGCTCATCATCAACAGAAGTGGAATCGCAACTGTACGTGATGGATGAAACTCACAAATCCTTGATGTCATCAGAGCCAAATTTCACATCGCATATGAACAGCCATAAAACCTTTCCCTCTGATAAACCAGAATCATCACGTACACAATCTCAGGTACTGCAAACAAAACCGGGATGATTTTCCACTAGGATATCGAGCTGGATCTTTGAATGTTGCGAGTACAGAAAGTACGTTGAAAAAGATAGAGATGCCAAATTTCAATGGTTCTCATGCACATGATTGGTTGGGAGAGATTGAACATTTTTTTGCAGTTGGTCGATTCCGTGAAGAGGATAAACTGGATGTGGTAGCATTTTCTATGAAAGGGAAGGCAAAGAAATGGTTTGCATGGGTGTGGAGACACGTTGAATTCAGTGATTGGAGTG
This sequence comes from Orychophragmus violaceus, assembly GCA_030180135.1. Classification (NCBI taxonomy): domain Eukaryota; kingdom Viridiplantae; phylum Streptophyta; class Magnoliopsida; order Brassicales; family Brassicaceae; genus Orychophragmus; species Orychophragmus violaceus. Next base: position 80,573,645 of record CM058230.1, read on the forward strand.
ATTTTAAGCACAAATTGTTGTCTCGATTTGATGGTCTAATCCAGAATTTTGCTGCACAAGAAGTTACTTTCAAGCATGACTCTATCTCTGAAATTCATTAAGATTCTGGTTTGAGCTGTGATAGTTAATCAGATACTTAAAGAATCATGTTCTTACTCTCTTTAACTACTTCTTCTCTTTGGATAGGGGAAGAACGTGTTTTAACTTCAATATTTTGAATCTTTGAAACCATAACTTACAGCATGAAGCCAGAATGCTAAAGCAGACATCATTGGCAATAAAATATCACACCATTTCACCTGTGAAAACGTCTTCTTTATTTCTTAACCCAAAATTTGTGTGACACAACCACAGGAAGAAAGAAATATGTAGGGCTCACCACATCCATTGCAATTGTGAAGGTTTGTAACAAGTTATTAAGTCAGTACAAAATCAAGTCATAAACACTTGTAACTAGTCATTAGCTTGTTTTGTTCAAACAATTTCCATATGACATTCACATCACTAAGATTTTGCATTGGAAAAAATATGTAATTCTCATCAAATCAGACGGTGAGACGAAGAGGAAGACTCATTGGAGGACTTTTCAGGTAGAGAATCTTGTTGATTTTCGGGTGGGAGAGCTAGAGTTGATGGAAGAGGATGAGATGGTGTTGTTTGATTGTCAAAGAGGAGAAGATGTTGTGGATTGTTGGAATAGGAGACCATGGAGAAGTAGAAGAAGGTGCAGTCAGTGAGTCCAATTAGAAAAAGGTGCTCTAACCAACTGTGCCACGAGAGCTTTATGGTAATTAGTGTTAACTTTTTAATAGAAAACTTCAGAATCTAACCTTTAAAAAATCTGATATTGTAGTACATATTTATCAAATTTATAAAATGTCATAACTGTTAATTTTAGATCCATTAATAATATTTTGATTCTATACTAGAATTTAGTTTACATATTTGATCTCGTATCTCTTTTAACCAAGGAAAACAAATTGGTCTATTAACTTTTAGGTGATGCACTTTTAGTTTTAATATTTTTAAGATCCAATAGAAAAAAAAACACATTACAACTTATTATTTTTGCTTAGAAACAAATTGGAACTTTGGTCTTATTACCACAAATACAACAAAGATAATGTGGTAATAAAACCGAATTCCATATTTTGTGTAGAAAAAAATACAACTTATTATTTTTGAAAATCAAAAACACAACTTATTATTAAAAACGAAAGCAGACGATCAAACATGCGCAGAGGAGGAGGAAGCAGAGAAACCATGAGTCTTGGGAACATATTTGCGAGCCCAAACATGTTTGCCTTCAATAGTGTACTTGTTTTTTTTCCTTGCACTCGCAATATCTTCCATCTTCCAAGCACATTGCATCTTCAGCACCATCCTCGCATACAACGACTGATCATTTCCTTCCACATCTTGCATCACTATGGCTTCAATCACATCCCCAAATTTCCTCGTGAAGTAAGCCCTAATTTCTGATTCTGATATCGGATATCCTTTCGAAAACGTCAGGAAAATCGTCCTATCATCCGCTGGCATCACAGCTTCTTCGTTCTCCTCGGTGTCCGCCCTCACTATCTCTGTAGCGGTATTGTTTGCTTCTTCTTCTTCAACAGGGGGAGTAGGAGCCCTTTCTTGTGGAATGCTCATGAACCTAATAGGGGTTCCTTGTTGAACACTCGACCTAGTCGAGTTTCCTTGTTGAACACTCGACCTACTCGAGTTTCCTTGTTTAACATTTGACCTACTCAGGTTTCCTTGTTGAACATTCGACCAACTCGGGTTTCGTTGTTGAACAGTCATCCAACTAGGGGTTGGCTGTTGAACACTCAACCAACTAGGGGTTGGCTGTTGAACACTCACCCAATTATTGGTCTGTTGTTGAACACTCAACCTGATCTTCTTCATCTCCTCAATGACTCTCTCCCTCTCTAAAGCCAACTGTTTCTCCTTGTTGTACGTCTCTGCTTTCACGTATAGATCATCAAAAGCTCGGTTGCAGACATCAGTCAAGGTCTTTTTCACTCCATCGAGAAAGGTATCGCGATTCTGGTGGATGTATCTTATAGTCAGCTTACCTCCAGTCATCTTTAGGAGCAAAGGTATAACCAACTCATCATCGTTGTTGTTGGCAAGGAAGAAACTTGAATAGTCTTGGTTGTATAAGAAACTAAGACACACAGCGACTTCATTAGCCACTGCATCTATGACTTTGTCTTGTAACGTGACAAGAGACGCGATTATTTCGCGGACGAAGCCAACATGCTCGACCAGGTAGAGAAAAGCAATCACTTGAGATGATTGGTTCATGTCTCGGTTTAAAACAAAGACGAGACGAGTGAACAAGTTTCTGTCGATTGTGTGGAAAGCATATAACTCGTCTCGAGTTACGTCCACTTCAAATGAAGAAGGATTGTTATAAAAAAAGGAAGAAGAAGAAGAAGAAAAAGAAGCCATGTTCTTCAATATTTTGATGGAGGTGGTGTGGTGACCTTAGTTGCTAGACAAAGTTTAAATAGATGATCCATTCAAAGTGGTGTAGAGATGCAATCTTTTTATTCTATAACTTGCTATCTTTTCTTTTTTTCCACATTCATATCTCTTATTAATGAGATTAGAAGTCATAACCTTCAGATAGTAAGAGATTCAGCTCGTTTAGTAATAAATCTTGACACCCTTTGAACAGCAGGGATGATATATCCCACAGCCCCAATTTACATCCTTTTGTAGAAGTTTCCTTTTTCTATATTTTCCTTTTTATCTTCTCTGATATTATATAACATTATAAAAACGAAAAATAAAACAAAAACAAAATAACAGCTAATTCCAAGTTTATTGTTATATTTTACTACAATTTTACAAAATTAAATTAAGGTTACAGAATCTCTTTTTTATGGACAATAGCATTTTGGTTTAACTTATATAGAGATAAATCAAGTTTTACAATAAATATTATGTAGTAGGTGTTATTGTACTCATGCAATATTAGAGCATATACATTGAGGGTTTTAGGGAAGTTCTTAGCATGGGTTTTTAGGCAAAATGATTAAAAAATATTATTTTTAAGAATTCCCCTAAGAACCGATCCTTAGTTAAGAACCCTTCCTTAACTGTTCACGCTGCCACGTCAGCGTGTTATTGGTTCATTTTTTTTTGATTTTTTTTTCTTCCATATGATAAAAAAAAATTATTAAAAATGCTAAGAATCCCCAAAGGAGGGGGTTCATTGATGTTCATGGTCTTACAGCTAAAGAGGTTTAAAATTAACATGGGTGAAATTAGATTTTCTTACTCCATTTGTTCTTATAGATACTATCTGTACACAACCATGCTCTTGTGACCAGTCAAGTTCCTTCAGTAATATAAAGTAAGAATATAAAGATAAGATTACTAATATTTTCTTCATATATATTATAGTATTTCATATTTTTTAGTCAAATATAATTATTACTCATTTTCTCCATTTTTTATCTCAGTAAAAGTACATATGTCAAATTGAGTATTTGTTTGCAGTCGAGGCCCAAGTAAACCCAATGTGGTGCGGGTTTGGACAAGAAATAAATTGTCCAAGTGTTTGTGGGTCTAGCAAACCACTTCAGTACCGATTACGATTGAGCTGTTTGACACGGAACGGTTTACCGGTTGTGCAAGTTGAGCGCATAAACAAATGTTACTGTGTTTATCAGTCATTTTTTCTGATTTGAAGGTAACGATTGATCACTTGTCATTTGAATATGATTCATTTGAAATTTCTTCTGGTTATGGGTTCTCGTTTGTTTGTTTTTTGTTTTTGAATGCATTTGATCTATATGTCTCAGTCTTTCTTCTCTCTGTTTGAATCAGAAGAGTCCAATCTGACTTCTACATGTCTTTGAGAACTAGATTTCTTATTATCATTGCGCAACTGCTTATATCACAATAGTGGTCTTTAGTTTGGTATTATTTCACTCTAGCTGTTTCTTGTAATAACAAGGATCCAATGATGATTTGGTTTTATTTCACTCTAGCGGTTCCTTAATTACGAGTATTGGACGTTCCACTTAATTGATAGTTTGATGTGCTTAAACAAAAACAAGGGAGGCAGCGTGGGACCTAGAATCGCAAGAAAACGGATACTAACTTTTACAAAAGATAGTACGAGTCTAGCCAGAGCCGGCCTCGAGCATAAGCCACATAAGCGACGGTTTAGGACATCCGATTAAAAAGGACATTATTTTTATATTTTCTTTATTAATATATATGTAAAAAATAATATAGAAGGGCATTTTTAAAATATTTTTCATAATATATATCTAAAAAGTTTAAAGGGCATATGATTTTAAACAAAAATATATTAAAAGAGCATATAATTTTTAGATTTGTATAGGGCATACAAAAATGTTGGGCCGGCACTGAATCTAGCTACAACAAATTCTTATATTTATGAAGATGTTTAAAGCTATTTTCTTAATAACATCGCTCCTGCGGGTATGGAGTAAAAAAACAAGAGCTAATGTGTAACATCCGTCTTTTTCAAAAAAGGAATTAAAAAAAAAACTAATTTATTGTCTTAAATACAATAAAAAAAAAAACTATAATCCAGAATCAGGCTGATGCAACTCCTCCAATTAAACAGTACGTTCACCTACAAAAGAAAAGAGAGTAGCTGGGGATTTTGATCCACGAAATCATTTCACCCATTAAAAGTTAGAAAATATGCATCAGTCTTACGCTACGCTAGACACACATCAACTATAACGACATGAAGTCACATAAAGTCGCATCATCAAAGACAACTCATAAAAATGTGGTGTCCCTGCGCCTATACTGGTGAGGGAATGTCCCTTCCTCACCTACGCAGCACCATGGCTCGTCAGCCGAATGAACTATGACCGCTCCACGCAAGAGCTCGTCATCATAGCCCAAAACAAAACTCATAAAATGTGGTGTCCCTGCGCCTATACTGGTGAGGGAATGTCCCTTCCTCACCTACGCAGCACCATGGCTCGTCAGCCAAATGAACTATGACCGCTCCACGCAAGAGCCCGTCATCACAGCCCAACATAAAACTCATAAAAGGTGGTGTCCCTGCGCCTATACTGATGAGGGAATGTCCCTTCCTCATCTACGCAGCACCATGGCTCGTCAGCCGATGAACTGTGACCGCTCCACGCAAGAGCCCGTCATCACAGCCCAACACAAATATAGTCTATCATCTTATTAGCGATAACCATCACACCTTATTACACGTTAATTAGCCTTTTCAATGTTACACGTCTACAATTTAAAGTTTCCTTTTTATTATATTATTATTAAAATCAATTCATCTATACCACACTATTCGTGTTTGCTAATTATTAAGCGACTTATACTTTAGTATCTGTAATAATAATTATGTCCAACCTCTTAGAAAAGATAATATACTATAAGCTCCCACTACTTTTCACAGAAGCATAATGATTCACTATCTTTATATATAATAATTCTATCCAATTATAAAACTTATAATGGATCTCATACGAATGATCATTATAATTAAATAATTATATTTATATACATATATTAGCTTACGCATGGAGTCATATATACAATATTATATTTATATGTATATTCACATTATATCAGCTTACACATGACAATCATATACACAGTATAATGTATATATATATATATCTATACGTTTAACATTACGTTTATATACACATGATCATTACGCATGAAAGTCATATATTAGCTTTACGTTTAATCCTTTTGATCTCTGTGAATAATACTTACATAATCTAACTCCAGTCTTTATATGATTCGTATGACTTGCAAATATGAATTATGATCCGACCCTCACCTGGTTCGTTTTGGGATGAACGGGAGACTTACACGGCGAGACGAAACATGACGAGATCGCGAGAAGAGGTCACTTAGGGCACACACAAGACAAAGGCATGGATGTACGGTGGGGAAGATGATGGTGCAAATGCGACGATGCTGGTAAAGGAACAGATCGAAATACGGAACGGTGACTCGGCACAGGAAAGGGGAGTCGTGACATGCTTCTTGGTCAAATAAGATCTCAAGGGACCTAGATCTTGCATCTCCTCATGGATGGCGACGATACATGTATCTACGGTGAAACGGCTGCACTCCGATGGTCGTGGCTACTCCGAATCATGTCGCAGTGAGGGCTGGCGTTGACTGTGCTGCCCTGGGTTGATGATCATGACTCCCTCTCCACTCATGTGTGCTTGAAGAGGAAAGAAGGTGAGAAGAACCAAGAGAAGAAGATGGGTGAGATGGTGCCCCCTCCCCCCTCGTACTCGCACGCATTTTAAAGAAAAAGAAGTTGGGCCTAGTTGGGCTAAAGTAAGAAAACAACACGGGTTGGGTTTACGTTAAGTTTTGGGATGTTACAATTCTTCCCGACTTAATGGAAATTCGTCCCGAATTTTAAAACGAAAGATTATAAGAATAAAATTACAAATACACGAAAGAAACAAGGAAAACATTTAGGAAAATCACAGAAACCACTTAGGAAGAATGAAGAACTTTATGGATTAAACACCTTTTTAAAACCAAAAATGAATAAATAGGGATTTGGAGTTCAAATGTTCAACCTTAATGAAAAGTAAAAATAAAATAAAATAAAAATAAAGCTAGACTTATGAAATCCTAGAAACAATAAAGTAATAAAGTCCGAAGAAGAAAAGAGAACACAAAACAAAGAGCGATTTAAAAACATGAACTACAGGTTTTAGAAACGGTAGAGCTGATCCCTCAGGGCAAAACTGAGGGATTTTAACCTAGGCTCTGATACCAAAATGTAACATCCGTCTTTTTCAAAAAAGGAATTAAAAAAAAAACTAATTTATTGTCTTAAATACAATAAAAAAAAAAACTATAATCCAGAATCAGGCTGATGCAACTCCTCCAATTAAACAGTACGTTCACCTACAAAAGAAAAGAGAGTAGCTGGGGATTTTGATCCACGAAATCATTTCACCCATTAAAAGTTAGAAAATATGCATCAGTCTTACGCTACGCTAGACACACATCAACTATAACGACATGAAGTCACATAAAGTCGCATCATCAAAGACAACTCATAAAAATGTGGTGTCCCTGCGCCTATACTGGTGAGGGAATGTCCCTTCCTCACCTACGCAGCACCATGGCTCGTCAGCCGAATGAACTATGACCGCTCCACGCAAGAGCTCGTCATCATAGCCCAAAACAAAACTCATAAAATGTGGTGTCCCTGCGCCTATACTGGTGAGGGAATGTCCCTTCCTCACCTACGCAGCACCATGGCTCGTCAGCCAAATGAACTATGACCGCTCCACGCAAGAGCCCGTCATCACAGCCCAACATAAAACTCATAAAAGGTGGTGTCCCTGCGCCTATACTGATGAGGGAATGTCCCTTCCTCATCTACGCAGCACCATGGCTCGTCAGCCGATGAACTGTGACCGCTCCACGCAAGAGCCCGTCATCACAGCCCAACACAAATATAGTCTATCATCTTATTAGCGATAACCATCACACCTTATTACACGTTAATTAGCCTTTTCAATGTTACACGTCTACAATTTAAAGTTTCCTTTTTATTATATTATTATTAAAATCAATTCATCTATACCACACTATTCGTGTTTGCTAATTATTAAGCGACTTATACTTTAGTATCTGTAATAATAATTATGTCCAACCTCTTAGAAAAGATAATATACTATAAGCTCCCACTACTTTTCACAGAAGCATAATGATTCACTATCTTTATATATAATAATTCTATCCAATTATAAAACTTATAATGGATCTCATACGAATGATCATTATAATTAAATAATTATATTTATATACATATATTAGCTTACGCATGGAGTCATATATACAATATTATATTTATATGTATATTCACATTATATCAGCTTACACATGACAATCATATACACAGTATAATGTATATATATATATATCTATACGTTTAACATTACGTTTATATACACATGATCATTACGCATGAAAGTCATATATTAGCTTTACGTTTAATCCTTTTGATCTCTGTGAATAATACTTACATAATCTAACTCCAGTCTTTATATGATTCGTATGACTTGCAAATATGAATTATGATCCGACCCTCACCTGGTTCGTTTTGGGATGAACGGGAGACTTACACGGCGAGACGAAACATGACGAGATCGCGAGAAGAGGTCACTTAGGGCACACACAAGACAAAGGCATGGATGTACGGTGGGGAAGATGATGGTGCAAATGCGACGATGCTGGTAAAGGAACAGATCGAAATACGGAACGGTGACTCGGCACAGGAAAGGGGAGTCGTGACATGCTTCTTGGTCAAATAAGATCTCAAGGGACCTAGATCTTGCATCTCCTCATGGATGGCGACGATACATGTATCTACGGTGAAACGGCTGCACTCCGATGGTCGTGGCTACTCCGAATCATGTCGCAGTGAGGGCTGGCGTTGACTGTGCTGCCCTGGGTTGATGATCATGACTCCCTCTCCACTCATGTGTGCTTGAAGAGGAAAGAAGGTGAGAAGAACCAAGAGAAGAAGATGGGTGAGATGGTGCCCCCTCCCCCCTCGTACTCGCACGCATTTTAAAGAAAAAGAAGTTGGGCCTAGTTGGGCTAAAGTAAGAAAACAACACGGGTTGGGTTTACGTTAAGTTTTGGGATGTTACATAATGGCTGGGAACACCAATCCTAGAGCATTACTTTGATCCATGCAGTTAAGCTCTTTCTTCACATTAGGTTTAACTTTGAGTATATTAACATATTTATTCATAAGCAAAGTTTCTTCTTTGGTTTTGTAACAAACAAATATGTGAGATTTCTTTTGTTGTTGAATAATGTATTCTTGAAGTTTAGCATGTGGGACGGCCGTAAAACCGCATACAATTAGCAGGGCAAGGGCATGATTGAATATGGCATTCTGTACGACAAACCAGACCGCACGGTTCAAAAGAAAAACACGATCGGAGCAGGTCGGGTCTATTAGAAGCAGGTAGCCCAATCTGCCATCTCTAAGTAAAAGCTTTATTGATTTTTAGAATTACAATCATTGTTTACAACAATAATACAAACACCATTAACTGTATATGTTATAAAGTATGTGCATTCGAATTGTGATTGCTAAAAGAGAAAGTTAACAGTAACAAACATGTTATTCCAACACCTAATAGGGCAAAACTAATGCTAAAGTTTCGGTACTCATAAAAGTTCTTTAGATAATCCGATTAATATTAAAGTTACTCTCTTCAAATTTCAAAATTCGAGAGATTATAACAGACTCTTGCATTGCCCATAAAAAAAAAGCGTTAGACACTGGTTCTTTAGCTTTTTATCCACATCTTTTAAAAACCAAACAGTGAAAGTCAACTACTAAAATGTTGAAATTCATGTATGTTCATAAATGATCTATAAATTTATTTATGAATTTACTTATTCGAATCTCATGAAAATACTGAAATATATAGTTATTTTGTAATGGAAAAATAAACAAAACAAACAAGAGTTATATTTCAAGTATACTGCATATATTGGTATTGAAACGTAGACAAAATGGATCGAAATGAAATGTTAGTACTATTATAATCAAATCTCAGAATTTTAACAAACTAGTTGTCTTTTATTTTTAGGGTTAATGTGTATATATTTTTAACATCATTAGGTTACTTTTATATATACAAGTACAATCTTATCAAATTAGGTTTAACTAATGTGTCAAACATATATATGGGCATAATTATTTCTTACAATAATGAAAAAATATTGATCACACAATATATGTATATCTTATATAATATTTATATAATAACTAGTTTCTAAAATTTAAATATACATAGATCCAGTTTGTTTAAATGTACGGGTTTATAAGATTATAATATATATATATATATATATTAGTAATAGATTTTTAATTAATCCATAGATTACATGCGGTTGTTAGCAAACTATTATAATCAACTAGTATTATCAATTATCAATCTCGATGTTTCGATCCTAACAAGAATTAGTGCAGCGATTTGATGATATTCCAACATATATATATATATATATATATATATATATATATATATATATTAATAAAAGATTTTAATTCATAGATTATAAGCCGTTTTTAGCAAATTAGTATTATACCATTATCAATCTCAATGAACAAGAATTAGTACAAGAATTTGATGATATTCCAACATAAAATCGAAAAACATCTAAATAATTACATACTACAAAGTCCTTTCTATTTTGTATAATTATTAACTTATATTTTGTAGTAGGGCTCAATTGTTGCTTTCTCAATGTAAATCCTCTCCCTTCTCTTTACACCGTCTCATCCTCTTCTCCACCTCTTCGCTCGCCGGTCTTCTTCGGCAATGCAAGAGGGCCGTTTTTTCCCTCTTTTTCCGCCTTCGCTTTTCATCACGAGTCTTGAATCTCTTCTGGTTCCAATCTTTGTGGCGGTCTTTTCTGTATTTGTTTTCACGGTGGCTTGTCGGCGCACAGAACCAAAGGATCTATGTAGATTCAGATCTTTGGGGACAGGATCCGGCGACGCTTCCTATAGATTTTGAGTCGAAGGGCTATGGCGGTGCTCTCCTCTTCTTGAATCACGGGTCTTGCGGCGTTTACAAGGGCTTGGATAAAAATCTCGTGGCGGCGCAGAAGTGGGTTCTGGCTTGCATGAACTTGGGTAGCTTTTAGTAACCTTTAGCTTATAGGGCGGCGCACGAAGTGAAAGGGAATATTATCGCGGAAACTACAGTTTTCCGTGAAACCGTTCTGCTACCTCTACCCATGGAACACATAAACAGTTTCATCCTCAACATGTATTCTGGGCATACTTCTGTGTGATGATTTTCAATGATTTTCATTGAAGGTGGCGACGACGAGGGTGGTTGAAGGCTTCAGCTCTGCAGATGGGGTTCTCTTTCTAGCGGTGGTGGCCACTAAATGATGTTTCCTGCATGGGTGGCGTTGTTGAGTCTCGGTGTCTAGAGGTTCCTCTTCTTACTGGCCGATTTTTGTATGTTTTATGGGCCAGTCGAGTTTAGGATGAGCCCATCTTAGAATTTTAGTTGGGATTTTATTCTATGTAATTTCTGTTTAATTGTTATATTGTTAATCTTGTTAGTTTCCCTATGGTTGCTTTGACTCCGTAATCGATTTTTGATAGCCGTTTTTGGTCTTTTGTTTTCGTATCCGAACAATATATTTCACCTTGGTTATAAAAGGGTAAATCCCTTAGCAAAAACAAATATGAAAACTTTTTTAAAAAACATTATATTTAAAAAAGAAGACAGATCAGCAGAGCATTAGGCTCAAAGGACCAACAAGGGAGGAGAGCAAAGGAGAAGAGAGTAGAAGGAAAAAAACTAACACAAACAAGAGAAAAAGGGAGAGAGTCATTCTTCCATTGTTGAGAATCTCTTTTATGATATCGATGTCTTCCCGTAGACGAACTCTCCTCAAGGTCATTATCCTCTGTGATAGTGGATCAGTTTCGCCGGATTTTTTTTTTTAGAATTTGTGATCAATCACATGGTGAATTAGTCGGAGATTTAGCCTCAAATAATGACAATGCTGCTTATGCTGTTGTTGCTGCTAGTTAAGGTCATATTTGATTTCCATTTGGTGGTTTCTCTCAGTTAAGTAATTGTAACTTAGGATTCAGATTTTGGCATCATACTTGATGTAGCATATGATGGGGTTATTGTTTTATTTCTCATTGTCACTTTTAAGTTAAGTCTTATTAAGTGTTTATTTTGATTTTAATCTTTAAAGGGATAAACATGAATCCTTTAAAGATTGTTTTATAGATTCTTTGGAGATTTCCTCCTTTTACTAATTTAAATAGGATCTTAGGACTTATGTAGAACTCACGTTGTCTTTGATTCAATCTATTGGTTTTAACCTAAAGAGCTTTAAGCCTTGTGAAGAGGATTTACAAATTGCTTGTCCTTTTTGTTGGGAGTACCAAACAAAATCGACACACTTGAGTTTGATACCAGCGTTGCTCGGGGATTCTTGTATCAATCTCTAACTTAGCTTTCGTTTCTCTATCAGTTGGTATCAGATATAGAACGTTCTAGGATTTGACCATTGTTGCGACAATGCCTCCGAAGAAACCAGAAAAAAGCACACACCTACAACTTGGTCACGAGATGCCAGAGTGGACATAACTGTGTGCTGCCTTGTTGGCGATACAGGAGAGTATGCAAACAAAAATCCATTTGTCGATCATTTAAATGGGACAGATGCTTGATCAATGCTTGACAGGCCACAACCCTCTCTCCGATGATCATGCGACGGAGGTCGAAGACAACCCGTTTGCGGGACACGACCATCACATCAATGAAAGAAGGTATGGCGCCTTTCACGATAATTTGGGAGATCGACCTAATCGGTTACTTTTTAGCTTGACCATCTACCCACGCCTTATAGTGCTTGCATATTGCGAGTTGTTTGATGAGGTTAGAAGTCCGTGACTTCATTGCACAAGAAAAGTCATTCTCACAATAATGGCAGAAGCATATGTCCTTATGCTCTTTTGTTGTCTTTGTCCACAGATAGCTACAACTGGTATCCGCATTTACAAGCTCGACACTATGGGTTGTTCGTAATTATCCGCAGACAAGTATCTACGGATTAGATGCGGCACTATTCGTCGCTAATAGCTACGATTAGCGATGTCTGTTTTTGTAGTTACGTTAGCTACGGATAACCACAATTGCATCTGTAGATAAATAGTTACGGATTACGACTATCATGTTCATAGCTTTATCTACGATTATTTTCGTAGCTATATTTTATTATATTTTTAAAATAAACAAATAAACAAAAGAATTTATTTATGGAAAATTTGGCTAATTGGGTCAAAAAAATATGGACTTTGTCCTTCTACACCTTTTTCATTTTTTACTTAATTTTGACATTATTACCCTTATATAATTGATAAACATCAAATTTCAGTAGTTAAAAAACCCAAAAAATGTTAAAAATAAGATAAAGTAAATAAACATCAATGAAATTTTTAATGTTCTTTATTATTGAGTATTCAATTTTTTAAATTATTTTTTCTTTTTGTTCTGCAAATTGCAGAATACACAGCCTACCATATTCTACCAGTTCTACTATGATCTACCAATAGTAGAATATGTAATCTTCCATTTTCACTATGATCTACCAACCGTAGAATATGTATTCTACGATTTATTCTTTGTTCTGCTAATTGTCACATTTGGTAGTATATGTTTTCTACCACTTCTTCTATATTCTACTATCCACAGAATATACAATCTACTATTTTCACTGTGAACTACCAGTGGTGGAATGTATATTCTACCGAAGTTGTTACAAAAATCTGAGAAAATCTAGGGATATATTTGTATATGCTGATCAAAATTTACATTCGATACCACGAAACTTGCATGAATATTTCGAAATTTATGATTTTTTTGTTTTTTTTCTTCAAATCTTTTTGTTAAATCTTTTGCTTTCTTCTCATCAATCATCATGCTTCATATCTATGCTATGAGTGGTGTATTGATTTTGTGTGCTATTAATGGGTGGCAAACATGAGTTTGATTAGTTCTCTATGTGTTGATAAATGCTATACAAACTGTTCTTGCAGATCTCTCGGATTCTTCATACATTTGCTTGCTTCATACCCCAGATTCTCCTTAATGTCATGAATAACAGTGGAGAGATGCACCAAATTCGCACCACCACCAGGAACCATTCCTTCTTCGATAGCGCGCAGAAGATGCCCAAATAATCTATGGTTGTGTTTCCGACCAGCATTTAAGGTATAGAAATCTAATTATATATTGGCAAATCATATCGAAGTTGAAGCGTTCATAAAGCCATAAGAACTCATACCTCCATCCTTCTTCAACTTTGAAAATGGTCTCAACTGAGGATAAATATTCAATGGGCAAAACAGAGTGATACAGAGATGGATACACTCACACACGTATTAGAGAAGAAGGTAATAACTGAACTGATTTGTTCTTATTCATTTCAAAGCATAACATGACTCTTAAATAGACTTGTCTTACAAGCAATTAAAGACAAGGAGATATGTCATAAAAGAAGATGAAACAAGTTGGAACTTCCACAAAGAACAGCTATCAATCGATTAGCACATTAAGTGTGTGTATGAGAAATAACCCGGAAAGACCTTATTTTGCAAGAGACGATTTACAACTAAGAAGCCCAAGACTAAGCATGTTAATCAACTAATTAAGATCTGATCCTGAGGAACCCACTCGGGCCAAGCAGCATCATTAAACATCATTAAATATAAAGATAAAGGTAATCAAAGGAGAAGCAAGTTTAAGTTGGTCAAAAAGGAGCCAATTTTTTTTTGTTCTAGTTTAAGTTTCTCTGTGTATAAATATATATATATTTTTATGTGTTAAAGAAAGAAGAGAGAGAGAGAGAGCTCCACGAGAGGTTCTTCACAGTAAAGAAAACGTTTTGCTCTTTGATCATTCTTTTCCTCTTCTTTGTTTTTCTAAGCTTCGATTACATACTAAAACTGAGTTCTCATACTTAGCGAATTTAATTCTCTTCCACAAAGAACAGCTATAATTCTAAGTATGTCACTTTCTAAAGAGAGCAGCACATTCCGAAGTGGAGCAGAGACCTGCAAAAATTAGAATGAACTTGTTTATTAAATGAGCAAAGCAGAAATATTTAGATGTAAAAACAGTTGTTTGATAAAAACTGAGATAACTATACAGAAGTAACAATGGATTAAAATAAGTGTGATAAAGAGAAGCATTCACCTGCTCAGGTGGTGTTGTAATTTCTTGCCAACAACTAATATCTACAATAACAGACTTATCCAACAAGGCCAAACATAGGATACATCATTTATTGAAATAGAAGGTTGGAAGGATCCAGAATAGTACCTTGCAACGTGAAAAGAGAATGCTGCCAGGAGAAAGCTCAGGACCAAGGACAGCAGCAATATCATTTATAAGGCGTCCAATGCCTTGTGAAAGATCGATAACAGAGAGTTCCTATTTGAGTTTTTTTTTAAACTTTGAGAATAGGATCAATGAGAAAAGGTAACAGAAATCTATTTTCACTTGCCATATTTGCTCGGCATGGTGGAATATATTCTTGAAGATCCGTCGTATGAAAGAAGCGAAAACCTACCAAAGAAGTCACTTGTAAGATGAGTTATGGTTTCAATTTCAGATAAAGAAAGAGAGGACAAACTTAGTGAGCAATGGGAACAAGAACCAACGAAGAGCTGTATTAAGAAAGTCAGTGGAGAAGATATATCACAAGACAAAAACCAGGGCAAGCAGAGAGAAGAGCATAATGTAATTACAAGAGTGGGCAATGTATTGCATATATTAGCTCAAGAACTGCATTACACATGAAAATTTTACATGTTACATCTACCACATATATTATTCATTTCAACATTCCAGTCATCAAAACTCAAAAGCTAAAAGTGAATTGGAAAATTAGGAAAAAATCTCAATTCTTTAGACTTAATAAACTGTTATCATATAGAAGAAACAACCTTGTGATGGAGATAAAGAACTTACCGTCCACACTTGACTTGGGAGAACACAGATTGACAGAAGAGTTGTACATACAACAAGTCCCAAACACACATCAATATTTGCTCTTGCTGGAAGAACTACCAGAGTTAATAGTCATACCTAGATGTTTGTAAAAACCATAGGAAACAACTTTATAATATAACTCTGATATCTAAACTATGAATGGGTCAGACAAATCCATAGCTAGTTGTTAAACCCTAAAAAGCTATCAATAGAACCACAACTAGCACCACCATTGTAGACAGTAAATGCAAGCTCACTTCATGAGAAGATGCAATGTCCCCAACTACTTTCCTAGAGCTACTAGACTTTATAAACGCATCTCTTCATCAGAAACTAATAAAATTTGACTGAATCAACGACTTTTGCTAGGGCTGATAAAAAATAAGAAAAAACTTAAATCTTGATCTAAAGCCTTACGAGACACAAAATTGGGTAAGAAATTAAACAAAAGAGCAAAAAAAATTAATGACCAATTTGATTTGAGAATCCACCGGGACGATATGAACTGTACGATTGGACTTCCAGTCGCTCTCGAAATCAATTTTTGGCTCCGAGTCCTGGCATCGGTCGGTTCGCCCAATTTCAGGTTTTCCCTCCATCTCCGTCGACTGTGGCTAAGGAGCGAATGAGGAATCTGAGAACACGAGGAAGAAGATATTTGTTCATAGGTTTTTGTTTATTATTTAATTGTTTTAAGGAATTTATTATTTTTTAAAATTATTTTTAATAAATAATTCTAGGGTTATAAATGGATTTACAAAAAATATAATACTAAAGGGACATTCCTAAGTAGAAAAAAGTGTAGAGGGACAAAGTCCATTTTTTCTGACCCAATTAGCCAAATTTCCCTTTATTTATTTAAATTAATATGTATAATAAAATAAATTACAATAAGTAAATAAACAATTAATTTAAAAAAATCAAAAATAGCTTTTGTTATTATTCCAATACCACCACCGCCGGCTCGGGTAGCCACCCCTGTCAACGATATTAGTCGCTTTTTCTTTATATTTGTCTCGCAATTCCTCTTTGTTGCGACCTGTTTCTTTGTCTTTGCTGCCGGGCCATGGTTTGTGTTCGTCTTCACCACCTGCATCTGGTTCATGGAGAAAATCGTGAGATGGAGGTTGAAGGAGGCACAGGCTCTCGACGATGGCTCCGCAGACGACATTGGAGGAGAATCGCGGTTCGTCTTCCGTCTTCCCCATCCCAACGACTACCACCGTCTCCCCTCTTTCAGATTCGCCAGAGACATGAATCTTCGTCTTCCTCTTCATCTTCATATTTTTCTGGTGGTGGCAAGGACATGAACTGACAAAGAAAAACAATCTGATATTTGATTAGTGAAGGTGAGTGACCCTTTGAGATTGGCTGAGTGAAGAAGAGTCGGGCAAAAAAATGGAGAAGAAGAATTGACGGCTACATGAGAGTGAGTGGAGACTTTTTTGTAACTTAAGGGATGGGATTAATCAGGTTAAGAAATCAATGGTCAAGATTTGATATATATAACATAGATTTAACGGTACAAAATCTGATATGAGTGCCTGCTGAAAAACAATTTGAACCATTGATATTTTTTAATAAACAGTTCTGGTTTGTGATCCGCGTAGTGCACTAATTAACCAATAGGTTTTTAGATATATTTAGTATATAATAATCAGAAAATGATTTTAAAATAATGTAAATTACTAAAATAGAAATTTAAAATATGTTAAATTTAGAAATGTAATAGATAATTTTTTTAAGTGTTAAAGTTTAAAATAATTTTAAAATAATTAAAATGAATATATATATATATATATATAATGAATTAAAATTATTAAATTTTGATTTCAATTTTTGTTTAAATTATTTTGTTTTTAAAGTATTAAAATTTATTTGTGGGTATATATAACAATCAAATTTTGCTTATTTTAAAAAACAGTTATTATTAGTATTAAAAGATTAGTAAAATTCAAAATAAAATCACTAGAGTTTCAGTTTATTGTTTTCAAAATAGTTTTAAATTAATTTTATGTAAAATATATATTTAAATGGTTTAAATATTATTTTTTGTATCATAATTAATTTTTATACTTTAACTTTATAGTTTCTGATTAAGATTAAGATTTAGAGTGTTTATGGTTTATGATATAGGGTTTAAGGATTGTGTTTAAGGTTTTAAGTAAATGTTTAAAATAATAAATTTGGAAAATATTTTTCTTTTATAAGTGTTGAATATTAGTTTTGGATATGTTATAGTAATTAGAATTTTATTAATTAGAGTTTTGTTTTAACACAATGTTATGAGTTTGTGTATTAGTTTTTTTTTATATTATAGATTTTAAATATTACTTTTATATATATAATTAATGTTTATATTTTACTTTTATAATTTATGATTAAGAGTTAGATTTAGAGTATGATTATGGTTTAGTGTATAGTGTTTATAGGTTTGTATTTAGGGTTTAAGTTAATGTTTGAAATAATGGATTTTTAAAATACTATTTTTAATAATCTTAATTTTGGATATGGTATAATAATTGGAATGTTATTAGCTATAATTTTGTTTATAATTTAGGGACTTGATTAGAGTTTAGCATAGCTACGGATAAAGTCGTAGCTTTGTAGTAAAGCCACGGACAGCCACGAATAAAATCGTAGCTATATCAAATATTTTAAAATATTCGTTAAATATAGCTACTACTAGCCATGAAAAGTGTGGTTATTTTTTCACGTTTTGTTTCGTAGCTACTCGTAGCTATATCTTTCCACGAATCTTCTGTAGCTATTCGTGACTATCGTGTTCTTACTCTCTACCATTACTTTTTCTCTTTGGATAGGGCAAGAACTTGATTTAAGCACAATCATATGCATCTTTGAAACCATAACTGACAGCATAGAACCAGAATGCTTAAGCAGACACCAATGGTGATAAAATATTACCTCACTTCACCTGTGAAAGTGCCACCTTTCTTAACCATTAATTTTAATCCTTAATTGTAACTTTAATTAATTTAATTTAAAAATGGCATTTTAAGTAATTAAGTAAATTTGTTAAACCTTTAAACGTCATTTAGGTATCTGATGTCATGTCACATTTTCTCTCTAAATCACTCTTGTAATGATACCTAAGCAAAGATCCGAAAATCATGTCTCAATATATATATATATATATATATATATATATATATACACATATGTATGTGTATGATTAGGGCTACACACCGAGTATTTATGGAATATACAATATCCTTAGTCTAGTAAAAAAAACATAAACTTGTTGATGATGCTAACTAATATATTTTGGGAGAGTTATATGTAATTAAGGATGAAATCGAAGTTCATAAAGCCATGCTGATTTGATTGTCTGATCCTTGTATTGAGACTACTGTTTCTATGTTCAAATGTATCTATACTATTAAAACACCAGTACAAAAAAAAAATTGCCCACTGTTTTTAATTTAATTACATCAAATGCCACTGCTTTCTTTAAATAATTTATGCATTTCATTAAGGAGAATATGGTCATTATAAAACATACTCACGCCATCTTTATGCTAAATTCAATTGATTTCCTAACCAATCTTAACCTGTCGTAAACCACTTTACTTAACTGGTCGCAAAATTACTTAACCTATCCTATAATTAGACATGTTTCATCATTTTAAGTCTATGTTTACATGAAAAATGGAAAAGCATCATGTATATTACTAATCGACATAATCAATCACAACATCACCTATTCAATCTTATGTGATATTTCAAAAGCAATACACCAAATCTCCTCTTGGTTAGGTCTTCTTGCCTTTATGTTGATTTGTTTTTGCACACCTAGACCAAAATTTAAAAAATGGTTAGCTTCAGATCAACCCCAATACACTAAATTCATGTTAGTATTATGAACCGGTTTTGATAAACCATAGTAGAATTTATATCGACTGCCATATTATTAGGAAATAATTCCTTTAACGAATCTACCATATCTTATAACGATATACTCGACTTAAATAACTATGTATCAAGACACTTTAAAAGGTAATGATACATTTACGGGTCAAACAATAAATATTTTCTAAACAAAGAAGAATTTTTTCTTAACTAACTCCACAATTAATAATTAAAACTTAACATAAATCGACTAACTTAACTAAAAAAATCCGCCATCAAATCGATTATCTAACCTACAAACAAACAAAATCCCTCATTAAACTCCAAATTATTTACTTTCCTAAACTGATTTCTCACAATTAATTCGTCAACTTTTAAGATATATTAACAAGAAATGTATCTAGACAGAAAATCAATGAAATACATAGACGAAAAAAGAAATATCATAAATTGAAGCACAAGTATCTTAGCTGCAGTTTCGGTTAGAAAATATATTTAGTATATTCGATTTTTTATGATAGCATATTCGAATAGTAGCTAACCATATATCCCCTGCACTCTATAAATAAGCCTTTATCAATCATTTTACTCATTCCAAACACTGGAAGTGATCTTAGCAGATGATACAGTAAGTATTCGTCACATTTTCGTTTAATACTTTTACGTTTACTAATACAGGATACAACGTGATATTATTTGATTTAGTACATGGCTGACTTTTTCTTGGTGTTTAAAACTTTTTAAACAGGCAAAGATTTGCTGTATTGTTCATTATTTTATCATAATACAAATTATGATATGATAATCATATTGTTCAAAAACCGGTTTTGCAAACTAAAAGTTTGTATTGTTGTTGTTGTAACAGCCATTTAAAGAAGAATGAAAAAGTCGCATTCTTTGAAATTGGTTTAAGTTTGGCCGGTTTGGTTTTCCTGGTTTAGAAAATTTGAATACGATTTTTCTTATTTTATACGCCATCAAATCGATTATCTAACCTACAAACAAACAAAATCCCTCATTAAACTCCAAATTATTTACTCTCCTAAACTGATTTCTCACAATTAATTCGCCAACTTTTAAGATATATTAACCTGTCGTAAACCACTTTACTTAACTGGTCGCAAAATTACTTAACCTATCCTATAATTAGACATGTTTCATCATTTTAAGTCTATGTTTACATGAAAAATGGAAAAGCATCATGTATATTACTAATCGACATAATCAATCACAACATCACCTATTTAATCTTATGTGATATTTCAAAAGCAATACACCAAATCTCCTCTTGGTTAGGTCTTCTTGCCTTTATGTTGATTTGTTTTTGCACACCTAGACCAAAATTTTAAAAATGGCTAGCTTCAGATCAACCCCAATACACTAAATTCATGTTAGTATATGAACCGGTTTTGATAAACAATAGTAGAATTTATATAGACTGCCATATTATTAGGAAATAATTCCTTTAACGAATCTACCATATCTTATAACGATATACTCGACTTAAATAACTATGTATCAAGACACTTTAAAAGGTAATGATACATTTACGGGTCAAACAATAAATATTTTCTAAACAAAGAAGAATTTTTTCTTAACTAACTCCACAATTAATAATTAAAACTTAACATAAATCGACTAACTTAACTAAAAAAATCCGCCATCAAATCGATTATCTAACCTACAAACAAACAAAATCCCTCATTCAACTCCAAATTATTTACTCTCCTAAACTGATTTCTCACAATTAATTCGCCAACTTTTAAGATATATTAACAAGAAATGTATCTAGACAGAAAATCAATGAAATACATAGACGAAAAAAGAAATATCATAAATTGAAGCACAAGTATCTTAGCAGCAGTTTCGGTTAGAAAATAGATTTAGTATATTCTATTTTTTATGATAGCATATTCGAATAGTAGCTAACCATATATCCCCTGCACTCTATAAATAAGCCTTTATCAATCATTTTACTCATTCTAAACACTGGAAGTGATCTTAGCAGATGATACAGTAAGTATTCGTCACATTTTCGTTTAATACTTTTACGTTTACTAATACAGGATACAACGTGATATTATTTGATTTAGTACATGGCTGACTTTTTCTTGGTGTTTAAAACTTTTTAAACAGGCTAAGATTTGCTGTATTGTTCATTATTTTATCATAATACAAATTATGATATGATAATCATATTGTTCAAAAACCGGTTTTTAAAACTAAAAGTTTGTATTGTTGTTGTTGTAACAGCCATTTAAAGAAGAATGAAAAAGTCGCATTCTTTGAAATCGGTTTAAGTTTGGCCGGTTTGGTTTTTCTGGTTTAGAAAATTTGAATACGATTTTTCTTATTTTATATATTTAATCACCACTTCTCAAACAAGAGCAATGGCATTTATATTGTTTTGGTTCAAAGGCTTTTATAAGTTTTATACGATTCAAGGCTTTAAATAAACTATACTATTCATAAAGAACCAAGTGTTTATATTATTTTATCAAAATCGTGTAAAACTTAGGTTGTAATAAATATTGAAATCCTCTTAGTTTATTTTTCTTCAAACTTTTTAGGAACCGATGAAAAAAATGATTTTGAGATATATTTGGTTGTGATTAATGTTATAACCGAGTGGTTTGATAAAGCATAACATACCTTATTTTTTTTATTTTTACTTTTTTCAGGAGATCTTGAGATTACCAATGCCCTGGATGCTTCCCAAGTGTTGATAAATACATCACTATCTGAAATCAACCAATTAAAAAAAACGTAAGTCTCAGAACCAATTTCTAACTTACATAACAGAAAGAATTTCTAAGAGTTATAAGGTTTAGCAACCAGACACACCTCCAAATGTTTTTGGATTCAGAGTGGTGAGCAACAGAACTGAAGGCTTCTTCTCACTCTCATTCCATCGCACGCGGAAAGCTGCTGCAATTTTGCCCAGAGATAGACCTGGGCTATCTCACCACTGTTAGAAAGAAATACACTGAACATCAGAAATCACATGGAGAAGGGACGGTAATGTGGTGGAATGTGATGATTGTGGCGCTTACTGTTCAAGCTTGGCATGTAGGAACACCATGTTCTTTGTCTTTTCACCAGATAATGTTGGAGGAGTAGAAATGGGCGTAGGAGTGTGCAAGTTGTCCCCGTCGATGAGTTAAAGATGGCGAATGAGATCTGTTGACAACGAAATTCGGATGGGACACTATTAGTTTGTTATGTAGGCTGATATACTGTAAGTTTATTACGTAGGATGCAGACATTGAAATCAAATAACATGAAATGCTTATTTCATCTACTATGAGAACACTAAACTGTCTTATAGAGAAATATATCACTCTGACATGGTGTTGGGTTTAAGCATGTCATGTTTTATTTTTCCAAACCAAAACGAAATTGGATGAGCTAGATCAGCATTTCAGTGATACATAGATAGAAATATATCACTTGCAATACATATATGATTCAGAATTTTAATACAAATAAATCTGGCCTGCTATGTTAGATACATATGATGCAGAATGCTACTTGAAAACAAGAGGGCCATAGTGTAACAATATTATTAGGGTCAGGGCAGACGCAAATAAGTATTAGTTTTACTCAGGTGAAAAGTCCTTACCAAATAGGTCTGAGGCCTGGAAGTCTCGAAGTCTGAACTTCTGATTAGCTATATCATGTGGGTCTTCTTCTTCCTCAACGAATGTTGTCTGGTCTAAACATTGTAAGAATATCAGATAGATGAGACTGAACCTGACAACATTCGTTGAGCTCAGAAGTTGTAGTATCTTGTAGTCGGTATTTCTGCACCAGATTTTGAGCTTCAATTGCAGTATCTTTTCCTGTTACAGAAACACATCAAATTCGCAATTATCGATCAGAAACCCTAGACCTAAATCCCGAAGTTATAGTCGAAGAATAACAATTATTCAAGCTCGATCTTTCAAGTTTAAATGAAATAAACAAAGAAAACAACATGTTGGAGTTGAAAATTTGGATCGCAGGAAAGAAAACTTCGAGATCGTTGTTCTAACATCTTACGATTCAGACAAATAGGTACAAATTGAGTTATTACATATTACGAACCTGAAAGAATAGGTGATAAAACTTGACGATTTTTGATTTTAACAGCTTCAATGATTTACATGAAGGATTATAAATTTGGATCAAGAAGAGAAAGAGAATCGTGTAAGTTACCCTAATTTCTCTCTTTTTTGTTGCCGACATAAAGATTGTGTCCCAAAACCACTGTTTTTGGGGTTACTTGGGCTTAATTGAATAATATGGTTGGAAAAAATATTATCCAAACTTAAATCTATATCAAATATATCCTTATAGTTCACGGGCTTTGTTTACTAACAAGATCGAATTTGTTTTTTTATTCGTTACACATATATATGTTTGTTATATGATTTAGAAATTTTTTGGTTTAAAATTTTAGTTATCATTATCATGATAATATCAACTACATTTTCGAAAATTTAATTTCATTGAACAATCAAAATTATTTTAGTATCAGCCTATATTATTAAAGTTTAGGATTATCTATCTTAAAATATTATTTTAAAAACAAAATAAAAATATAAAACTTGAGTTTTTATAAACATTAACGAAAACATATAGTAGAAAATATATTAACTTAACACTATTACACAAATTAAATGTTTATTATATAAATTCAATGGCAGAAGATATAAATTAAATTAAATATTAATAAAAATACTTACGTCGCTATAATAATCCAGAAATATAAAATTTGCTATTTCTAAACAAATTAAAACATTCATTTAAGAAAATATAAATAATTTAAATAATATTATAAACTGATAAACTATCTCATTTTAGAAATAAAATAAAAACAAACACAAACAAAACTTATAGGATAACCTCATAGGACACAAAAATATTTGGGTTTTATGATCACTAATGTGCATGTCTAATAATCTCATAGGATATCATAAAGGTATTTTATTTTTATTAACATATCAAAAAAATATATATGTATGAAGAATAAAAAATGAAAATTTTCCTTTTATTTATCAAATATAGAAAATCTTATCAAACCTTTGAAAATTTTCTAATAGCAATAATTAAAATATTAATTTTTAGTTTTTGCTTCGAGTCTTTTTTTTTTGTAAAATAAACATCTTTATTGTTCTTTTTATGTTGTTAAATTAAATTCTGAAAATTAGTTTCTTAAAAACAAAACTTATAAACTATAAGATTGATTTTCAATTTTAACATATAAATTAATAATATAATAATTAACGTTTTTATAATTTTTACTATCTACTAATATTACAAAACAAATATAAACTATATAATAATAATAACATCATCTAGACAACCAAATTGTCAACAAATCTCAAACTTCCACATCTATTTATGAACATATATAAAATAGAACATATTAGCATTTATAAATATATATTACATCCGTCCACGGGTAAATGAGAATCATCATATTTTTATTTTTTTTTTATTTTTTTTTAATCATAATATGCTGAATAATATGCATTTTTTTAAATAAAATATAATTTCAACCATAAACTGATAATTTAGAAACTACAATTTGTTGGAAAATAGAAGTTGTTATTTCCAAGTAAATTAAAATTAATTTTTACAATAAAGTATAAAACTAATAAAGATAAATTTAATAATTTTTTATAAAAAAACAATTGCAAGTCTACAAAAAAATCCAAACATAAAATAAAAATATACATAACAAATTACTTATATTTGAATTAATAATATATATTCACTACCATATTACACATATGCTTTATATATTATACTAACTACTGCATAATGATAAAAATGCTCAAATATTTAACAAACAACAATAGAATATGTGTTTTAAAAATAAGATATATCTACATATTATAAAAAAAAAATTTGTACTCCTAAGTATGAGTATTATCATTTACAAAAAAAATAAAATAAACAATATAATACCTATATATATATATATATGTTCAACATATCTCAAATATATATTAGTATTAATAAAATGTTTTAAAAACATATTATCATTAACAAATAATTATTTATACACAAAAATATCAATAAACATCAAAAGAAAATTATACCCGCCGATCGGCGGGTCAAAATCTAGTAAATAATGTATTTGCTTTGGCTTCTTATAAGACAAATTTACTGCTTCATATTTCTTTAATGATGTATATATATATATATATATTGGTCATAGCCAATATTTTATAAGACAAAATATATATATATATGCTACAAGAAAAACTGTAAATAACCACGAATAAATTTGTGGCTATTGGTTTTAATTCGTGGCTATTTCGGTCATAGCCACAGATAGCCACGAAATTTTTTTGTAGCTATGGACTCGTTACTATTTGTCATTCGTGGCAATTCATGGCTACGCTTCCACGGATAGCCACAAACTAATTTGTTGCTATATAGCTAGGAATAGCCGCTAATATATTTAGTGGTTATATTTCCACGAATAGCCACAATTTTCCGTGGCTATTTTAAAAAAATAATAACAAAAAATAAATACAAAAATATATAAAAATATTTAATATTAATATTTTTATTTATAAACAAAATACATAATTACAGAAAAAAAGAAATACAAAAACAAAAAATACAATATATATATATACATACATATATATACATATACATACATATATACATATATATATTTCCGATATGCCGCTGCACCAATGACCCAACTCCGACGACCCACCTCCGACCTAACCACCACCGCTGACCCACCTCTACTTCTGAAACCGCCACCACCACTATAACCATCACGCCCCTCCGACGACCCACCTTCTACTCGCTACCACCACCATCAATCGAAACCGCCGAGCCACCGCCGTCCTCAACCTCAAACTCAACCGTGACCGCGAGGGACCTCCGACTTAACCACCACCGCTGTCTCCGTCTTCGTCTCTGTGAATCGTTGTCTCCGTGACCCCGAGAGATCTCGCTTCCTTCGTCTATGTTCGTGTGGCTTCGTCTTCGTCTGGCTACGAGATCGGTGGAGCAAGATCGTGTGGCTTCGTCTTCGGCCGGCGACATGAGCGGAGTAGAGAGATCGGGTTTGTGTTGATTGAAAGAAAAAATGAAGAAGATGATGTTGAAAGAAAATGAAGAAGATGAAGGTCTGAAGATGAAGACGACATGAGAAGATGCATAGATCTAGGGTTTTTTTTAGATATAAAATGTAGATCTAACGGTCCAGGATTGAGCAGAGAAATAGATCTAACGGATGAAATTAGTGATCCTTGTGATCAGATATTAACCAATGACAAAATTAGTTGGGTTCAATTTATGTATAATACTTAAAATAAATTAAAATAGTAAAACTTGTTAAAATAAAATAAAAACTAAAAATTTTAAAATTTAAAATTATTAAAGATAAAAAATTAAAAATTATTTAAATGCTTTAAAAATACAAATGGGTATATATACTAACTAAATGATTTAAAAAGTAATAAAATGTTTAATTTTGATTTTAATTTTGGTTTACATGAGCCTTTTTTATTTATTTAAGTTTAAATTTTTATTTATGAGTATATACAATAAGAATTATGCTTTTAATGTTTTAATTTAAAATTTTAGGGTTTATTTGGGTTTAGGGTTTTGAATTTATAATTGTAAGAGATAAAAAGTTTTAAATATTAGTTGTAAATATATATATATATATATATAGGTTTATATTTATGAATTTTGTAAGTATTGAATTTTTTTAGTTATTGATATATTATAGGAATTAGAGTTTTGTTAGTTAGATTTTTGTTTGTAATTTTAGGGTTTAGGGTTTGTTTAGGGTTTAGAGGTTGTTTAGGATATGAATATTGTGGTGTTGAATTTGAAAATAATAGTTTTATGTATATTAAATTAATGGTTTGTATTTTAATTTTATATTTTATGATTAAGAGTTTAAGGTTTAGAGTTTGATTATGGTTTAGGGTATAGGGTTTATTTAATATAGGATATGAATATTAGTACTAGAGTTTGAAAATAATAGGTTTGGAAAAAAAAATTTTGTAGAAGTGTTGAATATTAGTTATGGATATGTTATAGTAATTGGAATTTTATTAATTAGGGTTTTGTTTATACTTTAAAATTTTAGAGTTTATTTAGGGTTTAGAGTTTTGAGGTTTAGATTTGAGGTTTGAAGCTTAAAGAGTTAGTTTCATTAATATGTATTTATATTTGAATCCTAATTTTAGATATTATAGTTTTTAGAGTTTTAGTTATTATATTTTTGGTTATAGTTTAAGATTTTATATATATATATGGTTTATTTAGTTTAAGATATATGAATATTGTAGTATTGAATTTGAAAATAATAGTTCTGTATATATAATTAATAGTTTTGTATTTTGATTTTATAGTTTATTATTTAGAGTTTAAGGTTTAGAGTGGGAGATTTTAGGGTATATTTAGGGTTTAGAGTTTTGAATAGCCACGGATAAAATCGTGGTTACCCGTGGCTATGGTTTTCCACAACTGTGTTTGTGGCTATTCGTGGCTAATTATCCGCGGAAAGCCATAAAATGACATTCGTGGCTAAAATAGCCACGGATAAATCGTAGCTATCTGTGGCTATTTTTTCCACGACTGTTTCGTGGCTATTCGTAGCTAATTATCCACGGGTAGCCATGAATTTTATTTCGTGGCTAAATAGCCACGAATGGCTACAAAAATAGCCACGAAATTCAAAATTTAAAATTCGTGACTATTTCGTGGCTATCCGTGGCTTAAAAAAATAGCCACGACTAAGCCACGATTTCTAATTTTTCTTGTAGTGTTAGTGTTTTAGTGATCTTTTGATCTAGGATACGGAAAATGAGCTTTCTATATATTTTCTCGTTGAGAAGAAAAAAAAAACTCATTAGAGAAATGCATTCGTTGAAACAAACAAATGCATATATGTGTAATTTAAAACCTTCAAAGATGCACCACCAACCAAGACATCATCAACATTTTCTTATCTATCCAGATTTTGAAGTTACCACCATTTTTTTATTGTGGGGTATCCCAAACCTATGGAGGGATTCAGACTATTTCCCAAGGGGATGACTAGTTTATGGATAGACCCTCTATCTGAATATTCAAATGGACCCCTAAAGCAAAGTCCATATCCATGTGTGTGTATGAAACATAATTTTATATATATAATTTTGAAGTTACCGCCATTAAGGGATCCTAAACATAATTTTACAAGACATTGGGGTAAAGCTTTAGAATCATGACAATGGTAATATTCTACCTACTTCCGTAAATGATCTGTTATATATGATCACTCACGTTCTTGGAAAGCTATTTCCTCAGTTCATCATGTACATGTTCATATATGAAAAAACTCAGTAAATTTTAGATTCCTATAAAAGTCAGTCATGATAATATTGTAACAATGAGCATGAAAACTTACTTCTTGAGCTTGTGCTGGACTTGCAACCTTTCTGGTTCCTATGGCCAACACTGGTTCATAACCTATGACAACATTTGACCCGTTAGACACTCGTTCTGCCATGCCACTGGCTAAATTTTGAAGATAAATAACTAAGGATGAAATCGAAGTTCATAAAGCCATGCTGATTAGATTGTCTGATCCTTGTATTGAGACTACTGTTTCTATGTTCAAATGTATAAATACTGTATTTGCTTTGGCTTGTTATAAGACAAATTTACTACTTCATATTTTTATATATATATGCTAGTTAGTGTTTTAGTGGTCTTTTGATCTAGGATACGGAAAATGAGCTTTATATATATTTTCTCGTTGAGAAGAAAAAAAACCTCATTAGACAAATGCATTCGTTGAAACAAACAAATGCATATATATATATATATATATATAAATGTAATTTAAAACCTTCAAAGATGCACCACCAACCAAGACATCATCAACATCTTCTTACCTATCTAGATTTTGAAGTTACCACCATTCTTTTAGTATAGGATATCCCGAACCTATGGAGGGACTCAGAATAATCTCCAAGGGAATGAGTAGCTTATGGATAGATCCTCTATCTGAATATTCAACCTAAAACAAGGTCAATATCCATGTGTGTGTCCGAAACATAATTTCATAGGGGTAAAGCTTTAGAATTTACAAGACATAGGGGTAAAACTTTAGAATCATGACAATGGTAATATTCAACTTAGTTCCGTAAATGATCTGTTGTATATGATCACTCACGTTCTTGGAAAGCCATTTCCTCAGTTCATCATGTACATGTTCATATACGAAACAAACTCAGTAAATTTTAGTTTCCTATCAAAGTCAGTCATGATAATATTGTAACAATGAGAATGAAACCTTACTTCTTGAGCTTGTGCTGGACTTGCAACCTTTATGGTTCCTATGGCCAACACTGGTTCATAACCTATGACAACATTTGACCCGTTCGACACTCGATCTGCCATGCCATTGGCTAAATTCATAAGCTTCTCACAAAATTCACAAAGGCAAAAGAGCATGAATAATACGTATAACATAAGATAACCAGAAGCACATGGAAGATTAAAAATATATATATATATATATATATATATATGAAGGTGATTTGAAGGTGATTAATTTAATAGTTAATCAGATACTTAAAGAATCATGTTCTTACTCTCTTTAACTACTTCTTCTCTTTGGATAGGGGAAGAACGTGTTTTAACTTCAATATTTTGAATCTTTGAAACCATAACTTACAGCATGAAGCCAGAATGCTAAAGCAGACATCATTGGCAATAAAATATCACACCATTTCACCTGTGAAAACGTCTTCTTTATTTCTTAACCCAAAATTTGTGTGACACAACCACAGGAAGAAAGAAATATGTAGGGCTCACCACATCCATTGCAATTGTGAAGGTTTGTAACAAGTTATTAAGTCAGTACAAAATCAAGTCATAAACACTTGTAACTAGTCATTAGCTTGTTTTGTTCAAACAATTTCCATATGACATTCACATCACTAAGATTTTGCATTGGAAAAAATATGTAATTCTCATCAAATCAGACGGTGAGACGAAGAGGAAGACTCATTGGAGGACTTTTCAGGTAGAGAATCTTGTTGATTTTCGGGTGGGAGAGCTAGAGTTGATGGAAGAGGATGAGATGGTGTTGTTTGATTGTCAAAGAGGAGAAGATGTTGTGGATTGTTGGAATAGGAGACCATGGAGAAGTAGAAGAAGGTGCAGTCAGTGAGTCCAATTAGAAAAAGGTGCTCTAACCAACTGTGCCACGAGAGCTTTATGGTAATTAGTGTTAACTTTTTAATAGAAAACTTCAGAATCTAACCTTTAAAAAATCTGATATTGTAGTACATATTTATCAAATTTATAAAATGTCATAACTGTTAATTTTAGATCCATTAATAATATTTTGATTCTATACTAGAATTTAGTTTACATATTTGATCTCGTATCTCTTTTAACCAAGGAAAACAAATTGGTCTATTAACTTTTAGGTGATGCACTTTTAGTTTTAATATTTTTAAAATCCAATAGAAAAAAAAACACATTACAACTTATTATTTTTGCTTAGAAACAAATTGGAACTTTGGTCTTATTACCACAAATACAACAAAGATAATGTGGTAATAAAACCGAATTTCATATTTTGTGTAGAAAAAAATACAACTTATTATTTTTGGAAATCAAAAACACAACTTATTATTAAAAACGAAAGCAGACGATCAAACATGCGCAGAGGAGGAGGAAGCAGAGAAACCATGAGTCTTGGGAACATATTTGCGAGCCCAAACATGTTTGCCTTCAATAGTGTACTTGTTTTTTTTCCTTGCACTCGCAATATCTTCCATCTTCCAAGCACATTGCATCTTCAGCACCATCCTCGCATACAACGACTGATCATTTCCTTCCACATCTTGCATCACTATGGCTTCAATCACATCCCCAAATTTCCTCGTGAAGTAAGCCCTAATTTCTGATTCTGATATCGGATATCCTTTCGAAAACGTCAGGAAAATCGTCCTATCATCCGCTGGCATCACAGCTTCTTCGTTCTCCTCGGTGTCCGCCCTCACTATCTCTGTAGCGGTATTGTTTGCTTCTTCTTCTTCAACAGGGGGAGTAGGAGCCCTTTCTTGTGGAATGCTCATGAACCTAATAGGGGTTCCTTGTTGAACACTCGACCTACTCGAGTTTCCTTGTTGAACACTCGACCTACTCGAGTTTCCTTGTTTAACATTTGACCTACTCAGGTTTCCTTGTTGAACATTCGACCAACTCGGGTTTCGTTGTTGAACAGTCATCCAACTAGGGGTTGGTTGTTGAACACTCAACCAACTAGGGGTTGGCTGTTGAACACTCACCCAATTATTGGTCTGTTGTTGAACACTCAACCTGATCTTCTTCATCTCCTCAATGACTCTCTCCCTCTCTAAAGCCAACTGTTTCTCCTTGTTGTACGTCTCTGCTTTCACGTATAGATCATCGAAAGCTCGGTTGCAGACATCAGTCAAGGTCTTTTTCACTCCATCGAGAAAGGTATCGCGATTCTGGTGGATGTATCTTATAGTAAGCTTACCTCCAGTCATCTTTAGGAGCAAAGGTATAACCAACTCATCATTGTTGTTGTTGTTGGCAAGGAAGGACCTTGAATAGTCTTGGTTGTATAAGAAACTAAGACACACAGCAACTTCATTAGCCACCCTATCTATGACTTTGTCTGGTAACGTGACAAGAGACGCGATTATTTCGCGGACGAAGCCAACATGCTCGACCAGGTAGAGAAAAGCAATCACTTGAGATGATTGGTTCATGTCTCGGTTTAAAACAAAGACGAGACGAGTGAACAAGTTTCTGTCGATTGTGTGGAAAGCATATAACTCGTCTCGAGTTACGTCCACTTCAAATGAAGAAGGATTGTTAGAAAAAAAGGAAGAAGAAGAAGAAAAAGAAGCCATGTTCTTCAATATTTTGATGGAGGTGGTGTGGTGACCTTAGTTGCTAGACAAAGTTTAAATAGATGATCCATTCAAAGTAGTGTAGAGGTGCAATCTTTTTATTCTATAACTTGCTCTCTTTTCTTTTTTTTCCACATTCATGTCTCTTATCAATGAGATTGGAAGTCATAACCTTCAGATAGTAAGAGATTCAGCTCGTTTAGTAATAAATCTTGACACCCTTTGAACAGCAGGGATGATATATCCCACAGCCCCAATTTACATCCTTTTGTAGAAGTTTCCTTTTTCTATATTTCCCTTTTTATCTTCTCTGATTTTATATAACATTATAAAAACGAAAAAAAAAACAAAAAACAAAAAAAAAACAGCTAATTCCAAGTCTATTGTTATATTTTACAATTTTACAAAATTAAATTAAGATTACAGAATCTCTTTTTTATGGACAATAGCATTTTTTAACTTATATAGAGATAAATAAACTTTTACAATAAATATTATGTAGTATGTGTTATTGTACTCATGCAATATTACAGCTAAAGAGGTTTAAGATTAACATGGATGAAATTAGATTTTCTTATTCCATTTGTTCTTATAGATACTATGTGTACACAACCATGATCTTGTGACCAGTCAAGTTCCTTCAGTAATTTTAAGGAAGAATATAAAGATAAGATTACTAATATTTTCTTCATATATATTATAGTATTTCATATTTTTTAGTCAAATATAATTATTACTCATTTTCTCCATTTTTTATCTCAGTAAAAATAGAGATGTCAAATTGAGTATTTGTTTGTAGTCGAGGCCCAAGTAAACCCAATGTGGTGCGGGTTTGGACAAGAAATAAATTGTCCAAGTGTTTGTGGGTCTAGCAAACCACCTTAGAGCATGTTTAGTGGGGGTTCTTAGGGGGTTCTTAGAGGGGGGTTCTTAGGAAAATAATAATATAAAAGTAAAAAGTTGGAGAGAGAAGGAGAGAGGGGTTCTTATTTTAGGACTCTTTAGAACCTGGGTTCGCCACGTGGCGCAACCCGGTTGATTATTTTTTTGTTTTGACTTTTTTTTTTTGACTTGCAGCTAAAAAAAAACATTAAAATATTAACTTAAGAACCCCAAAGGGAGGTTCACCACTAATCATGTTCTTAGTACCGATTACGATTGAGCTGTTTGACACAGAACGGTTTACGGGTTGTGCAAATGTTACTGTGTTTTTCAGTCATTTTTTCTGATTTGAAGGTAACGATTGATCACTTGTCATTTGAATATGATTCATTTGAAATTTCTTCTGGTTATGGGTTCTCGTTTGTTTGTTTTTAGTTTTTGAATGCATTTGATCTATATGTCTCAGTCTTTCTTTTCTCTGTTTGAATCAGAAGAGTCCAATCTGACTTCTACATGTCTTTGAGAACTAGCTTTCTTATTATCATTGCGCAACTGCTTATATCACAATAGTCGTCTTTAATTTGGTATTATTTCACTCTAGCTGTTCCTTGTAATAACAAGGATCCAATGATAATTTGGTTTTATTTCACTCCAGCGGTTCCTTAATTACGAGTATTGGATGTTCCACTTAACTGATAGTTTGATGTGCTTAAACAAAAACAAGGGAGGCAGCGTGGGACCTAGAATCGCAAGAAAACGGATACTAACTTTTACAAAAGATAGTACGAGTCTAGCTACAACAAATCATTATATTTATGAAGATGTTTAAAGCTATTTTCTTAATAACATCGCTCCTGCAGGTATGGAGTAAAAAAAAAACAAGAGCTAATGGCTGGGAACACCAATCCTAGAGCATTACTTTGATCCATGCAGTTAAGCTCTTTCTTCACATTAGGTTTAACTTTGAGTATATTAACATATTTATTCATAAGCAAAGTTTCTTCTTTGGTTTTGTAACAAACAAATATGTGAGATTTCTTTTGTTGTTGAATAATGTATTCTTGAAGTTTAGCATGTGGGACGGCCGCAAAACCGCATACAATTAGTAGGGCTCAATGGCATTCTGGACGACAAACCAGACCGCACGATTCAAAATAAAAACACGACCGGAGAAGGTCGGGTCTATTAGAAGCAGGTAGCCCAATTTGCCATCTCTAAGAAAAAGCTCACTTGATTTTTAGAATTACAATCCTTGTTTACAACCAGTATTAAAAAAAAGTTGGACAACAATAATACAAACACCATTAACTGTATATGTTGCTAAAGTATGTGCATTCGCATTATGATTCCTAAAAGAGAAGTTAACAGTAACAAACATGTTACTCCAATTCTTAATAGGACAAAACTAATGCTAAAGTTTCAATAATCATAATAGTTCTTTACATAATCCGATTGATATTGAAGTTTTTATTCTTTTGGAATTTCAAAATTCGAGAGACTAAGAGACTTTTGCATTGCTCATAAAAATGCGTTAGACATTGGTTTTTTAGCTTCTCATCCACAATGAAAGTTAACTACTAAAATGCCGAAATTCATATATGTTTATTAATGGTTTATAAATCTATTTATGAATTTACTTATTCGAATCTCATGAAAATACTAATATATATCTGGATATTTTGTAATAGAAAAATAAACAACAAACAAAGATTATCTAGCATTTTAAGTATATTGCATATTAGTATCAACACATATACAAAATGGATCAAAATGGAATGTTAATACTGTTACAATCAAATCTCAGAATTTTTAGGGTTAATGTGTATATTGACGAACTATTGGTCTTCTATTTTTAGGGTTAATGTGTATACATTTTAAACGTCATTAGGTTACTTTTATATATACAAGTGCAATCTAATCAATTTAGGTTTAACTAATGTGTCGAACCTATATATGTGCATAATTATTTCTACAATAATAAAAGATATTATTCACACATATACATATATATAAATATTTTCTAATATTTAAATATAAATAGACCAGTTTGTTTAGATTTATGATTTTATAAGTATATATATAATAAGTTGTTTTTAATTAATAGATTATAAGTGGTTTTTAGCAAACGATTACAATCAACTATATTATACAATTATCAATCTTAATATTTCGATCCTAACAATAAATAGTATAACAATTTGATCATATTCCAACATAAAATCCCCGGAAAAATATCTAAAATAATTAAATACTACAAAAAATTTCTATTTTGTATAATTATTAACTTACATTTCATAGTAGGGCCCAATCGTTGCTTTCTCACTCTAAATCCTCTCTCTTCTCTTTACACCGTTTTATCCTTTTCTCTTCCTCTCCACTTGCTGATATTCTCCAGCAATGCAAAAGGGCCGTTTTTCTTTTCTTTCCTCTTTTCCTCCTTCGCCCTTCATCACGTGTCATAAATATTTTATGGTTCTGACATTTGTGGAGGTATTTTGCTTTTTTATTCGTGGCGGCTTCTCGGCGCCCGGAGCCAAAGGATTTGTGCATATTCGGATCTATGAGGACGGGATCCAGTGACGCTTCCTCCATATCTGGAGTCGAAGGGTTATGGTGGTGCTTATTAGAGAGGATGATGAAATGAAGGAGAAGAGGCTGAAGTCATGAAGACAAAGCCGAGTCTCACTCCAAAGATAGAAGATATGGTGTTGATCACAAGAGCCCAAGATGCATTAATCAGTTGGATAAAGCTATGATGAAGGTATTAAGGAGGCTGAAGTGAAATTCCGAACTACATGTGTCACCGACGATGTCGGCGACGTGGAGGCAAAAGTGAATTCTAAACTCTATGTACCATCGACGGTGTCGACGACATGGATTTTGGACTATGTGACATCGATGATGTCAGCATCGATGTCATGGACGATTCTATTCTATACTACAGTTGTTAAATAGAATAGAACGACGGTGACAGGCTGTCCTATTATGAATTCAAATTCAAATGAGTTCCTCCCCCCGCCCCCCCTCCCCCCCCCCCCAAAACCATATTTCGAAATGTAAAGCCATTTAGGGCTTCTTTATGTTCTCATCCTCTGTATAAGGAGATATAACACAACTCATTCATACACATTGAAATATATTGAATATAGAGAATTCAAAACTTGTTTTCATACAGAGAATCACTTAAGTCTTATATCTTTCTCTCTTCTTCTTGTAACTTGTTCTGCTCTTTCTCTTCATTGTATATACAAGTTCATATACAATGTAGACCTTAAAGAGCCACAGTTATGGCTTTTTAAGGCAGCCTCTCATCATGCTTGGATAACTCTTCCATAGTTAGTCCAAGTATGATGAGAGAATCATTCATAGTTAGTTCTTTCATCTTCTTTTGGATTCTCCTTAGCTAATTACCGATTCTCTTCCATGATTATGAGTAAACTGTCATGATGAGATGTTAAGCTCTTGGAAGTGTTTTCATATAGCTAAGAACTCCTTTTATACAACTAGTTTACTGGCTTTCTAAGCACAAACTAGTTGTCTTTATTTGTGCATAACCGGTTTCATTGCTCTTCTTTAATCTGTTTATGTCTTATTGTTGATTCTGGTTCAGATCTTCCTCATGGATGTCTCATGAACCAAGACTGATAATCAGAGATCCTTGTGGATGCCTCTGATATTCTAACATGGCACCTAAGCCATGGTCTTCAATTTCTAACATGGTATCAGAGCAGGTTGATTCTTGGCTTCAAAATAGTTTTCAAAAACAGAGGAATTTTTTTGAATCTTTGTTCCTCTAGCTTCCGCAATGTTTTTCTATGCACCAAGCTTCTGATTTAATGGGTTCCATTCTTTTAAAACTTGTTGCTCCATCTGGTTTGAGAGCTAACAAGTTGTTGTTGAGAAATCAGAGAAGAACAAGAGCAAATCTTTGTTTCCTTCTATCTTGCTTCTCTGGTTCTTTTTGCTTCCGCTTGTTTCATGAGTCAGTCATACTGAGCACAACTCAGTCCCTGAACCATTGAATCTGTTCTTGCTTGTTGCTTCATTACCTTTGGGAGGCAACATGTTCTTGTTGAAAAATCGGAGAAGTGCAAGAGCAAATTTGTTGCTTCTTTCACTCTTGACTTCTCTGGTTTTCTTGAATGTGGATGTTTATGAATTAAACTGAGCAAGAGTCTTAGTCCCTGAACCTTAAACATGTTTTGTTTCTGAGTTAAACTAAGATGGAAGTTGAACCAGACTTGGTCCCTGAACCTGAAACAATTTTATTTTCAGTTCATTCTCCCATTCTCCCGTTCTTGATTTTGGTTCACATTCTCTTAATCTGATTTTTCTTTTCCAAAATCAAATACTCTCATTCTCTGATGCACACACTCTTAATTTGAGTTGTGTGACATCCCATACTTTTGGTTACTTAAATATTACTCTAAACTTCAGTCCTAAAGAACTCTCTTATTCTTGCACAGGAATTTAATTCAAGCTCATTAGTCCTGATCAAACTTGTGTTGCTTGAGTATTGTTTTTTTGTTTTTTGATCTTTTTAGGAGGAATGGCGAGTTGTTGGCAGTGTGGATTAGTCTAAAAGGCGGTTCATGCTGATGTTGAAGTAGCTGTGTGATTGAGGAGTTGAAGAAGTCTCCAACAAAACCAGTGATTCTCATGTTGGGTTGTGGATTAGCCAAAAATCCTCATGTTGGGTTGTGGATTAGCCAAAAATCCTCATGTTGTGATATACCATGGATTTTAGGGCTTTTAACCATGGTATATATCTTATTTATCGAGTCTTTTACTATGTTTTAGAGTCTTTTCAGGTATTTATTAGGTACAAGCACATTTGGAGCAGATTTGGTGATTATGGCACTTTCTGGAGCTTTTTGGAGTGTTTGGCCGAGAGACAGAGTTCACTGTCCAGATTTGAGGATTGCGTCGATCATTGCACACCTGCATCGATCGATGCATAGCGCGAATGGGTCAGACTCGACGGTTTAATGAAGAATGCTGATATTGCAGAAAAGCCCAGATATTTACACAGAATCCCAAAACGTGTTTTAGACTATATATTAGGGTTTTTAGCCACTTGTTTAGGCTACGCTTTTCTTAAGTCTTATTTTATTCAGAGATAGAGTTTTAGGGGTTGATCCTGTTCTCGAAAGAGAGAGGATTTCGAACCCCAGTTCTTTATTCTGTTTTATAATATTTGGTTTTCTATTCATGATGTCTTCTGTTTCGATGAACATGTCTGAGTAGTTTACCTGTTAGGTGTAGGGATTCTCATTAGGGATTTCATGGAATTATAGTTTAATCAATCCGTAGGGATTCATATCGTCTAGTTCTTCATCTAGGTTGATCTTAATGCATAATCTGAATTAGCTACTTAGATTATTGATATCAGATCTGTTAGCGCAGCGAGAGTTGGTTAATAGATTATAAAAGAACCTAGATGAGCAAATAACCTATTCGCAAAGAGATTTGGCTTAGGGAATTTGTGAACGAAAGAACCTAAACTAAATGCATGTTTAGAACTCTAGAATTCGCAAAGAGATTTGGTTTTCTAGGTTGTTAGACATAGTTAGCATTCGCAGCGAGAGTTGGTTTGTTATATGATTGTGATTCTAGTTCTAGAATATCGATATCTGAATCTTGTTAATTGATTGATTGCTTGTATTCCTGATTTCCTGAGAACTCCCTAGACTTAACGCCTTCGCTTTCTCGCTCACAAACTCGCTTGCTACTGATTTACTTTTCTTCTTGCTTTAGTTTCTCATTACTTTCACCTAGTTTAAT
Source organism: Orychophragmus violaceus (assembly GCA_030180135.1). Taxonomy (NCBI): domain Eukaryota; kingdom Viridiplantae; phylum Streptophyta; class Magnoliopsida; order Brassicales; family Brassicaceae; genus Orychophragmus; species Orychophragmus violaceus. Next base: position 80,612,688 of record CM058230.1, read on the forward strand.
CTGATCGTTCTTAATCTATCATTGACCGGAGTCCCTGTGGATTCGATACCCTAAGTACTACAACTACATCAATGTGCACTTGCAGTTAGTATAGGGATTAATTCTTGACCTATCAAGTTTTTGGCGCCGTTGCCGGGGACTCTTTTGAGTCTTCGATAGATTTGAACTTAGGGTTTAGACTAGGTTTTTTCGTTTTTATTTTTTTTCTACTAATTTTTTTTTCCTTTCTGTTCTTGCGTTTCAGGTACGCCTGTAATCGCCCTGCATCGATCGACACTGTCCTGTGTGTCGATCGTTGCGTTCTTGAGCTTGCATCGATCGACGCTACTCTGCATCGATCGACACATCGCATAAGATGATGGGAATGATGGAACGGATGTTGGAAAATCAGCAGAATAACTCATTCTGCAGAGGCTATGGTTCCTATTCATTCACCAGAGATTATGAATCTCCATCATATCAGCTTGTTCCTCCTCACAATACACATTATAATAAGTTGATGAGCATGATGGAGCAGTTCTTGGAAAAGCAGGAAGAAGATTTGAACTACATCAATGGCTCTGGAATCCAAGGAAACAGGTTTGATAATCAGCAAGGTAACAAGTTCTTTAATGGTGGACAGAGGAGTGTTTTTACAAGCAATCAGAACCCTCCTGTATATGAACAGAATGCTGGTTATCAGGAACCTTTGCAGCAAGGTAATTCTCATCAGAGAACCTATGAATCTTATCAGACACCTCCTGCTGCTAATGCTTATAAGAGCAAGATGGAATCCATGATGGAGCAGTTACTAGAGGATCAGACCAAGACTGCTGTAGACTTCGACAGGAAGTTGGATGCTATGCATAAAAATCGGAATGGGAAGTTTGAATCTCTGAGCACACAAGTGAAGAAGCTGGATGTCCAAATCCAACAGACATCTCAAGCAATACAAAGGCATAATGAAGCTAGGAAAGCTGAACAGTACAAATCCATCAAATCTGTGACCTTAAGAGATGAGATTGAGTTGCTAGGTGAAGAAGAGAGCATAATCTCGGATTTTATGGATGAATATTTTCTGTCTGAGACATGCATCGATCGACACCCCCTTAGTGTCGGTCGACACGCAGTTCTGACGGCAATTTCAAGTTCTTACGACGAACAGAAATTGACCATTGTCGACACTGAAGGTCGACATCAATTCAATGACGACCAACACCCACTCTGCGTTGGTCGACGTGACAGTCGAGCAGACCCAATTTCGCCCAAATCTGATGTTTTTGCTAAGGAAAGGATCTACAAACCTCCAATTGTTGGGATAGTGTCCTGAAATCACACTTGTACTCACTCCTGATGATAGTTGTGTGTCGAGATCAGACATTCGTATAATACTGGGTGGTTGCAATGTTTTGCTAGAAGCCTCTTGCAGTCTGTAAGTTGTAGACTTACTGCCAGTAGTATATGATCCTATAGGGTCACACACCTAAGCAAACTGGAAGCATGAATGTGGAAATGATCATTATGGTAATGATCATGTTGATGTGTATTGGATACATATTGACATAGAGTTTTATGATATGTGTGTCGATCGATGCATGAGTGTATCGATCGATGCAAGCTTTTCGTGGAGGTGTGACGGTCGACACATTGAGTGTGTCGATCGTTGCATATCGGGTTTCGAAACTGATGTTTCGGATTATTGACGTAACCGAGTCGGATTTGTCTGACGGTTTGTGATGTCATTTCCAGGTCGATATATAAAGGCTTATATGGTCGACCTGAACCCTAGCCGTCTTCTCTTCTCTCTGACAGAAAAGCAGACACTCCAAAAACTCTTAGATCCCACAGATTCGGCACTAGCATCCCGTTTTCCAGCTTGTGTGTGTGTGTACGTGGTAGAGGCGAGGCACCTATGTCGCTACTGATCTCGTTCACCATTCATTCCGCTGCCAGTAACAAGGTAAGAACGAGGTTGGTGATTCAATATATCAAACCCTAGATCCTAGGAACTCCTATAGTGGTATCAGAGCGGGTTAGGGTTTAGACTATTGAATCTGATGCAATTAATTCGAAAACTGAGTTTGTTGAATTGATTATTGCCTGCTGAAATCGTTTTTTCAAGAATTAATCTCGGATTAAAGCCTCTGTTGAAAATCGATGCATGTGTTTTCGCAGTGTGTCGATCGACACAAAGCGTGTGTCGGTCGATGCAAAGCAAAAACACGTAAATAATTTTAGGGTTTGTCGCAGCGTGTCGATCGATGCAAAGCGTGCGTCGCTCGACACAAAGCGAAAACTCGTAAAAATCTTTTGGGTTTTTCGCATAGCGTCGATCGACACTAAGCTTGTGTCGATCGATGCACCGCGAAAAACTCGCACTGTATCGATCGACGCACTGGGTGCATCGATCGATTCAGTTGGTTGTTTTCGGTTGGATTGGATTGAACCGGAAACCAATTTGATTGTGGTTAAGATGTGTCGATCGATGCAAAGGATGTGTCGATCGACACACAACTCGCAGACTCAGGGGTTGGACTTCTAGTTGCGAATACCAAATCAAAAATGAACCTAAAACTAATAAAACTGAATGTTTTAAGTAAATTTATAATTTCCTGGATGTGTATTGGATATACATCAAGATAAAATAGTTCCTTTCCTCAACTAAATATCAAGTGATCTTGATGTCATGCCCGATCTTGTCTACTGTCAAGACTTGTGTCGTTCGTTGGATAGTCTTGGAGTCCTTGGTATCCACAACAACATGAGTAAGGCAGGTGGTCATTGATAGACTTGCAGTGCGACTGTCGATGATCACAAGACAGGAAAAGATTGGTTGACTTGACTGGGCCATCAGAAGTTCTGGGCCCAGAGACATCAGAGTGGATAAGACATGGATTGTCTTATCTGCGACCAAGAGTTGTACTGGGTACAATTAGCAATGATTTGCTTACCTGGATGACTAAAGTTTGGGTGATGGCGAGTCGCCCACTCGAATTTTGGTGATCTGAGGATCTTGGTTCATTATATTCATCTGAGGAAACATAGTTATGAATACAATGCGAGTTTTCTTATTAGATAAGATTTCTCATTTCTTGAGCATTATAACTAAAACCTCTACCTCTTTTAATTACAGCTATGTCTGTCTCAACTCACATCAACACTTTCTCACTGAGATCCGTCCTTGAGAAGGACAAGTTAAATGGATCTAATTTCTTGGAATGGTATCGGAACCTGAGAATAGTTCTCAGGCAGGAGAACAAGGAATATGTCCTTGAAAGAGTTCTCCCCGAGAGGCCACGTTCCAATGCCTCGCAGGCAGACAAGAATGCTTATGATAAGCATTCAGCTGATGTCAAAGATGTTAATTGTCTAATGCTGGTGACTATGAACTCTGAGCTGCAGAAGCAATATGAGAACGTGATGTCACCCATTGAGATGATTAACAGCCTGAAAGCTTTGTTTCAGGAGAAAGCTCGCACAGAGAGATACCAGACGGTTAAGTCTCTCATGGATTGCAAGCTGGCTAAGGACAGTCTAGTAAGTCCTCATGTCCTTAAAATGATGGGTTACATTGATAACCTGGGGAAACTGGACTGTGCCATTAGCCAGGATCTAGCCACTGACATGATTATGCAGTCTTTGATGTCGTGTTTTGATCAGTTCATCATGAACTACAACATGCAAAACATGACTAAGACATTGATTGAGTTGCACGGTATGCTGAAGACAGCAGAGCCGAATCTCAAGAAGGCTACTCCAGTGTCCTGATGGTACAAGGGGGTAAAAGTTTTAAGAAACCTAAGAAGGATAAGGGAAAGGCCCAGGTTGTCGAGACTGAGAGTCAAGACAAGCCCAAGCCCAAGCCCAAATCCGGGCCTTCTCCTGAGGATAAATGCAACTACTGCAAGCAGTTGGGGCATTGGAAGAGAGACTGCAAGAAGTTCAAGGAAGATTACAAGAAGCTGAAGAAGACGTATGATGCGTCTGACTCAGGTATTTATGTTATCGAACTCAATGTTATGTCTTCTAGTTCTACTTCGTGGGTATTGGATACCGGCTGCGGTGCTCATATTTGTACTAATATGCAGGCACTAAGAAACAGTAGAACGCTGAAGAAAGGACAAGTGGAGCTACGGGTCGGGAATGGAGCTAAGGTTGCTGCACTGGCCGTAGGCACCTACGAGTTGTCTTTACCTTCGGGCATGGTTTTAGCTTTGAATAATTGCTATTTTGTACCTGCGATTAGCAGAAACATAATTTCAGTTTCCGTTTTGGATTTGGAAGGTTTTGATTTTGCAGTTAAGAATAAAGTTTGTTCTTTTAATCGTGATGGTACATTTTATGGTAGCGCCCCATTAGATAATGGGTTATATGTTTTAAACCAAGAAATGCTTGTCTTTAACATAAATACAAAGCGGTTTAAGTCCAATGACGAAAATCCGACTTTCTTATGGCATTGTCGTTTGGGCCATATCAATGAGAAACGCATCCAAAGGCTCCATCGAAATGGGCTTCTGGGCTCATTTGATTTTGAATCATGTGAGAAATGCGAATCTTGCTTGATGGGCAAAATGGCTAGGGCCCCTTTCAACAAACCAAATGAAAGGGCCAGTGAGTTGTTGGGCCTTATTCATACTGATGTATGTGGGCCAATGAGCACTGGTGCCAGAGGAAACTACAAGTACTTCATTACCTTCACTGATGATTTCAGTAGGTATGGCTATGTCTATTTGATGAGACACAAGTCAGAATCTTTTGATAGATTCAAGGAATTCAAGAATGAAGTACAGAACCAACTTGGCAAAAGTATCAAAGTTCTGCGATCGGATCGCGGAGGAGAATACTTAAGCCAAGAGTTCAGCGACTATCTGAGCGAGTGTGGAATTGTTTCACAACTCACTCCTCCTGGAACACCTCAATGGAATGGAGTGTCAGAGAGGAGGAATCGAACCTTATTGGATATGGTTCGGTCTATGATGAGTCATTCTAATCTTCCATTATCCTTTTGGGGAAACGCTCTAGAAACGTCTGCGTTTACACTAAATAGGGTGCCATCTAAATCAGTGGATAAGACACCACATGAACTGTGGACTGGGAAAATTCCTAGTCTGTCTTTCCTGAAGATTTGGGGTTGTGAGGCTTATGTCAAGCGTTTAATCTCTGATAAACTAGCACCCAAATCAGACAAATGCTATTTCGTTGGTTATCCTAGGGATACCAAGGCATACTACTTTTACAACCAATCTGAGAACAAAGTTTTTGTTGCTCGGGACTGTTCTTTTCTTGAGAGAGAATTTCTTTCTAAGAAAAACAGTGGGAGTAAAGTACATCTCGAAGAAATTCAAGATGCACAGGAAACTGTTCAACCTGTTGAGGAAGAGCATCAGTTAGATCCACAAAGTTCTGTGGAACCGACGCCTGTGGAGCCTGAAGTTCGCAGATCCGGAAGGATCCGTCACGAACCCGAGAGATACTATGGATTTCTCATGACCAATTGCAATGATATGATGATCATTGAAAGTGACGAACCAGCGACCTTCGCGGAAGCAATGATGGGCCCGGACTCCAAAAAGTGGCTTGGAGCCTCTAAGTCCGAAATGGAATCCATGTCAGAAAACCAAGTATGGTCCTTGGTCTATTTACCTAATGGTGCAAAGGCCATTGAGTGTAAATGGATCTTCAAGAAGAAGATTGACGTGGATGGCAATGTACAGATTTACAAAGAGAGGTTGGTGGCTAAAGGTTTCAAGCAAATTCATGGCATTAACTATGATGTAACCTATTCCCCAGCCGCTATGCTTAAATCCATTCGGATTCTTCTAGCAATTTCTGCTCATTATGATTATGAGATTTGGCAAATGGATGTCAAAACCGCATTCCTGAATGGTATTCTGGAAGAGGATGTGTATATGACACAGCCTGAAGGTTTTGTTGATCCTAAAGACGCTGGGAAGGTATGCAAGCTTCATAAATCCATTTATGGGTTGAAGCAAGCATCACGGAGTTGGAATCTTCATTTTGATGAAGCAGTAAAGCAATTTGGTTTTATCAAGAACGAAGAGGAACCATGTGTATACAAGAAGACTAATGGGAGCGGAATTGCGTTCCTTGTACTATATGTCGATGACACACTTCTTCTCGGTAACGACGTTCCGTTGCTTCAGTCTGTTAAGACTTGGCTTGGAAGTTGTTTTTCCATGAAAGACATGGGAGAAGCAGCATACATTCTTGGAATCAGAATCTACAGAGATAGAGCGAACAAGACACTTATATTGATAAGGTGTTGCACAGATCCAAGATGCATGATTCCAAGAAAGGCTTCATACCAATGTCTCATGGCATTAGTCTCAGCAAGAAGCAGTGTCCGAAGACACATGCTGAGCAAGAGCGCATGAATAGGATTCCTTATGCTTCTGCAATAGGATCTATTATGTATGCCATGCTCTGCACTCGTCCAGATGTAGCTTACGCGTTAAGCATGACGAGTAGATACCAGTCTGATCCAGGTGAAGATCACTGGACAGCTGTCAAGAATATTCTCAAGTATTTGAGACATACTAAGGATAAATTCCTGGTGTATGGAGGAAGTGAAGAACTTGTGGTGAATGGATTCACTGATGCGAGTTTTCAGACCGACATAGACGATTTCCGATCACAATCTGGATATATCTTCTGTCTAAATGGCGGTGCAGTGAGCTGGAAGAGCTCTAAGCAGAATACCGTAGCTGATTCCACGACGGAAGCTGAATATGTTGCTGCTTCAGAAGCGGCAAAGGAAGCTGTTTGGATCAAGAATTTCATGACTGAACTTGGTGTGGTTCCTAGTATCTTGGAGCCAGTGGCTTTGTTTTGCGATAACAATGGAGCCATTGCTCAGGCGAAAGAACCCAGGTCACACCAGAAGTCCAAACACGTAGAGAGGAGATATCACCTGATTCGTGATATCGTCAATAGAGGTGATGTAAAGATCAGCAGAGTTCCGACGGACGAGAATGTCGCTGATCCTCTGACTAAGTCACTCCCAAGGCCTAAGCATGAAAGTCATACGACTGCTGTAGGCATTAGAGATCTGAAGATGTAATCTTGATTCTAGTGGGAGTTCTAGTTTTGTTTTAGTTAAAATAAGATGCTCTTGTAAACATTCTTTTGGATATGTTTAAATGAAATTTGATTTCAGCATTGTTTATTGTGATCTAAATAATGGTTCCAAAATAAGTTTATGTTATATTATAGGTCATCAAGTTGAGGACTTGATCATGAAACCCTATAAGTAAAGCTGACATAAATTATAATGTGTCCCTAGTCGAGGTTGTCAAAGTGGGACGTTGACAACCGCGAGAGACTAGATTGTGAGGTGATTGTTGGCTAAGTTTCATGGAGCCAATGATATGATTATCACAATCAGTCACATAGGTATATGTTGGTGAACATATGATCGGACATGACCCGCTAATGAGAAGTCTACAAGATAGTTATATCTGTGTCATAAGAGGTTCTCATTACTTTCACCTAGTTTAATCTGATCGTTCTTAATCTATCATTGACCGGAGTCCCTGTGGATTCGATACCCTAAGTACTACAACTACATCACTGTGCACTTGCAGTTAGTATAGGGATTAATTCTTGACCTATCAAGTTTTTGGCGCCGTTGTCGGGGACTCTTTTGAGTCTTCGATAGATTTGAACTTAGGGTTTAGACTAGGTTTTTTCGTTTTTATTTTTTTCTACTAATTTTTTTTTCCTTTCTGTTCTTGCGTTTCAGGTACGCCTGTAATCGCCCTGCATCGATCGACACTGTCATGTGTGTCGATCGTTGCGTTCTCGAGCTTGCATCGATCGACGCTACTCTGCATCGATCGACACATCGCATAAGATGATGGGAATGATGGAACGGATGTTGGAAAATCAACAGAATAACTCATTCTGCAGAGGCTATGGTTCCTATTCATTCACCAGAGATTATGAATCTCCATCATATCAGCCTGTTCCTCCTCACAATACACATTATAATAAGTTGATGAGCATGATGGAGCAGTTCTTGGAAAAGCAGGAAGAAGATTTGAACTACATCAATGGCTCTGGAATCCAAGGAAACAGGTTTGATAATCAGCAAGGTAACAAGTTCTTTAATGGTGGACAGAGGAGTTTTTTACAAGCAATCAAAACCCTCCTGTATATGGACAGAATGCTGGTTATCAGTAACCTTTGCAGCAAGGTAATTCTCATCAGAGAACCTATGAATCTTATCAGACACCTCCTGCTGCTAATGCTTATAAGAGCAAGATGGAATCCATGATGGAGCAGTTACTAGAGGATCAGACCAAGACTGCTGTAGACTTCGACAGGAAGTTTGATGCTATGCATAAAAATCTGAATGGGAAGTTTGAATCTCTGAGCACACAAGTGAAGAAGCTGAATGTCCAAATCCAACAGACATCTCAAGCAATACAAAGGCATAATGAAGCTAGGAAAGTTGAACAGTACAAATCCATCAAATTTGTGACCTTAAGAGATGATATTGAGTTGCTAGGTGAAGAAGAGAGCATAATCTCGGATTTTCTGGATGAATATTGTCTGTCTGAGACATGCATCGATCGACACCCCCTTAGTGTCGGTCGACACGCAGTTCTGACGGCAATTTCGAGTTCTTACGACGAACAGAAATTAACCATTGTCGACACTGAAGGTCGACATCAATTCAATGACGACCAACACCCACTCTGCGTTGGTCGACGCGACAGTCGAGCAGACCCAATTTCGCCCAAATCTGATGTTTTTGCTAAGGAAAGGATCTACAAACCTCCAATTGTTGGGATAGTGTCCTGAAATCACACTTGTACTCACTCTTGATGATAGTTGTGTGTCGAGATCAGACATTCGTATAATACCGGGTGGTTGCAATGTTTTGCTAGAAGCCTCTTGCAGTCTGTAAGTTGTAGACTTACTGCCAGTATTATATGATCCTATAGGGTCACACACCTAAGCAAACTGGAAGCATGAATGTGGAAATGATCATTATGGTAATGATCATGTTGATGTGTATTGGATACATATTGACATAGAGTTTTATGATATGTGTGTCGATCTATGCATGAGTGTATCGATCGATGCAAGCTTTTCGTGGAGGTGTGACGATCGACACATTGAGTGTGTCGATCGTTGCATATCGGGTTTCGAAACTGATGTTTCGGATTAATGACGTAACCGAGTCGGATTTGTCTGACGGTTTATGATGTCATTTCCAGGTCGATATATAAAGGCTTATATGGTCGACCTGAACCCTAGCCGTCTTCTCTTCTCTCTGACAGAAAAGCAGAAACTCCAAAAACTCTTAGATCCCACAGATTCGGCACTAGCATCCCGTTTTCCAGCTTGTGTGCGTGTGTACGTGGTAGAGGCGAGGCACCTGTGTCGCTACTGATCTCGTTCACCATTCATTCCGCTGCCAGTAACAAGGTAAGAACGAGGTTGGTGATTCAATATATCAAACCCTAGATCCTAGGAACTCCTACACCAATACCATTCCCAAAAGTTCCTATAAGGTCTAAACATGAGCAGAGTGTAGTCAAGTGCATGGTAGTGGTGGATAAGGAGATGAATGAAAATCCACCAGCTGAAGCTTCGCGAGTTCATGCAAAGAAGATGATCTCCACTGATGGTGATCTGAAAGAAGAAGTTCAGATTGGTGGAACTACAGTATCTGATAGTGGAGAGAAGAAGATGGCGGTTTCTCTTCAACCTGCTCTAACATCTTCAGTACCTGCAACTGCTCATAAGCAGAAAGCTCCAGACATCAGATCTGCACCAAAGGTAAGGTACAAATCACCTAAGCTTAAACCTCATGACTCCATTGCTTTGAATGCAGGAAAACGCAGCATCCCACCCATGCTTCACTCCCGCCCTGGTTCTCTTCCTTCTTTCCTTGGGAAATCTCATGATCCGAAAGCATATACACCACCTTGGATGAGGAGATATTCACAGAGACATTCAAAGTCTCTGTTGAAACCACCATGAGTCCGATCTCCTTTCCACAGTCAAGCTTTTGACTCTAAACAAGCGCTGAGTGGGAGGCAACCCACTGTTAGGTTTGCATAATTTATTTTTGGTGTTTTCATTTGCATTTTACGTTTTTGTTCTTGGTTTTTGGTGAATTTTGTCTGCAGGATTCGACAGTAATCGCAGTGCGTCGATCGACACACATTGTGTCGATCGTCACAACACGATCGAAATCGCATTGCAGCGGTCGTTGCGGTCCTGAGCAACGATCGACCATACATGAAAATCGCCTAGCAACGATCGATGCACCTAGTGCAACGGTCGATGCCTGAGCGACAGAGGTAAAAATCAGACATAACTCAACCCGTCCATTAACATTTAATTTTTTTTCTTTCTTTTTACCAACCCTTTGTTTGACACTACTGGGGACAGTGTGTCTTAAGTGTAGGGGAGGTGCTACTGACTCCTGTTTTCTGTTTTCTTAAGAGTCAGTCAGTTTTTCAAAATTTGTTTTATTGAGTCAAAACCAGTTTAAGTAAGAAACAATGAATTTTTTAGAAGATTTACAGCACTTGCAGGAACTTAAGTAACCATTGGGATGAAGTTGCAAGATGATCTCTGACTATTAGAAAACCCCATCACGGATCAACCTACTGAGGACACCCACATCGCTTCAGGTATCAGAGGATCCTTTTACTGACTTCACCTTAATACTGACTTAATTTTCTCACCTAAGGGCTTGGAATACCTTGAGTCGGATTCCTTTGTTAGTTCTGACACAGCCTGTAAACATGTCCTATTTGGTTCCCTTTTCCCCATCCATAAAGAAAAAAAAGTAATAAACTGAGGATGAGTTAGTAACTCCGAAGTGGTCATGGGAGTGGTAGCTACAACTATCATATCCTGTGCATCCATGGAATGTGTCCAAAGTACACCCCTTAACGGGAAGAGCACAGATAAAAAAAATAAAATGATACCCAATGGGGAAAAATCAGAATGCTAAGGAAGGGAAAAGAGAAGAAAGGGACTAGAGAAAGATAGTATGGTGGTCTAGAGCTGATAAGGTAAGAGTCCATGTGCCTTTGATCGATACTCCTTAGGTGAGACCGCACTTAAATACTTGCAGAAGTCAGTAGGGTGAATTTGAATGCGTGAATGTGATTGTGGAGTTTACTTAGGACAGCTGCTAAGTGTGGGGGAAGTATATGTTGGTCTTGATATCTTGTGATTGATTCTTTCAGTGGTTTACTAAGAGGAATCTGAGTGTTGTTGCTTCTAGGATGAAAAGAGTTTCTGAAAGTTTTCAAACCTCTTGACTACATTTTAGTTCTTTGTCTTGCTTGAGGACAAGCAAGAGCTAAGTGTGGGGGAGTTGATATACCATGGATTTTAGGGCTTTTAACCATGGTATATATCTTATTTATCGAGTCTTTTACTATGTTTTAGAGTCTTTTCAGGTATTTATTAGGTACAAGCACATTTGGAGCAGATTTGGTGATTATGGCACTTTCTGGAGCTTTTGGAGTGTTTGGCCGAGAGACAGAGTTCACTGTCCAGATTTGAGGATTGCGTCGATCGTTGCACACCTGCATCGATCGATGCATAGCGCGAATGGGCCAGACTCGACGGTTTAATGAAGAATGCTGATATTGCAGAAAAGCCCAGATATTTACACAGAAGCCCAAAACGTGTTTTAGACTATATATTAGGGGTTTTAGCCACTTGTTTAGGCTACGCTTTTCTTAAGTCTTATTTTATTCAGAGAGAGAGTTTTAGGGGTTGATCCTGTTCTCGAAAGAGAGAGGATTTCGAACCCCAGTTCTTTATTCTGTTTTATAATATTTGGTTTTCTATTCATGATGTCTTCCGTTTCGATGAACATGTCTGAGTAGTTTACATGTTAGGTGTAGGGATTCTCATTAGGGATTTCATGGAATTATAGTTTAATTAATCCGTAGGGATTCATATCGTCTAGTTCTTCATCTAGGTTGATCTTAATGCATAATCTGAATAAGCTACTTAGATTATTGATATCAGATCTGTTAGCGCAGCGAGAGTTGGTTAATAGATTAGAAAAGAACCTAGCTGAGCAAATAACCTATTCGCAAAGAGATTTGGCTTAGGGAATTTGTGAACGAAAGAACCTAAACTAAATGCATGTTTAGAACTCTAGAATTCGCAAAGAGATTTGGTTTTCTAGGTTGTTAGACATAGTTAGCATTCGCAGCGAGAGTTGGTTTGTTATATGATTGTGATTCTAGTTCTAGAATATCGATATCTGAATCCTGTTAATTGATTGATTGCTTGTGTTCCTGATTTCCTGAGAACTCCCTAGACTTAACGCCTTCGCTTTCTCGCTCACAAACTCGCTTGCTACTGATTTACTTTTCTGCTTGCTTTAGTTTCTCATTACTTTCACCTAGTTTAATCTGATCGTTCTTAATCTATCATTGACCGGAGTCCCTGTGGATTCGATACCCTAAGTACTACAACTACATCACTGTGCACTTGCAGTTAGTATAGGGATTAATTCTTGACCTATCATGTTGGTTGTGGATTAGCCTTAAATCCTCACTTATGGTTGTGGATCCCTAAAATCCTCATGTAGTTGTGGATTAGCTGAAATCTTCATGGATAGTTGTGGATTAGCTGAAATCCTCAGTTATGGTTGTGGATCCCCAAAATCCTCATACGTTGGAGCATTCATCAAGTTGGAAAGTCAGCTGGTGGATGTGCTCATTGTTGAAGGATCTTCCCAAGGAATAATGGTAGTTCATAAGCTGGTTCATTCAAGAAGAGGAGGTCTTGTTTTGTTCCTCAATTTGTGTATGAGGATGGATGTGCAAAGTCATATTACACAAGTGGTGAAGTCATGGTGTAAAGTCATGAGCAAGTCAAGAGTGCGGGGGAGTTCAAGTTCAAATCCAAACAGCAACTCAAAGGACTATGATCAGGCTACTTCTAAAACTCTCTCATTTCATTTACCATTACCTTAGATTGCTTAAAGACTTGATTGTATTTGAAGTGTTGAAAACGTTTTCAATCAATTCTCAAAATGTTTTCAATCTATTCTCAAAAATTTTGGAAATCTATTGAAGTTCAAACTCTTGTGATTCTCTTGATTATGATCATGTTTCATCTTAGATTCAAAAACGTTTTCAGACTTGAGTTTTTTTTTCATTTGTATCTTGTTATGATCATGTGTCTTATATATAAAACGTTTACAATCCATTGTATAAAACGTTTCTCCTAAAGCTAATTTTCCTAAATGCCCTTGCATAATACTTTAACAATTTTCCTTTAAACCTTTGTGTTGATGGTTTATAAGGAGAGGAGAAAGGCATGGACATTCTTAAGGAGCATTAGGAAATGAAGGAGCCATAAGGAGCATCCCAACGCCTTGAAGTCTATCCAAAAGGAAGATGAAACCGACTTGAAGTTCTTCCAAGAAGATAAGGATGATGGAAGTTGGGGTTAAAGGCTGGAGCCCTATGGATTCTAAATTTCAAAAGACACAACAAGATCAAGAAATTCATATCAAGAGAAGTCAATTCAAGGAATACTAAGGAATAAAAGAGTTATGGGAAGGAGTAGCTGTATTTCTAAGATGTTCATACCAAGGTCAGGTTACATCTTGAGTATATGGGCTACTCTTTTTGTCCTCCTTAAGGTTTTATCCCAAAGAGGTTTTCCTTAAAGAGGTTTTTAATGAGGTAGTTCCACAGCTCCAAGCTTGGCCTTTGGTCCTCTTCTCCCTTTGCGTCTCGACGACCAAGCTTGCGGGGGAGTATTAGAGAGGATGATGAAATGAAGGAGGAGAGGCTGAAGTCATTAAGACAAAGCCGAGCCTCACTCCAAAGATAGAATCTATGGTGTTGATCATAAGAGCCCAAGAAGCAATAATCACTTAGACAAAGCTTTGATGAAGGTATTAAGGAGGCTGAAGTGAAATTCTGAACTACATGTGTCACCGACGATGTCGGCGACATGGAGGCAAAAGTGAATTCTGAACTCTATGTACCATCGACGGTGTCGGCGACATGGATTTTGAACTATGTGACATCGACGATGTCAGCGTCGATGTCATGGACGATTCTATTCTATACTACAGTTGTTAAATAAAACAGAACGACGGTGACAGGCTGTCTTCTTATGAATTCAAATTCAAATGAGTTCCTCTTCCCCCCTTCCCCCCAAAACCATATTTCAAAATGTAAATCCATTTAGGGCTTCTTTATGTTCTCATCCTCTATATAAGGAGATGTAACACAACTCATTCATACACATTGAAATATATTGAATATAAAGAGTTCAAAACTTGTTTTCAAACAAAGAGTCACTTAAGTCTTATATCTTTCTCTCTTCTTCTTGTAACATGTTCTGATCTCTCTCTTCATTGTATATACAAGTTCATATACAATGTATACCTTAAAGAGCCACGGTTATGGCTTCTTAAGGCAGCCTCTCATCATGCTTGGATAACTCTTCCATAGTTAGACCAAGTATGATGAGAGAATCATTCATAGTTAGTTCTTTCATCTTCTTTTGGATTCTCCTTACCTAATTACTGATTCTCTTCCATGTTTATGAGTAAAATATCATGATGAGATGTTAAGCTCTCGGAAGTGTTTTCATATAGCTAAGAAAGGTTCCAGAGCCTTGGTGTAGCTTTTTGTCGCAGTGCTGATTGCTGTGTACTTGTCTATGATGTCAACTCCACGAAATCATTTGAGGATATCAACAACTGGAGGGAAGAATTTCTGATCCAAGTATGTGTTACTTACTAGATCCATGCTTCAATGTCTTTTCTTCAATAAAAGCACTTTGCTTTAATGTCGGTTATTGTGATTTGCAGGCGAGTCCGTCAGATCCATAGAACTTTCTTTTTGTTGTTATCGGTAATAAATTCGATGTGGATGGTGGAAACAGTCGGGTCGTTTCAGAGAAGAAGGCTCGAGATTGGTGTGGCTCAAAAGAAAACATTACATATTATGAAACCTCTGCCAAAGAAGGCACTAATGTAGAAGACGCATGCATGTGTGTTAACAAGAATGCAATTAAGAGCGGAGAAGGAGGAGGAGAAGAAGAAATGTAAGTTTGCTTATGATTTTTTCCGCGCTTTATGGACCAGAGTTTCTGTCTTAAAACTTGTGTTTTTATTTTTTTGATGCTTGATCGTAAATACGTGCTGGATACAATCAATGTTGGAACTAGTAATCCACAGAGATCAACATGATGTGAATGCTAAAAGGATTCTATCACCTCTGCACTCTCACAACCAGTTTAACTGAGGTCTTTACCATATTGTAAATATTTTGTTCAGTGGTAAATTATTATTTGTTTTTTTTAACTAAAACCCTAACAAATAAAAAGTGAAACCCTAATTGGACTGGTTAATGTTTGTGGCCGTATATATTATTTTCTTTTTTCCGAAACCGGTCCATTACCTTTATGAAAAACAAATTCTATAAGAATCTTATGAATAAAAAAGAGAGAAGAATTGGTGTGTCTATTTCAATGAATAAAAGACCTTTTATATATCGTCATTCTTATGTAGATCGTGTGTGAAGAATTTTGGTAGAATTTGTTTTGTTCTATCACCTTTAATATATCCTTCTTTAAGTTGTATGATTCATGCTGCATTGTCTTCAAACATAATTGTTGGAGTTTTTTTCCCTACAGAAATACCACAATCTTCTTGTATATGATGAACGACATATCTTAACCATATACACTCACGTCTAGCTTCATAAATGGCTGAAATCTTTGCATGGTTAGAAGAAGTGGCGGGGAGAGTTTGCTTCATAGACCGCCAAGAAATGGCAGTACCTCCGTAAGTGAACACATATCATATTTGCGATCTAGCAGTGTGGGGATCAGATAAGTATTATGCGTATGCAAAACTAATTAAGCCTTCACTTGATAAGTTAGAAAGAATAATCTCATTTCTTTTGTACCTTGGAGGTAATGAAGTATATGCTTAATCCCATTCCAATTTCTTTACGTTGGACATGAGCTAAACCTTACTAATAAATTCACCGCAAATGATATATCTGGTCTTGTGTGACTAGCATGGTACATCAATGAATATATTGCACTTAAGTATGGTACTTTAGGACCAAGAACTTCTTCATTGTTTTCTCAGAGGTCGGAATGGATCCTTTAACAAATCAAGTAATCTTACAACCAGTGGACTACTCAAGGAATAAGCTTTATCCATAAAGAACTTTTTGAGCATATTTTCTATGTATGTCTGTTGATATACTATAATTTCATTCTTTACATGTTCAATTTGTAGTCCCAAACAAAATTTTGTTTTTTCAAGATCTTTCATCTCAAATTCTTTCTTCAAATATTCTACTGTGTAGGAAATCTCTGCAGAAGTTCCAATAATATTTAAATCATCAACATATACTGCAATTATAACAAATCTTTTCTCAAATCTATTTATAAACACTATAAGAATTACGCTGGCTAGCGTCGCTTTAATAGTGTCAGATAACTAAGTGATGTTAGTTTGTGTCTGTTAATCATAAGTGATAGTACTTTTTGTGTTATACGTCAGTTTTAGTAAGCGAAGCTATTTCGATTTTAGTTACGTCTGTTAATTATAGTTGATGTATAAAATCTAGGATTTGTATCAGTTTTAAAAATCGAGACAAATAAAAATACTTGCCACAATTAGTTAACCGATACATTTAATTTTTAGACTAGTTTACCATTATGTATCTAAAATTATAAAAAGAAATGATACTAATATACCATCACTTAATCTAATGGACTAAATGACTCAAAAAAACATTAAAATATATTTTTCGAGCCCAGTTGTACGAAAGCCATGTATAAGTGATGCTAATTCTATTTAACCTAAATACTTCAGTGCTTACCTTTTTCTTCCATCTCTCACACCAAGCCGTATACCACTTGCTTCTCCATTTTTTTATCAAAACATTTCAGATCTGTCCCTAAGTCAAATCCAATCATCCTTCTTCTTCATTTTTTTTTGTATCCTCGTTTAAGGAATGAAATAAAAAGGTGAATATGAATTCGAGATCGAAAATCCATTGCTGGTGAATCTGTTCTCAAACTCTAATTTCAGATCGAAAACACATTGAGAACCGCTCTTGCTCTCGCGTTAAAGTCGGTAACCCTTCTCCTCTGTTTAATTTTGATTTGCTATTTACAGGTGAATGTGTTTACTCGAACTTGAATTTTAGGTTATTGATTCTTGTCAATCTATCAATTGCAGGTAATTTCTTCGAACATGAAGACGAAGCGTTGGGGGAAGAAGATGAATCGTTCTGGGATTGGGGAAAAAGATGAAGCAGATGGGATGTGGAAGAAGACAAATCAGACCAGACCCGAAGTGTTCTCCGTCGTTCTCATCACCGGAAGCGCCATGTTTTCCGGTGACCACCGGAATTCTCTGTCTTTTAAGATTCTGTATTTCCATTTTTTGCGATTCTGTATTTTTTTTTTTTTGCATTCCAGTAGTTATTGTATTTTTTGTTGTTTCTTCAGTTTATTATTGTGATTTTGGTATTTTTATATTTAATTAATTATTGTAATTTATTTTATTACAAAATATTAAATTAAAAAAAAATTAATTAGCTACGGTAATACTATTATCAATGTCAATTATAAATATTAATGTTAATTATCAATAACTGATACAAGTGACACAAATAATTTCATAGTTTGTAATAATTGATGTAAATATGAATATCACATATTCTAAGTGACTCAAATAATTTACATCGTTTATGGTAATCGATAGAACACTTACCACACTTAGAGTAACCGATATAATTTAGAATCACTAAATATAATTGATGTTAATGTTACCATCACTTGCTATAACTGACTCATTAATCTGCATCACTGCTTTCCGACTCAGCTAAATAAGTGATGGTAACATATTAGTATCATTCGATAATTGATGTAATCATGGGAAAAAAATGATGCAACACATCCTCTTTTTTGTAGTGAAAGATGCATGGACTAAAACATTAATTCTTGTAGCATTCTCTTAACAAGTACTCACTAAGGCGATTATACCACATACATCATGACTATTTTAATCTATAAAGAGATCGACTTAGTTTTGTGTAGTATTGTTCTCAGAAGTTAGAATTTATTGTTTCATGCCGTTTAAATCTTGCTGGAACTTTCATATAAATGTCATTTTCCAGTGATCCATAGAACTAGGTTGTCATTACATCCATTAAGCGTAAATCAAGTCCTTCTTTTATCGTCACACTAATAAGGAACCTGAAAGTAGTTGCATCCACCACAAGAAGAGTATGTCTCTTCATAATCAACTTCAGGTCTTTGTTAGAATCCTTGTGCTACTAAATGTGCTTTATACCTCACAATTTCACTATTTTCATTCTTCTTTCGTATAAAGACCTATTTATGTCCCACTGGTTTTATACCTTTAGGTGTACGGACTACTGGTCCAAATACTTCTCTTTTAGCGAGATATTTTTTAGTCTGCATCTATTGCTTCCTTTCATTTTGGACAATTACTTCTTTGTGTACACTCTTCAATGGATGTTGATTCATGATCATCATCCATAACATCAACTGCTACATTGCATGCAAAAATATCACCGACCTCAATTTGCTTTCGGTCCCATTTTATTCCAGACATGACATGACTAATTGAGATCTCTTCATTATCAGTTACCTGAATTTCATTCTTTGTCATGTTTGAAGTATCTTCTGGAGTTCCATCATTTTCAATTATTTCATCGGTTTCACCATTGCCAATTTCTTCTTCTTTTCTTTTTCGAGGATTTGTATCTTTGGAACCAATAGGTCTACCACGCTTCAAATGTGCCATTATGTCCTTATGGAATATGTATTCTTATCGGAGCATTTACAAGTGATATATATGATTTGATCACACTTTTGGATCAGTAAACACGTCTGGCAACTGATTTGCTAAGCTTTGTAAATGAATGATCACACTTTTGGATAAGACATTGATAATTCATTCCAATTTATATATTTTCCCAGCTGTTTATTTTCTCTCCCTAGAGTTGGAAAAACAGACTCATTAAAATGACAGTTTGCAATACACACATTTTCTCCCCCGTGCAGATGGCTTGAGATATTTAATTATTGATAGCATGATATCCAACATATATTATCAACCTACTTTGAGAACCCATCTTAGATCGTTGCGGTGGAGTAATTGGAACATATACAACATAGCCAAAACTTTCAGATGGGAAATATTTGGTTTCTGGCCTAGAACCACTACAAGAAAAATGGTTATTCTTAGCTCACGAAAAATGCTATTATATGTCATAGATAACGTTTTTGAAATGGATATGTCTGCCCCATTTATAATAGGTCGACCATATATAATAGCGCTTTCGTCCGTGCTATAATATCGTTCACCTATGACAGCGCTATTTTCTTCTTGCTATTACTGACTGTGCTTTTATAATAGCTTTAATTTGGGACGCTATACATAAGTTCTTTCATAGCATTGTTAAATTGCTTTAATTTATAGCATAGGTTAATTAAATATATTTGTAAATTATAATCAATTGAATTTATATTAAAAAAATATACCTGAAATTTGAATCAAAATATGATTTTTCATTAATAATCAAAAAATCTTTTATACAAATATTATAAAAGGCATAGAAATGCTTATGTCGACCAAGGATGTGCAGACAGAAGAACCCATCCAACAGAGGAGTGATATACGTCCAAGCTCATCATGTTCTTTGTCCTAGCAGAAAACAAGAAACATGAGTTTAAACCGAGAGTGAAAGTCTCTTATTCTGCTAAGACTTCTTTCTCACCTTGTAAATCCCAGTCCGGTGAAGCCACAAAATCTGATCGAGGAACAAGAACGTAGACCGCAAACCATTCTTGGAATGCAAAAAATCAGAACATGAATCATTAGATCAATAGGTTCACAAGGCCATGTAAACCTTTGGATGAAGATATTTTTTTATGAACCAACCAACTCACAAGTCAGTGAGTAGAACAAGCGGGAGTGGAATCTCTTTGGGAACAAGACTAATCAGAAAATGAAGATCATTCAAAAACTGCAACACAATAGGAACAACACCATTTAGAACGACATAAGATCAATACACATAAAGGAATAACTGCTCGAGCATAAAGACATGTAAAAAAAACATGTCATTAGAACGGCATCAAGACAACACTGACATTTAAAAAAAGGCGCATTCTTAATGTCACAAGCATAATATATTGAGTTTTGCATGATACATATAACTAGGTTAACACGAAACAGAGCATGATGGGGATATCATTGAAACGCTGAGCAGCTTAAAAAATGTGATGTAGAGAAAGAAAACACTAAGATTCATGCAATAGTTATAAAGTGTACCTTGTCCTGACCCCCCCCCCCCCACACACACACATCCCAAACAATTAAACTGATGTTCTTGTACTCAACAGTCTCCTCGTTGAATCCTGGAAACAAAAATCTCTTCAACATTATATTTGAGATGCAAAAACTTCGATTAAAAGTGAATCTAGATGGTATTTTGCTCATGTTTCACAACAGTTGATCTTGAGTGAACATAAACCAAAACAGGTGTTGTAAAAGAAAGTTTTATTCATATGGATTGAAATATGTTTTTTCTTGGTCACAACATTCACAAGGCCATGTAAACCTTTGGATGAACATAGTTTCTTATGAACCAACCAACTCACAAGTCAGTGATACTCTTTTGTAGACATTCATCAACTATGTCCACATGTTGGAAAATCACTAAATAACCTCTGAAATGATAAATTTAAAAGTTTTATGGTTTAAATCTGCAGACGAGAGTGGTCTATGATCTGCTATATAAAACTAGTATATATCTGCTATATAAAACTAGTATATTGCTTTGAAGAGAGATCCATCCAAAAAGGGAAACAAGAAGCTTAGAGATTTCTTCCTAGCGACTGTGTTGGCAATGTCAAGGGTTTCAACATCTGGCTTCACTGCATACTTCTTCATCACAGCAGCTTCAGAGAATTCACTCAGCGGAATCAGAGCTGAAATGTGACAGACAACACAAAAACCATAGTTAAACAAAAAGAAGATCATTGTAGGAAATACTTGAAATTCAAACCCATAACTTGAGACATAATTTAGTAAGAAAAAAAAATCAATTGTACTTAGATTTAACAGAAGAAAATGCCAGATGGAAATAAGTCAAAACGATGCATAAGTAAATTCAAAGGAATCTTGTTGTTGATTCACAGTTAAACAACAAGAAGGCGTAACGAAATGAGTTTGAGCAGGAAAATCAATCGTATGTGATCCAACGGTCTCCCTAGACCCAAAGCAAACCACAACGTCAAGCAAAACCACAACACAATAAATAAATTTTATTAAATAATTATATCTTTTATATGCAACACAATCAGAAAGTCTGAATCATTGATAAACACGACACTACCTTGTTGTATTTGGTAAAGGAATAGTCACCTGTTGGTGGAACATCATTTACTCTAACCTGTAATGATAAAATCCCATTAGAATTAATAAAATGCTCGAGCTTTTCTATGCAATGGAGTTTCATAGCTAAGGATAAGGAACTTACCCAATGGTAAAGCTGCATAAACCTGCAAATCATCAACGACAACATAAAGCTCGAGTGTGAAGAGAGAGAGAGAGAGAGAGAGAGAGAGAGAGAGAGAGAGAGAGAGAGAGCTGAAATCGATTTTAAGGAATTTTTTGTTTGCGATTCGTTTGACCTTACCTCGCTAGAAATTTGTCGGGTTTTCTGTGATTATTTCTGGGGACGAGATTTATTTCATTATCATCCTTCTAGATAAGCGAAGAGTGGTCTAAGCTAGATTTTGAGAGAGAAGCAGTGGTGCTATGAAATTCCATTAACAGAGATTGTAAAGGGGAGAATCTATAATGATATGTTTTTTCATGGGAGGAGGATGTGGAGATCGGAAGAAGAAAATAGGGTTTGTATGAGGAGGAGGAGAAAGGCGGTGGAGGATCAGTCTAGAAACGGAGAGGAAGAGAGGAGGAAGAAGATGAGATTTGAGAAAAAGAAGGTTGGATGAAGGAAAAATTGTTTTTAGCCCTATTATGGATGAGGAAGAGGGAAAATAAGTTTTAGCCAATTTTTTTTTGCCAAAACTAAATTTTGGCTAAGGTTTGGCGTTCATAGTAAAAATTATGCTCGCAATTCATTTTTGTTTCGCGCTTGTTGAAATTTCAGCTTAGCATTGATAAAATGCTATAATAAAGTACCACTATCCAAAAAACTGTCTTTAATAGCATTTAGCAAAATCGTGCTATCATAATGTGCTATTAATATCCAGTTTTTTGTGTAGTGAACCAGTTATGATAGGGAGAACTTTTGATTATTTGTTGGTCTGATGTGTATCAATGTTGCTGCATGTAATATAGAATTTCCCCAAGTAAATGCTGAGAGTTTTAATTTCATTAGTAAAGGTCTAGCAATCAACTGAAGATGCTTGATTAGTGATTCTGCTAAACCATTTGTGTGTGAACATGAGTTACATGATGTTCAACGCTTATCCCAATGGACATGAAATAGTCATTAAAATCTTGAGACGTAAATTCACTAGCATTATCTAAGCAAATTTCCTTTAAAAGAAAATCTGGAAATAGGCTTGTAGTCTAATCAACTAAGCAAGTAATCTAGAAAACGCCAAGTTTTGAGTTGATAACAAGGATATATGTGACCATCTACTAGATGTGTCAATTAAAACCATAAAATACCTAAAGGTTCCACATGATGGGTGAATCGGCCAACAAATATCTCCTTGTATGTGTTCAAGAAAATTTATTGATTCTGAATTTATCTTTACTGGTGAATTTCGTTTAATCAACTTTCCTTGCGAACAAGCAGCACATAAAAATAATTAGGAAAAAATCTTTTGGTTCTTTAATAAATGTCCACATGAATTAGTGATCATCTTTCATCACTATTGTACTGGGATGGCCTAACCGGTCATGCCAAACTTTAATGTTATATGTGGACTTATGGTCTACTATTCCATTTGCTTCAATTGTATTGATTTTAGTACAGTAGAGTCCAGTGGAGACTATGAGTTCTTAAACTGAACTCCACGGCCGTCCTCGAAAGTATCCACGTCCATGTCCACGACCATGTATGTATCCACTTCCTTGGCCATTGGTCTTTAAATAGGATGTCATATTCACTTCAGAGAATGGAGCATAGCCAGTTAGACGTAATCCATGATTTTTCAGAAACAACTCATTATGTTTCTCAGCCACAAGGAGACAAGAAATAAGTTGAGAATACTTCACGAATCCCTTTTCATGGTATTATGTCTGCAGGACAATGCTATTAGCATAAAAAGTAGAAAATGTCATCTCTAACTTATCTGCATCTGTCATTTTCTCTCCATAACTTCAATTTGGAAGTTAAATAGGATGTCACATTCACTTCAGGGAATGGAGCAAAGCCAGTTAGACGTAATCCATGATTTTTTAGAAAACTCATTATTTTTCTCAGCCACAGGGAGACAAAAAATAAGTTGAGAATACTTCATGAATCCCTTTTCATGGTATTATGTCTGCAGGACAATGCTATTAGCATAAAAATAGAAAATGTTATCTATAACTTATCTGCATCTGTCATTTTCTCTCCACATAATTTCAATTTGGAAGTAATCTTAAACAAGGCTGAGTTGTATTTACTTACAGACTTAAAGTTTTTGTAGGAACTGTTTAGTTGATCCTGATGTAATTCACAGATTCATATCAACCTAAACATACAGATCTAGGTTCTCTTGAATAGAAACATTAGATGATCTCACCTTTTACCTGTTTGTTGCAGCGGAAGGAATAGAACAGGTCAGAGATCAGAGAGATACACCGAGGGATGAATCCTCCAAAGGTTCACACACGCTTCACAAGGAAATGGCTGCTAGACCGAGCAAGAGATGAGGCGCAGAGAGAGGCTGTGGGTGGCGCAAATCAGCTGAAGAATTAGAGAGCTTTTAGGTCAAGTTTTATTCATTAAAACTCCCTTTAGTTCTCATGGGCTTTTGGGCCCAATTCTCAGTTCTGATTAAATCCCTTGGATTTAATCAGGCCCTTTAGTCTCTCCAAGTACCGTAAATGCCTAGCACTTTTACCGTACCTCTGCTAAACCATTCCTTCCTATTTTCCCGGTAGCTTAGGCGTGTGACCCATATGGGATCATATAATAAAGGCAATAAGTCCAAGACTTATAGATCATGAGCGGACTCTAGCAAGCCATCATGACCCCCAGCATTATATGACTTATGTCTGATCATTGACATACTCTTACTTTCTAGAGACAGTACCGAGATTACTGGACACAATTCCAACAATCTCCCACTTGTACTGGAATCTCTGTATTCATAATCCTTTTGTCTCAATATCTCGATTAGTCATAAGGCAAGATTAGTGTCATCCTTATAAAGCCTAATCTTGTTCATCGGACTCTGATTTGATACTGACAATCCAAACGACTCGGGAAAGTCCGTTTGAGCATGGCCATGCATTTTCCAGTATTCAAATCTCCGATTGGCCTAGAGATATTCACTCCATATATATTGGAGGGACAAATTCCGTCTTGTTCCATCACTGTAAACTACTCATTTCATAATGTACCCAAACAAGGTCCTTATAACTATCGCAGAACGATAGCGTTAGACAATGATCAAAGTGCATCAGTCCATGTGCAGTCACCTGCATGCGAACTCAGGTCTAAGGACTATACTCTATAGTCGTAGTAAGAATCTCTTATGACACAGATATAAATATCCTGAAGAGTTCTTATTAGCGGGTCTTGTCCGGTCGTATGTTCCCAAACATACACCTATGTACTGACTTTGATGCCGCGCATCTATGACACACCGAGACTTTGTCATAAGTCACGTACCAATCCAGTCTCACACGGTTGTTGGTGTTCCAATTTCAACAACCTTCGACTGGGGACGGGATGATATAAAACATCTATCAAATATAGGGTCTCATGATCAAGCTAAATGACTTTGATGACTCAAGATCAAGTCATTTACTTCGATGACCTATAAAATGGTTCATATCACTTTGGAACGATTATTTCATCACAGTTAAAATAATCTTGAAATAATAATTTCATTAAACATAAGAATGTTTTACAAGAACATATCAATAACTAAATAAAGCCCTTTAATAACTCCCACTGAAATTAAGACTACATCTTAATTTCACTTATCCTACAGCAACAGTGCGCGACTCGTGCTTAGGCCTATGGAGTGGCTTCGTTAATAGATTAGCAACGTTCTCATTCGTTGAAACTTGCTGATCTACTTAACATCTCTGTCATTTATCTCACGGAATAGGTTATACCTATCCTCAAGATGTTTGGACCTCTGATGTGCAGCTAGTTTCATCTATGCTGGAATCACATCAAGTTCAGTGATGAACTCTTCTTTCCAAACAACCTCTTTCGCCGCTTCCCAAGCTGCGAAAGATTCAGCTTAAGTCATGGAGTCAGCAACAGTGCCGTGCACCGCCAGACAAACACAAGATGTAACCGGACTGTGACCGGAAATCATCTTTGTCTGTTGGAAACTTGCCTTTCAGACTCTATTGACTTATAGCACCTCACTTTCTCCGTAAATCAAGAACTTATCCTTAGTATTCCTCAAATACTTTAGGACATACTTTAGGAAACTTGATTCTTTGCTGGATTTGACTGGTCTTTATTTGTCTTGCTTAACATTAAAGCAACATCAAACAAGTATGTTTCATGACATACATGATAGATCCAATTGCCGACGCATATGGAATCTTATCCATGCATTTAAGCTCAGCAGTTATCGTAGGATACTGTATCTTGCTTAACTTAATGCCATGTGACATTGGCATAAAACCCTTCTTGGATTGCTCAAAATGTGTAGGACTTTGTCAATTTTAAGAATCCTGACTTTGTCCTACCAGCTCTTTTGGATCTCTATCTTTAGATCCAAAATCCAAGAACTACGTGGCTTTACCCATGTCAATCATTAAACCAACTCCCAAGCTAGTCCTTTTCCGACTACAGCGTTGGGACGTTATATCCGAGAATCAGTATGTCATCGACATACACTATGAGAAATGCAATATCGCTCCCACTTATCTATTAGTAAACACACAGTTCCGCTTCGTTCCTGTTCAAGTCAAAACCTTGACTACTTCAACAGAACGAAGATTCCAACTCCGATATGTTTGCTTCCATCCATGAATGGATCGATGAAGCTAACTTACATAAAATGTAATTTTTCGGAGTCCGGGCTTACTTTCGCTTCTTTGAATTTCGCAGATTCGTCGCTTTCAATGATCATCAGATCATGCGAACTTTCAATGATTATCAGGTTCAACTAATGACGAGAAATCACTCTCTGATTAGTAACTGATTCATTCATATCTGCGAACTTCAGGCTCCACAGGTGTAGATTCTACAGAAATCTGTAAATCCTTCCGCTGCTCTCCCTCAATAGGTAAAGCAGCCTCCTGTATTTCTCGAATTTATTCGAGTTGTACTTTTACTCCCACTGTTCTTCTTGGAAAGTAACTTCCTTTATTAGAAAACAGAATGGTCGTAAAAATACTTTTTACTCCCACTGTTCTTCTTGGAAAGTAATTTCCCTTCTTAGAAAAAAGAATGGTCGTAAAAGTACCGAGCCTTGGTTTCCCTAAGAAAACTTCGAGTTATGCTTTTACTCCCATTGTTCTTCTTGGAAAATAACTTCCCTTCTTAGAAAACAGATTGGACGTAAAAGTAACAAGCCTTAGTTTCTCTAGGACAACCAGCGAAGTGGCACAAGTACAAATACTCAGTAAAGACAAATTTGGATCGATTCCAATCCACATTAACGTGGTGTCTTTCAACCGATATTTGTGGAACTATTTCAGCGTAAACTTAGATATTTTAGAGCGTTATTCTTAAATAATATCATGGAAGATTCGTGTGACTCATCTTTAATCATTTCTAATAAGATCTGATTCTTTCTCACAGAAACACCTTCAGGTTTTCAGGAGAAATGAGCTGTGAAACGATTTCACACTCATTAAGATGATCACACAATCAATGACTTAAGTATTCTCACTCGTGATTTAATCCAGAGTCTTAATACTTTTGTCATTCAGATCCTATACTTCATTCTGTAACTCTTTTGACCATGTCAAAGAATTCCGACTTGTGTCTCATCAAATGAACACAGTCACACTCACTGAAGTAATCAGTAGAGACAATGAAGTACAGGAGATTTTTCTCTGGCATTACTGCTCATTGGGCCACATACATGAGTATGTTCCAGGTCCAATTAAGCCTTTGGGCTTTTCTCTAGCTCGGCTAAGATAGGCCCTTTACCTTTTGGTCTAGTAAACAGAATTCAAGTCTCATAAGATATTTTATCAAATGAGCCCAACAGTCCATGACTATGGGATTTCTGAATCCGACTTACTCTATGTGACCAAGTCTTTATGCCAAGAAAGATCAGGTTTAATTCATCAGATTTAAACCAATTCGGTATTTATGTTACATTTAGGCATTCTTTGGTTTAAGATATAAAACTCATTCCATGAATAGGGTGCTACAATTAATATTTCATTAAGATCAAAAGAACAAAACTTGTCTTTTATCAAAATGAAAAACATTCAAATTCTTACAAGAAAATGAAAGACAACCCTGCTTAAAGCAAATATATTGTAGCAATTACTTAATACAAAACCAAGCCTCAAAGGGATCTATAAGTGAAAATCCTACGGCTGAGGCAGCATCCCAAGCTCCTTCCAGACATGTAGTTTCACTTGCCCTTCCTTCAACGTTCTACTGTTGCTTAGGCCCTGCATATTATCACAAATATCAGTGCTACAACCAGTATCCAATACCTTTAAGGTAGAACTTGAAGTAATAACATGAATACCTGAGGAAGTAGTCGCATACATCGACTTTAACTCCTCATCATCTTCCATGAATTTAATGCAATCTCTCTTCCAATGCCCTGTCTCCTTACAGTAGCAGCACTTACCAACGTAAGAGGTATCTGACTCGGGCTCAGAAGACACACGCTTGCCATGATTCAAAATCTGGACAACTTTGTCTTCACCCTTGTCAGCATTAGGTTTAGTAAACCTACCCTTCTCATTCATGAGATTGTACAGGGTACTCTTCACGTTTGGCTCAACTGTCTTGAGCATATCATGCAGTTCAGTCAGCGTCTTCGTTAAGCCTTTCTTGATATAGTTCCTTCTGAACTTATCATAGCTTGACGGCAGTGACTGCAGAATGATCTCAGTTGCCAATTCTTGGCTAACTGGATAATCCAGTTTCCTCAGGTTATCAATGTAACCCATCATTTTACTGACATGAGGACTCACTGGATGATCATTTGGTAGCTTGCAGCTAGTGAGAGACTTAACCAACTGGTATCTCTCCACCCTTATCTGCTCCTGAAATTTCAATTTCAGGCTGCTGATCATCTCTATTGGCGACTCCATGTTCTCATATTGCTTCCGCAAGTCTGAGTCCATGGTAGCCAATATCAGACCACGCACATCTACCGCATCATTATAATGCTTATTCCAAGCATCATATACTGCATGAGAAGCGTTGGACCCGATCCTCACGGGGAGAGCTCTCTCAAGGACATAGTCCTTTCTCTCCTGTCTGAGGACTAGCCTCAGGTTCCGCAACCAAGTCAAGAAATTTGATCCGTTCAGCTTGTCCATCTTAAGGACAGACCGGATCGAGAAAGTGTTTTGATCGTTTGTGCTAGTCATAACTGAAAATTAAGATAAAAGGATTTTAGTTAATATGTTCAATATGATTAATCCCGTATTAAAATTTAATATGATTAATCACGCATTATATTCAATAACATCAGTTACCCTCAATAGAATATAATGATTCCAAGATCCACATATAACTAAGATTAAAGTGGGCCACTGGCCGTCACCCAATCTTAGCTTATATCGGTAAGCCCTATATCGGCTAATTATATCCGTGATATAACTCTTGGTTGTGAATCTGGGCCCGAGGCCCAATCCACTTTGATGTCTCAAGGCCCGGGACTCCCGATGGCCTAGTCAAGAAAACCAGACTATACAGTCATGTAATCATTAATGTCTGGGACTCCCAATGACATTTATGAATCACAAACTGTCTTACCCACGCAAAAACAGACATCCTCACACTGTAAGGCCATGAATGCAATTGAATGGGCTTTGACAGCTGACATAGCCTGGACAAGACATCCAACGCTTGATATTATTTGAGGTTCGTAGGTTTATTAAAATTCATTCCCAAAATAGAAGATTACTATTTCGGGAAACTTTCCATTTTTGGAAACCTACTATTTTTGGAAACTTTCTAAAATTGGAAACTTTCTAAAACCGGAAACTTTCTAACTTTAGAAATTTCTTAAAATCCAAAACCCGCAAATCCAGAAACTTCTTATTTTAAGAAACTTTCTAATTTCAAAATTTCGGAAACTTTAATTTAAAATCGACTTTATATTTTATAAAATAAATTTTAAATTTATCTGAAGAAAGACTCAAATAATTGGCCCAATTGTTTTAACTTCTTGGCCCGAGGCCCAAGAATTGGTCCATGTCCATGACATGACCCAATTGTCCAATTAATTGACATAACCGGTCTGGTTCATTAAAACTGGTCTAACCAAGTTTTAATTACTACGATGACCACAATTGTCAACCGGTTATTTACTAAACCGGAATTTCTCAATTTATTTGGTCCAACCAAATCAAATTAGAAATTCCTGGTTTAGGCACTAAATCCAATATTTCTTTCGACATTGGATTTCTTATCCCGGTTTAACCAGACTTAATAAAATTATTAGATCTGTTTATTAAACCAGGACGAATTGATTTTAACCAAGTTTTAAACCGAATCGAAACGAATCGGTCACGGACCATCCACGGCCGTGACCTAATCCACACGATCACAACCGACCAGCCGCGTTCGATCCACGATCCACGGACGGCCGAGCCTCACGCGATCGGGATGCAGCTGGACGGGACGATGATCGGACGTGCTCGGGACGCGGATGGGACGGTCGGGACGCGGGACGGTACGATCGCAGACGGGACGAGGCGCGACGATCCGATCGCAATCGATCGTCCGATCCTCGGCTGATCGGATCGACCACGCGACGCGATCCGTGATCCGTCCGTGCGTCGTGTCCGATCCAGTCGATCGATCGACCGTCCGCCTTAGTCGCCCGTGCGCTGTCCGTCCGACGTTCGGGATGAGCCGATCCCGACCCAACCGGCCAATTCTCGGACGAGTGATCCAACCGGCCAAACCGATCGGTTCTCCACTCAGCCGATCGCAAGAACACGAGTCATATAGCTCGGTTTTGCGATTCATATGTTTGTTCAGGATTCAAATCAGTTTCTTAAGTGTTTTTCTTATCAGTAGTTGATTCAAAACACTTCTAAACAGATTAAACAACCTAAACATGAATCTAAAACAAGAAATCCTAAGAACCAATGGCTCTGATACCACTGTAGGAACTGTTTAGTTGATCCTGATGTAATTCACAGATTCATATCAACCTAAACATACAGATCTAGGTTCTCTTGAATAGAAACATTAGATGATCTCACCTTTTACCTGTTTGTTGCAGCGGAAGGAATAGAACAGGTCAGAGATCAGAGAGATACACCGAGGGATGAATCCTCCAAAGGTTCACACACGCTTCACAAGGAAATGGCTGCTAGACCGAGCAGGAGATGAGGCGCAGAGAGAGGCTGTGGGTGGCGCAAATCAGCTGAAGAATTAGAGAGCTTTTAGGTCAAGTTTTATTCATTAAAACTCCCTTTAGTTCTCATGGGCTTTTGGGCCCAATTCTCAGTTCTGATTAAATCCCTTGGATTTAATCAGGCCCTTTAGTCTCTCCAAGTACCGTAAATGCCTAGCACTTTTACCGTACCTCTGCTAAACCATTCCTTCCTATTTTCCCGTTAGCTTAGGCGTGTGACCCATATGGGATCATATAATAAAGGCAATAAGTCCAAGACTTATAGATCATGAGCAGACTCTAGCAAGCCATCATGACCCCCAGCATTATATGACTTATGTCTGATCATTGACATACTCTTACTTTCTAGAGACAGTACCGAGATTACTGGACACAATTCCAACAGTTTTGTAGTCTCAGATGAGTCAAATCATAACGAGCTATTGGTAAAATCACATTTTTTATGATCATATCTTTTCTTTGGATCCTTCCACAAATTTTTTGGATCTTTCACACTGAAGTACTCATTCTTGAGATTTGCATAGAGCTGATGGCGAAGAAATATCATAGCCTTTTTCTATTTATCTTTGCTTTGAGTATTTTTTTTCTTTGATGGTCTCAATGAGTTCCTTTGAATCTAGATCAATTTCAGCATCTAGAGTTCATGCCAAATAATTGTCTTCACTGATCTCAAAAGCTTCAATTCAAGGCTCGTAAATTTTGATATGATTTACTGGAATATTAAAAAAATAAATCAAGTTTCATATTATTTAAATGTTCTAGAAGTAATGGTGATGAATATAGTATCAACTTCTTTCACTAGTGCTAATAATTTTAATTAAAACCAACAAGATTGACTCGCGTAATAATAATAAAAACCGATGGTAAAATCAAACCAATGCAAACCAATGAGCCAAATTTTAATTAATGATTCTCGATTATTTGAAGCACGAGTCCATATAAACGAATGAATCTAAATCAATTCAAAGCACACATGTTTATAATTAAAGTAAATAAATCAGGTTCAGGTTCAATTGTTAAATAACACATCCAAGCGATATATGTATATATTTATGTTTCATTAAAGCAATCAAATATATATAAAAATAAATCATATCAATATAAGAATAATCCTAAATCACAAGGATAAATATTCTTCCAAAAAACAAGGAAGAAAAAATAATGCGGTATTTGAATTGATATGAATAAAAATAGTAGGTTGTCATATTTGAAATGATGTGAATTATGTATATAAAGGAAGACGTGTCTTTCCTGGTGTTGACACATCAGCATCTGGAAAGCATGAGAGCATGACACCTATTTTAATGAATAAAATGTGTAAACCAGTCATAATATAACCTTCTCCCACGTCAGTTGCCATATGTCTAAAACCCTGAATATATTGACTCCATCTATAGACACAACCAAAGCTCCCTTTGTACCCTAATCTCTTCTTTCTCATATGTTCTTTGTATCTTCTGAAAAAAGTCGGAATGGATGGTTTGTACACTGCATATCCAATTCTTCTCCATTGATTCGGCCTAAACCCTAGGTATTTTGAATTAATCTTTCCTCATAATACGCTGAAATCCATCTTTGCAGATCGTTCGATACGGCGACTCATTCTCCGAATCCGGCCGTCCTCTTGGCGGCATCCTGTTCTCGAAAATTCTAATACGTTGATGAGCACGAGGCTGGTACTCCGTCTTTTTCGTCCTTCTTCCATTGCTGGCTTTGCTTGATTTACAACAGCGACCCTTAGAGGTAAAAAAGAAACTTTCCATCTCCTATTGAACTTTGAGATCTGTCTATAAAACCTAAAAAAGCACTAATTTTTTGTATCAGTTCTCTGTAAAAGGTTTGTGCAATTCATAACCACTCCAGAGGTAATTGAAAGGACTGTGACATCTGAGAAGGAGATTCAAAACATAAGGACATTCGATCCATTATAATACAACTGTCATTTGTTGCAAAACAGAAGGTAAGTTCGAATGTAGAATCTTTACACGGTTAATTCTTAAAACTATCTGACATTGATAATCTTTACTTGTCTGCAGGGTGTTCTGTGAACAGTTGCAGTCTTCTATTCCGTTATGAGCTTGAGGAAAGTGAGTCTGCGGTAAAGGTCAAAAACTTGTAACCCTCTTGTGCATAATCGTTACATTGTCTGTTTAGTATTGTAATTGGAGAATTGGTCATAATTTTACAGTCAGTCCACAATTCTCTTTTGTATACGTGTCTATTCGTTCAGCATCAGTTTAGTTTATCCATGGGAAGTAGTAGCAGTTGAGGAAGTCATTGACATCTCAAACCTCAGTGGAAATCAAGTTTTGGATTTGAGGTTTAATATGTTAACAAGAGTCTTCTTTGTGCAGTGATGATTTGGAGTATCGTGATTTTCGGTCTTTTTCCTCACTACAAGAAAACAAGGCCATTACCGACAGAATTACCGACGGAATTTCTTTCGTCGGAAATTACCGACGATAAAACGATGACTTTACGACGGGACGTTTTCCGACGGAATACCGTCGAAAATTTTGACAGTTTTCTCATTCCGTCGGAAAACACCCGAAGGTAAACTGATGGTTTAATTTTCCGTCGGTTTTCCGTTGTATTTCAGTTGGTTTAGCGTCGGTTCAATATAGCCGTTAATATAACCGTTAATGTGACCGTTGGGTCGACTAGAAAACGACCGATTTCCGACGGATTTCCCACGGATTTCGTCGGAAATTATTCTACATATACCTCATCCCTCCTCTCTTCCCCTCCACACCTATCCCTCCATAACTCTCTCTCTCTCTCTCTCTCTCTCTCTCTCTCTCTCTCTCTCTCTCTCTCTCTCTCTCTCTCTCTCTCTCTCTCTCTCTCTCTCTCTCTCTCTCTCTCTCTCTCTCTCTCTCTCTCTCTCTCTCTCTCTCTCTCTCTCTCTCTCTCTCTCTCTCTCTAATACTTCTAGTAACCGAGAAAATGTCTTCTTCTAACTATTATAGATCGTGGATGGACGGAATTAGGATTGATGAGGCGACGAAGCTAGTGGACCGGGAATATGCACTCGGTATTGCAGAGTTTATGTCGCTAGCTTGCAATAAACCACATACGCTGAAAAAGGGTAAGTTAAGATGTCCATGTACTAATTGCTGAAATTTTAGAAATCTTACGATTGGCAAAGTATGGTTTCACTTGTATTCGGTTGGATTTATGTCGGGTTATAAGATTTGGTATCTTCATGGGGAAACTTCGGATTATGAAAGTAGTAGTAGAGAACCTTACGGTTGTACTAGTACTAGGGAACCTAATGTTAGTTCTAGCGAACCTTATACTGCCGATGTAGATTTTGGTGTAGGCACCATTCAGATGGTTAATGATGCACATAGAGAAAATATTCCATAAGTAGGTGAATATCAAATTCCTAGGGTAGGTGAGGAACCAAATGTAGAATCTAGGAGATTTTTTGACATGTTAGATGCAGCGAAGCGGCCGCTTTACGATGGTTGCAGAGAGGGTCATTCACCATTATCAGCTGCTACAAGATTAATGGGCATAAAGACGAACTACAATCTGGCGGAAGAATGTGTGGATGCGATTTGCGACTTTGTGAAAGATATTCTTCCAGAAGATAACTTTGCGCCGGGTTCATACAACGAGGTCGAGAAACTTGTTAAAGGGCTGGGATTACCGTATGAGATGATAGATGTGTGCATCGACAACTGTATGATATATTGGCGAGAAGATGAATTCCGTCTTGATTGCAAATTCTATAAGAAGCCGCGCTATGAGGATACAAGGGGAAGAGCTAAGGTTCCGTTCAAGAAAATGTGGTATATGCCGTTAACCGATAGGCTGAGGCGCTTATACCAGTCGGAGCGAACTGCGGGGGAAATGAGATGGCATGATGAGCATAGAAGAGGAGCAGAAATTTCACATCCGTCGGATGCTGAAGCGTGGCAACATTTTCAGAGATTATATCCAGATTTTACATACGAGCCATGTAACGTGTACCTCGGATTATGCACAGATGGTTTTAACCCGTTTGGAA
Source organism: Orychophragmus violaceus (assembly GCA_030180135.1). Taxonomy (NCBI): domain Eukaryota; kingdom Viridiplantae; phylum Streptophyta; class Magnoliopsida; order Brassicales; family Brassicaceae; genus Orychophragmus; species Orychophragmus violaceus. Next base: position 80,647,459 of record CM058230.1, read on the forward strand.
GGCATGGGAGACAATATTCGTTGTGGCCAGTGATTCTTACTCCTTATAACCTACCGCCGACTATGTTCATGCATCGAGAGTGTCTTTTCCTCTCCGTACTCGTTCCCGGTCCAGAGCATCCGAAAATATCACTTGATGTATTCTTGCAGCCATTGATACATGAGTTGCAAATGTTATGGCTGCCCGGTGTTGTAGCATATGATGTTTCATGCAAGGAAATTTTTTTTGATGTGGGCTGCATTGTTGTGAACCATTAGCGATTTCCCGGCTTATGGTATGTTATCAGGATGGACAACACATGTGAGGTTAGCATGTCTGTATTGTCAGGAAAAGACCGATGCATTCCAATTGAAGAATGGATGAAAATTGTGTTGGTTTGATTGTCATAGAAGATTTCTACCGCATGATCATACATATCGGAAAAACATTAAGCTTTTTACGAAGAAGAGGAAAGTGTTTGATGATCCTATTCTCCAAGATGATGGGTCGACTACCTTCGGCCTCTTAGAATGATTTAGTGCATTAAGAAGTCGTGAGTGTGGTGGGAACAGGCATGAGAATATATATGGAGCAGGTGTAGTCCACAACTGGCACAAGCAAAGCATTTTATGGGATTTACCATATTGGAAGGACCAGTTACTAAGGCATAATCTTGATGTCATGCACATTGAGAAAAATTTCTTCGATAACATTATGAACACTGTTCTCAACGTGCAAGGGAAGACGAAAGATAATGTGAAGTCTAGGCTTGATTTGCCTGAAATTTGTGATCGTCCTGAACTTCATCTTCAGAAGAACGGAAAACCGCCAATTCCAGCATATTGGGTAGACTCGAAGTCGAAGGAAGAGTTATTTCAGCGGATTATGCTACAAGTTAAATTCCCTGACGGCTATGCATCAAACTTGTGTAATTGTGTGGACACTGATGGAGGAAAGTTTATCGGAATGAAGAGTCATGATTGTCATGTGATGATGCAGCGACTCCTACCGTTTGCATTTGCTCATCTCCTTCCTCGAGATGTCCACAAAGCAATTGCAGCGGTCGGATCTTTTTTCAGGGATATATCCACCAGGTCACTCACTGTTGATGGGATCAGAAATCTGGAGCAAAACATTCCTAAAATCTTATGCAATCTGGAAAAGATATTTCCACCGTCTTTCTTCGATGTCATGGAAGATTTTCCTATTCATCTACCGGGTGAAGTTAGACTTGGTGGTCCAGTACAATATCGGTGGATGTATCCTTTCGAGCGCTATATGTTCCACCTTAAAAAGAAGGTGAAGAATCCCGCTAAAGTGGCGGGCTCTATTGCTGCTCAATATAACAACGAAGAGACTGCGACCTTTGCTGGCTACTACTTCCCTTCGCAAGTACGCACAAGGAGCAGGCGCCCAGCTAGAAACGATGATAGGGGAGAGAGGAAAATTTACCGGTCACTTGTTCCTAACGTTTTTCAACAGGTTGGGCGGTTAAGTGGAAAAGTAGTCAAGCGGCAACTAACAACTCAAGAGCATACACATCTCCACAAGTACATTCTAACCAACTGCGAGGAAGTATTTGAATATGAGAGGTATACATGTTAGAATTATGATTTTTTATTGCACTTGCTTTACTTATTTATATTTTTTAACTTTTTGTAGGTTATATATGGAAGCTCTCCAGTTTCATCATCCAGAATTGAACGAAGGCGAACGTGAGGCTCAGAAACAAAAATACTTCATCCATTGGTTAACCTTTTATGTAAGAATTTGTTTCTCGAATCTTATAAAACATTTGAGAAATTGAGTAACTTTTTATAACTTTGATGTGATCATATTGTTAGGTCCGGGAGGAACTCAAAGCTGGACGCACCCCCGATGATTGGTTAGTTGACATAATAGAGGGCCTCCACTACACCGCAAAGTGTTATCCGAGATATTGCACTAGGGGTACGCATTTAAGGTGCATGTAGAAGGGTCAACAAGAATTACCGCCGATCACGGAGTTTCATCTGCATCTGGCGAAGTTGTCTACTATGGTATTCTTAAAGAAATACTAGAAGTAAAGTACATAGGGAAGCTTGGAATGCGATGTGTAGTTTTTCTATGCGATTGGTTTAACCCGATCCTAGGGCAAGGTGTTATGATCGATGAGTTTGGTGTGTCGTCGATTAATTCGAGCAAAAAACTAAGAAACTACGATCCGTTCATTATTGCTTCATGATAGGTCTCAGAGTTTTACCCTATACTAACTGCAAGTGCACAGTATATCAATGTAGTACTTAGGGATCGAATCCACGAGGACTCTAGGCAACGATAGGATTAGAACTAAAAAGATTAAACTAGGAAAAGCAAATTGTATTGAGAAACTAAAAAGCAAGCAAGAAAGTAAATCAGTAGCAAGTTGTGGTTGTAAGCAATAAACTAAGGGCGCTAAGTCTAGGGAGTTCTCGGGAAATCAGACAAGCAGACAAATCATTCAGTCAGGATCAAATTAGGTACAGTTCTAGAACTCAAAACACAGATATAGAATTAACCAACTTTCGTTCTGAGAATTCTCTAAGCCTAATTGCAAAAATCCAAATGTCTTTGTAATTCCTAACAGATTAAACCAGCTTTAATGATCAAGTTCGATATGTTCACAATCTAATTAAACCAAATTTCTTTGCGAGTAATTATATTGCTCAACCTAAATAGTTCAGATTCTAAATCACACTTTCGTGCTAATCTAGCAACCTGAGATCTAGATTCTAAGTAATCAGGTTAGAACTAGCATTAAACACAATTTAGATTGAAGAACATCTATTGATATGAATCCTTAACTGAATTAATTAAGTCTAACAAGTCATGAAATCCTTATTGAGAATCCCTAAACCTAACTATGAATCTACTCAAACTTGGAATATGAAAACATAATCAATGAAATAATAGATTGCATAAAAGAGATTAATAAAGGAGTAAAAGGGGTTCGAAATCTTCTCCAAAAACACGATGTAGTACAGGATTAGATCAGCCCCAAAAGCTCTAAAAATTCTCTGCTCTAAAGTATGATAGCGTATCTAAAACAAATCTCGAAAACCTAATTAAATAGCTAAATCACGTCTTGGGGCTTCTGTGTAAATATCTGGAACTTCTGGGCAACTTTGCAATATCATCATTCTTCATTAACTCTCGCGAGTCTGGCCAAACGCGCTGTGCATCGATCGATGCTGATGTGCGTCGATCGACACACTCCTTTGTTTCGGACAGTGAGCACAAACTCTCGGGTCAAAACTCCAAAATGCTCCAAATAGCTCCATAATCTCCAAATCCACTCCAAACGTGTGTGTACCTAATAATACCTATAAAAGACTTGAAAGAAACACAAAAGACTCTAAAACACACTTATATCATGGCCTAAAACCGGTAAAAACCATGATATATCACTTCACAAGCAGATCAGGTTAGTAATTGCAAATAATTATGTTTGGAATTTAGATCTTAAATAAACATTAATTTTCTTAATATAACATTTACGCAGGTGTGTTACATTCCATTCCCTCGTCTAACTTATAAAAATGATCCATGGATCACCGTTACAAAAATAAACCCTCGAGGGAGGGTGTACGGAGTTGAAGAACGCGAAGTAGAGCCCTTACAATCAAGTGGAAGTGATTTTATAGCTCCTGTAGAAGAATCGCTTGAAGTTAATTTAGTTGTCGACTTTAGTCAATTCGGGGACATTGTTCATCATTCAGAATCCAAAGAAGAAAGAGGCGAATTTGATAGTTTTAAAATAAAAAAATGTATTATGATTTAAACATTTATAATAGTTTTAAAGGAATAATAACGTATTATGATTAAAACATTTATAATAGTTTAAAAAGTACAAAATGTATTATGATTTAAACATTTATGATAGTTTTTAAATAATAAAATGTATGTTGATTAATTATTAAACTGTTTTTATGATTATATTAATAAGAATGTATATATATATAGCCAACTGTATCAAAATTACAATGTACTTCTTAGCTCAATTGGTTAGTAAACACTACTAGCACTTAGGTCATGCCGTGTTCGAACCTCGCTTGGTGCAAGGAATATTTTTGTTTATTAGAATTTTAATTTCCGACGGATAACCGCCGGAAATTTATTATGACGGTTTACCGTCGGTTTACCATCGGTTTACCGTCGGTTTATTTATTAAACGGTCAAGTCGTGCAGTAACTCTATGCTCTTCCCTATGCGACGTCTTGGTAACTGTCTTTTCGGAATTAACTCAATTCCTGACGGAATTTCGTCGGTTTTACCGTCGGAAATTTTTGTATATATAGACGTTCATTTCATGAGTTTTTCATTCAAATCACAAACACAAAAACTTACCAAAAGGATTTCGTTTATTTCTCTCCCGAAGCCCGCGAATCTGCACTACGCGAGATCAGAATGCCAAGTCAGAGACATCTTCCTAATCTCGACCCAACCCGCCAGGCTCACAAGGCGGTTTGGTTCGGATACAACGTGGTTATTATATCCGTAATCAGTGACATCATTGAGACATGCTGTTCTGGCGGCTATCTGACGTACTACCAACTGCCGACGTCCTTCAAGGAAGCTTGGTTCAGTGATTTTCTCGTAAGTAATGTTTTTTTGAAATTATTAAAATGGACTTAAAATTAATTTTTTTTTAAATTACAGGAATACTTCACCTGCTCCGCGGACAATTTGTTCATCGTCTGGCGGGAATTCCACAGGACCGCTAGACGGGTTTTTCGGACAAAGATGCGGCGGTTGAAGCTACGTTGGGAAAGAGGAGAAGGAAGACCTACTTGGATTCATGCGAGGTCTTGGAACTTGATGGTGAACCAATGGCGGGAGACGGACGTCGGAGATTGGTTCAAAAACCAATTCCCGAACTACAATAGATTTTAAATTATGCTATTTTTAATTTCATGTAATGTTTAAAATTTCCATTATTAAACTATGTTTTTAATTTCGTTATTAATCTATGTTATGTTTTTTTTAATAAACAAAATAATAGCTTAATAATATATACAATTTTTATGTAATCATAAACGACTAACTCTAAATGGCTCAACTGGTTTAAAGGGAAAGAGCATATAAGGACGAGGTGGGGGGTTCGAACCGAGCCTTCCACCGTTTTATGTTTTCCGTCGGTTTCTCTTTCTACGTATGAATATTTATAAATAATTGTATCAAAAGTTCAATGTATGACTTAGCTCAATTGGTCATTAAACACCTCCAGCCCTCAATGCATCCTGTGTTCGAACCTCGCATGGTGCGAGGAAGATTTTTGTTTTTAGAATTTCGATTTCCGACGGAAAACCGTCGATATTAATTTTTTAGACGGTAATCCTTCGGTAATTACCGACGGATTTTCAACGGTATAGGGTTTAGGGTTTCGGAATGGGAAACAGATTATCGCAAAACCTCTCACTAGTTAATGTAATGATAGTTTGTACTATTAGTCTTAAATATCTTATCCAAATGACATGGTTTGTATGACTAGAAAAAATTACAACACGTCGGACCGAAACACTTCGTAGTATACAATAACGGTTAAGTCGAAGTTATTGTCAAACCTTATCTAACTTGTCATTTTCATAATTTTCTTTAAACTGAGACGTATAATCAAAAACTTCAACGTTAATGTTATATAAGTTTGAACATTATAAAATGTCAAAGGCAAAACCATAATTGAAACCCTAAACCCTAAACCCTCATAATTCCGTCGGAATTTTTTGACGGTTAACCGTCGGTTTACTTCATTAAACGGTCAAAATCTGAATTAACTTCACTCTCTTCCCCATGCAACGTTTCAGTAAGTGTCTTTTCGGGAATTAATTTATAAACCGACAGAATTCCGTCGGTTTTTCCGTAGGAAAAATTTGTATAAATAACATACGGATGTTTCTATGTTTTGCATCATCTAATCAAAAATTCTCTACACAAAAAAAAAACCAAAAATGGATTTCGTTTTTTTGTCCCCTTCATTCCGTTCTTGGTTAATTCGGAAAATAACTCAACCGGGTCGGGAACATCTTCCTTTTCTTGATCCGAGCCGCCAAAACCGGACCATTTGGTTCGGTTACAATGCTACCAATCCGGCTGTCATTAGCGACATAATAGAGGCTCGTTTTTCCAGGGGTTATCTTGCATACTACAATGTCACGACTAACCTTAAAGAGTTATGGTTCGAGGATTTCTTGGTAATTAAGTTACATTTTTCACATTTATTAAAACTATTTCAAATTCTAATTAATATTTGTTTACTTATTAAATTTCAGGTCTATTTCAATTTTAATCCGGATATAATCTTCACGGTTTGGCGGGAATTCCACCGGGTCGCTAGGCGTGTTTTCCAGACCAAAATGCGGCGGGTGAAACTGCAATGGCTAAGAGGAGAAGGAAGACCGACATGGATGCCAGTAGCGGATTGGAACCGCATGGTCGAGCTTTGGGAAGAGACTGACATCGGAGATTGGTTCGGGAACGCTTCTCCGAATGATGACTAATCAACTTTGTAATTATGCTATTTTAATTTCATGTAATGTTTTGTATTTCCATTATTAAACTGGAACAATGGCACAAATGCCACTTTTTATAAATCAATGACCTACATGCCACTCCATGATCTACATGCCATTCGTTTTTAATGAAATTACGAAACTACCCCTGGATTGTTTTAAAATAAAAACTCACCATCCATGTGGTACAACTGCCCCCAGATGTGTACAAGTTGAACCACTAGTACAACTGCCCCAGATGTACCAGTTGTACCCCAGATGTATCAGTTGTACTCCATATGTACTGGTACAACTGTCACAATAATCCTCCAGTTGTACCAGATGTACCGAACATAGGAGGATTCGAACCCTAGATGCGACGCGCGCTCAGGGACGTGCGCGACCACTGAAATACCGTGTGTTTTACAAACCTATACCGATTCAATGCTATTTAACCCTGACAAATCATTATTGAGGATTCATTAAGGGTAAAATTGTAATTTTACCAGAGGGTGGCATTTATAACTTTTTTTAGAAGAAAGTGGCAGTTAAGACTCTTATCCCATTAAACTATGTTTCTAATTTTCATTATTAATCTATGTTATGTTTTATTTTATTTTTAATAAACAAAACAATAGCATAATAATATATACAATTTTATGTAATCCTAAACGAATAACTCTAAAGAGCTCAACTGGTTTAAAGGGAAAGAACATAAGGATGAGGTGGGGGGTTCGAACCGAGCCTTACACTGTTTTATGTTTATTTTTTTATTTTAAGTGTAAATATATAAACAATATCTATGTAATCATAAACGATTAACACTAAATGACTCAACTGGTTTAAGAGTATACAAGATAAGCTTGAGGTTGGGGGTTCGAGTCGAGCTTCCACCTTTTATGTTTTTTAATTTACGACGGATAACCGTCGGTTTTTAAAATTATTGTCGGTTTTCCGTCGTAAATTTTGGCGCCTTATCTCACGAAATTTTTGATCTTAACCTCCAAATCTTGGGGAAAACAATTGGACCGGCAAAATTTCTGACGGAAAACCGACCATCGTCGGAAATCAATTTTTATTCTGTCGACCAAACTCCTTCTCCATTTCTCTGAAACTTCTCTCTCTCTCTCTCATCTCTCGAAATCAGGAGCTTCTCTCTAACAATCCGGCGGATTATCGCCGTTAAACTCGAATTCCGATCGCCACCGACACCACGAACATGTAAGTTCTCCTTCTAACCGATTGATTTTGCATAAATCTCTTGTTTAGGTTGTATGTATTTAAGAAATGGTTGCATGTGTTGACTGAAAAGTAGTTTAGGTTGAGAATAATGGATTGAACATTAGTTGCTAGGATTTTGGATTGTTTGGATAAAAATATTGTGAATTCTAAAAAAAAACTTGTTTGTCAAACCAATTTAAACGTTATGGAATTTAAAACTTGTTGAAAGCTTGAAGTATGTTTAGGATCATGAAATATATTTTTGGATTTTTTTTTAAATTTGTTTTGGATTTTATACGTTTTTATCTTATAAAAAACGTTTTTAAAATCGTTTATAAATTTTTAATATTAAATAAATTTTTTAAGTTTTATTTATTATTTGAAAAACTCTTTCAAAAATTTATAAATGATTTTTAAGAATTTTTAAATCATTTTGAAATATTTTTAAAACGTTTTATAAATTTTTTTATGAGTTCTAAAACGTTTTTGGAATTTATTTTGAATTTTAAAATGTTTTAGAAATTTATTTTGTTGATTTTAAAACATTTTTGAAGTTTTTTTAGATTTTAGAAACGTTTTTGCTATTTTTTGGAATTTTAAAACATTTTGCAATCTTATAAAAGATTTTTCAAAGTTTTGTGTATTTTTTGTATAATTTAAATATAGAATTGTGAATCTAAATTTTTGATTGGTTTGTATGGAAATATTTTTGAGCTTTAAGGAGCTTATGGGCGACTTTCCGGTGAATGAGGTGCAGGAGGAGCCGGTCCAGCAACAACAACCGAGAGCCCGGCGGTCTCGGTCGACTAAGGTGCGACCCACACCGGCTCAAACATAGCTAGGAACGTCCGAGACTCTGCCGGAGGCTCCTAGTGGGAGTAATTATGTGTCTCATGCGCCGCATTATGTCACGCCGTCTATTGCCGCTGAGATATCGGCGTTAGTCGATCAACCGGGACGAGAGCTTCTCAAACGGCTCGACCCTTACTACGAGACCAACCCTGGCACTTTCTGGTATTAAAACTTATAACTTTAGATTCTCATTTACACTTTTTAGTATATACATTATTATAAACCTTTGTTTTTTTTTGTCTTATTAGGTTTACGTTGACCGAATCCAAGGTCACGAAGAGCATCTTGGGAATGATGTACAGCATGTTCCAATACGGGTACCTGACGTACAGGGATATGCCTTTATCCGATAGGCATAACTGGTTCCGCCAATTCGCGGTAAATAACCTCGTTAACTTTGTTATATATTATTCTTCTATATAATTCATTTATAAAGTTTTTAATTCGAACAAATATTTATTTTTTCTTATCTATAGCAAGAGTATACTTGGGATAGGAAGTATACGAATTTGGTGGAACAGGAGTTCCACATGAAGGCATCAACGCATTACTCGAACGTCATCAACACTTTGAAACAGAAGTGGTGCAATAATGAAACTCCCAGTGGTATTAACAAAGAGAGCGAAACTTGGAAGGGCCTCATCCATCATTGGAGTAAGCCTGCAACGCATCACTCTCTTCGACGAACTCCCGGAACCGTAAAAGTGATAGGGAGGGTGTCGGGATGGCAACTTATAATGCGGGAGCAAGGAGCACCGCATCCCAGCTTTAATGATTAAGTTCGATATGTTCACAATCTAATTAAACCAAATTTCTTTGCGAGTAATTATATTGCTCAACCTAAATAGTTCAGATTCTAAATCACACTTTCGTGCTAATCTAGCAACCTAAGATCTAGATTCTAAGTGATCAGGTTATAACTAGCATTAAACACAATTTAGATTGAAGAACATCTATTGATATGAATCCTTAACTGAATTAATTAAGTCTAACAAGTCATGAAATCCTTATTGAGAATCCCTAAACCTAACTATGAATCTACTCAGACATGGAATATGAAAACATAATCAATGAAATAATAGATTGCATAAAAGAGATTAATAAAGGAGTAAAAGGGGTTCGAAATCTTCTCCAAAAACAAGATGTAGTACTGGATTAGATCACCCCCAAAAGCTCTAAAAACTCTCTGCTCTAAAGTATGATTGCGTATCTAAAAAAAAACTCAAAAACCTAATTAAATAGCTAAATCACGTCTTGGGGCTTCTGTGTAAATATCTGAAACTTCTGGGCAACTTTGCAATATCATCATTCTTCATTAACTCTCGCGAGTCTGGCCCAACGCGCTGTGCATCGATCGATGCTGATGTGCGTCGATCGACACACTCCTCTGTTTCGGACAGTGAGCACAAACTCTCGGGTCAAAACTCCAAAATGCTCCAAATAGCTCCATAATCTCCAAATCCACTTCAAACGTGCGTGTACCTAATAATACCTATAAAAGACTCGAAAGAAACACAAATGACTCTAAAACACACTTATATCATGGCCTAAAACCGGTAAAAACCATGATATATCAACTCCCCCACACTTAGCCTTTGCTTGCCCTCAAGCAAAACAGAGAACTAAAACATGGTGAAGAGGTTTGAAAACTTTCAGAAACTCTTTTTGTCCTAGAAGCAACAACACTCAGATTTCCCTTAGTAAACCACTAAAAGAATCAACTGCAAGATATCAAGACCAACATGTACTTCCCCCACACTTAGAAACTGTCCTAAGTAAACTCCACAATCAATCCAAGCAATTCAAATTCACCCTACTGCCTTCTTAAGCATATTAAGTGCGGTCTCACCTAAGGATTATCGATCAAAGGGCACATGGATTCTTACTTTGCCAGCTCTAGACCACCATACTAACTTTTTCTGGTTCCTTTTCTTCTCTTTTCCCTTCCTTAGCATTCTGATTTTTCCCTACTGGGTATCATTTTATTTTTTTTATCAGTGCTCTTCCAGTTAAGGGGTGTACTTTGGACACATTCCATGGATGCACAGGATATGATAGTTGTAGCTACCACTCCCAGAGACCACTTCGGAGCTACTAGCTCATCCTCAGTTTATTACTTATATTTTTTTTTACTTTATGGAAGGGGAGAAGGGAACCATACTCGGACAGGTTTACAAGCTGTGTCAGAACTAACAAAGGAATCCGACTCAAGGTATACCAAGCCCTTAGGTGAGAAATTAAGTCAGGTTGAGGGTGAAGCCAGTAAGAAGATCCTCTGAATACCTGAATTGATATGGGTGTCCTCAGTAGGTTGATCCGTGTTGGGTTTTCTAATAGTCATAGATTGATCTTTCAGCTTCATCCCAATGGTTACTTAAGTTCCTGCAAGATATTGTTAACTTCTCCAAAATTCATTGTTGCTTACTTAAACTGGTTTTGACTCAATAAAACAAAAAAAATTTTGAAAAACGGACTGACTCTTAAGAAAACAGAAAGATAGAAGTCACTAGCTACCTCCCCCACACTTGAAACACTCTGTCCCCAGTAGTGTTAAGCTAAGGGTTGGTAAAAAGAAAGAAAGTGTTAATGGATGTGTTGAGTTCTGTCTGATTTTTACCTCTGTCGCACAAGCATCGATCGCTGCATAAATGCAACGACCGTTGCTAGGCGATTTTTTGTGTTGTGACGATCGACACAAGGTTGTGTCGATCGACGCATTGCGATTCGTCCGAGACCTGCAGACAAAAACTCACCAAAACCAAAAACAAACGTAAAATCCTAACAAAAACACCAAAAATGAATAGTAAAATCAAAACAGTGGGTTGCCTCCCACTCAGCGCTTGTTTAAGGTCATTAGCTTGACCTATCAGCTAAATCAGACAGATGTTGCAACATCCAGAGGCAAAATCTGACCTTCTGGAATCTCAGTCTTAGCCCAATAATGCTTAACTCTCTGTCCATTGACATTAAATTATTTACCTTCCTGGCTGATTAGAACGACATCTCCATAGGGACGTACCTCCTTGATTGTGAAAGGACCAGACCACCTTGATCTCAACTTACCTGGAAACAATTGCAAACGAGAGTTATACAAAAGTACCTGATCATTAGGCTCAAATTGTCTAGAGACAATCTTCTTGTCATGATAAGCCTTAGTCCTCTCTTTGTACAGCTTTGAGTTCTCATAAGCATGATGCCTAATTTCATCCAACTCATTAAGCTGCACCAATCTTCTCTCTGCAGCAGATTTAAGATCAAAGTTCATCTGCTTTACAGCCCATGCTGCTTTGTGCTCAAGCTCCACTGGTAGATGACATGATTTTCCATACAGCAGATGGAATGGAGTAGTCCCAAGTGGTGTCTTAAATGCAGTCCGATAAGCCCATAGTGCATCATCTAGCTTTGCTGCCCAATCCTTTCTCGTCTTCCCAACTGTCTTCTCTTAGATTTCCTTGATCTGTCTGTTAGAAACCTCGACCTGTCCACTAGTTTGAGGGTGATAAGGAGTAGCAACTCGGTGATGAACTCCATGCTTCTTTAGCAGCTTATCGAAGACCTTATTAATAAAGTGAGATCCTCCATCGCTAATTACTATCCAAGGTACTCCAAATCTAGGGAATGTGATGGTCTTAAACAGCTTAATAACCACCGAAGAATCATTGGTTGGACTAGCTATTGCTTCTACCCACTTAGATACATAGTCCACTGCAACCAAGATAAACTTATTCCCATAGGATGAGGGAAAAGGACCCATAAAGTCTATGCCCCAGCAATCGAAAACCTCAACCTCAAGAATGAAATTTTGAGGCATCTCATGCCTCTTGCTTATTTTCCCTCTCCTTTGACAGGCATCACATTGAGAAACGAAGGAATGATCATCTGCAAACATCGTGGGCCACCAGAAACCTGCTTGCAGAATCTTAGACACAGTCTTGAAAGTGGAAAAATGTCTAGCATAATCTGATCCATGGCAGTGGAATAAGATATCTGGAATCTCAGATTCATCAACGCAACTCCTGTAAAGACCATCCGAACAGTGCTTGTAGAGATAAGGTTCATCCCAGTAGTATCGTCTAACCTCTCTGAAGAACTTCTTCTTTGCATACCCCTTCAGATCATCTGGTTCAGTCTCTGCAGCCAGGTAATTAGCTATATCCGCATACCAGGGCCGATCGGTGGTTGCGACAGCATCTACTTCGAAATCATAGTCCCCAATTCTAACCGTTAAAGGTTCTGGGTCTATATCTGCATTGTAACGATCGTCGCATAAGTTTGCATCGATCGTCGCATCCTCGACACTTGAATCGATCGTCACAGATGTGGCATCGATCGACGCAATGTGATTAATCCGACAGCTTTCTGAGTTTCTGTCTAAGTCCATCTCAGACACTGTCCCGATCATATTGATGTTCTCCTCAGGCAAGTAATCATTAATGGGCACGTCTTCTTCAACCAGCATCCTTGAAAGATGGTCAGCAACTCCATTCTCAACTCCCTTCTTGTCCCTCACTTCAATGTCAAACTCCTGAAGCAACATAATCCATCTCAGCAATCTTGGCTTAGCATCTTTCTTCTGCATCAGATACTTCAGGGCTGAATGATCAGTGTGTACAATCACCTTGGAGCCAACAAGATAGGGGCGGAACTTCTCAAACGCAAAGACAACAGCCAACAATTCCTTCTCTGTAATGTCATAGTTTCTCTGCTCATCATCTAGTGTCCTACTAGCATAATAGATAGCATGAAGCTTTATCTCCTTCTTCTGCCCAAGACAGCTCCTACAGCATAGTCACTTGCATCACACATAACCTCAAAAGGTAAATCCTAATCTGGTGGCTGAACTATAGGAGCACTCACTAATGCTTGCTTGATCTGTTCAAATGCAGTCTGACAATCTGCATTGAACTCAAATTTAGTATCCTTACATAGCAAAGCAGTTAGTGGCCTAGCAATCTTACTGAAGTCTTTGATGAACCGCCTATAGAAACCAGCATGTCCAAGAAAACTCCTTATAGACTTCACAGAATCAGGAGCCTGAAGACTGGTCATTACCTCAATCTTAGCGCGGTCAACTTCGATCCCTGCTTCAGACACTTTATGTCCAAGTACAATGCCATCTCTCACCATGAAATGGCACTTCTCCAAATTCAGAACCAAGTGCTTCTCCTCGCATCTAGTTAGTACCTTGCACAGATTATCCAAGCACTCATTATAGGATGACCCATAGACTGAGAAGTCATCCATAAACACCTCCATAAAGTCCTCAATCATATCAGTGAATATGGACATCATGCATCTCCGGAAGGTGGCTGGTTCATTGTAGAGTCCAAAAGGCATCCTACGGTAAGCAAATGTGCCATATGGACAAGTGAAGGTGGTCTTTCCCTGATCCTCTGGATGGATGGGAATCTGAAAGAAACCTGAATATCCATCGAGGAAGCAATAGTAAGGGTGATTTGCTAACCTCTCCAGCATCTGATCAATGAATGTTAAAGGGAAATGATCCTTCCTTGTCGCAGCATTGAGCTTCCTGTAATCTATGCACATCATGTGTCCAGTCACAGTCCTAGTAGGGATCAGCTCATTCTTCTCATTTTTCACAACCGTAACTCCACCCTTCTTAGGAACTACATGGACTGGACTGACCCAATCACTATCTGAAATTGGATATATAATCCCAGCATCTAGGAGCTTCATGATTTCCTTCTTTACCACTTCCTGTAGATTAGGATTAAGCCTCCTTTGATGCTCAACAGATGTCTTAGACTCGTCTTCAAGACGTATCCGATGCATGCACAGCTCCGGAGAGATACCTGAAATGTCATCAAGAGAATAGCCAAGAGCTTTGCGATGCTTGCGCAGCTTTCTTAGCAGTAAAGTGAGCTCTGCGTTGTTCAAACTAGCATTAACAATCACTGGATAAGTTGAATTAGGTCCAAGAAATGCGTACCTTATCCCGGATGGAAGTTGTTTCAGCTCAATTTTCGGAGCTTTTTCCTCTGCCCAGTCTCTGTCGACTTGCATCGATCGATGCTTAGGCTGTGTCGATCGATGCAAAGTCGCGTCAGCTACATCTAACTTCATCACTTCCTCAGTAGAATCCATTAGCCTCACATAGCAGATTGCGGGCTCGTCTTGTAGGTGTTCCAGCTCCATTATAGAGCTCAATAAAGCTCTCTCCAGTGGATCCTCAGCAAGTGACTTGTGAAAGTATTCTGCAGCCAAATCACTGAGTGTATCCACATAGAATGTATGTCCGTCGATGGTTGGTCTCTTCACCAGTTTGTCCATATCAAAACTCATCTTCAGATCACCCACATTCAGAATTATTTTACCTCCTTGGAAGTCAATCATCGCACCAGCAGTAGCTAAGAAAGGCCTACCCAAAATCAGTGGATCCTTTGGTTCCTCTCCATACTGCAGAACCACAAAATCAGTAGGAATCAAACATTAGCCAATCATTATAGGCACATCCTCTAATACTCCTTCAGGAATTATGATTGTTCTGTCTGCTAAAACTAGTGAGATCCTAGTAGGTAGGAAGTCAGTCATCCCAAGTCTCTTAGCAACAGAGAAGGGCATAAGGTTCACACTAGAACCAAGATCACATAGAGACCTTTCAAACCTTTCCCTGTAGATATCACAATCCAACACAAATCTTCCTGGATCTTTTAACTTCTCAGGAATTCTGCCTCGAATTACCGCACTACATACTTCCGTGATCATCATTACACTCTCCTCATCAGACCAGTTTCCAGCAAGTAAATCCTTAAAACATCTCTTCATCACAGGAGTAGTCTCCATGGAGTCAATCAAAGGCACTTCAACATTCACCTTCTTAATAATTTCCTTGCATTTGACATACTGCCTATCGTTCTTAGCTTTCCTGGGATTTTTTGGATAAGGCACCTTGGGTTAGTAGACCCTTTCACTTGACTGTCTCGGCTTCTCTGGTTTTGAACTCTCTGCAGTCGCCTTGCGTCGATCGTCGCTGGTGTTGCGTCGATCGTTGTTGGGCGACTTTGTTACGACAGGTTCTTCGTTTTCGCTTTGCATCGACCGTTGCTGAGTAGCGTCGATCGATGCATTGCGAATATCACGGATCCCGTCTTCCAATTCTTCAATTTCTCCGAGTTCTTCAACACTTAATTGCCTTTTCTGGCCAGTAGACAGCTCCTTACCACTTCTCAAAGTTACTGCATTGCATTGATACTTGGGATTAGAATCAGTTCGCCCCGGAAGATATCCATCTTCCCTCTTAACATGTCCAGCAGTCTGTGCAACTTGAGCATCAAGCCTCTTCACATGTGAGCTCAAGAATTCGAATTTCCCATTCAAATCATCATACACCCAATCTAGTTTCTTGTTGTAGTCCACAGCAGCCTTGGTTTGTCCTTTCAACAGCTGCTCCATCATCGCCTCCATCTTACTCTCATGAGCATTAGCAACATGAGGTGCTTGATAAGAGGAAGATCCATAAGTCCTCTGATTACCTTGCTGAAAAGGCTTCTGGAATCCAGCATTCTGTCCAAAGCCAGAAGATTTTTGATTGCCTGTGAAGGCACTCTTCTGTCCTCCATTGAAGAACCTATTACCTTGCTGATTACCTAACCTATTACCTTGGAAACCAGATCCTCCGATGTAGTTCACATCCTCTTCCTGCCCATCTTCTTCAGCTTGGATTACTTCCACATCTTGGGCAAAATTGACAGCTTTCTTCCCAGCTAGAAGATTGCAAACTGTGTCCAGCTTAGATCTAATATCAGCAATCTCTAAATTCTCTACCTTCCCATAGGATTCCTTCCTTCTCTTATCAGTAGTCTTGAAGCTATTACTGCTTACTAAGTTGTCTATCAACTGCTTAGCTTGCGCAGGAGTCCTAGTGTTTAAGTTTTCATTGCTGGAATTATCCAGTGCAGTCTGATAAGGAAGATCTATGCCTCTAAAGAAAATACCCAGCAATGTTACCTCAGTAAATCCATGATGCGGGCAGTCACGCTGGTACTTCTTAAACCTCATCCAGGTAGTCTTAAGAGGTTCTGTCGGACCTTGAGTGAAGGTGAGAATGTCCTGTCGAGACTGATCAGAGCGAGCATCATCTTAGAAGTGTCTCAGAAACTCACTCTTCACAGCATCCCATGTCTCAAACTTCCCAGGTGGAAGTTGTTTCATCCAGGCAACAGCATCTCCAGCGAGAGAGTAAGGTAAAAGCTTAAGGAACAGATAGTCATAGTTCACTCCATCATAACTCATCCCAGTGACTATGTTTTCAAACTCATCTATGTGATCCATTGGCTGCTCAGTCGGATGCCCATGAAAGGCATTCTGCTTCAGAAGAGAGTAGTAGATGGTCTTGATCTCAAAATCATTCCTCTCAAAACCAGGAGGTAAAAGAGCTGGCCGGTTGGCATGAAACTCATCAGGACGGTTATAGTCAGCTAAAGTCCTCTCATGAATAACCATCCTCTGCTCCATTTGTGGTTGCTCATGAGGATCAGGGATAACATTCCCTTCAGCGTCAATCTGTTGCCCAGCAGCATTGTACGGATTGTTTTGTTGGTCCCTTAGGACACCTTGAGCATCAGGCATTATGATCACACGTTGTACAACCATCCTTGCTCTTTGAACTCTTCTGTTGGTCCTCTCTAGTCTAGCAAGCTCTTCAAGTTAGAGGTTTACGAGATTAGTATTCGGATTACTTCTGGTATCACGCTTCTGCATAAACCGTCTGTAATCGCCAAGCAACGATCGATGCTAACAGTGCAACGATCGATTCAACTCCAATCGCCTAGTAACGATCGACATAGAAAGTGCAACGGTCGATGCTATGCGATTTGGAAACCTGCGACAGAGAGAAAACAGAAAAAATCATTAACCAAAATAAAAATAAATAAAAATAAAAATCCTAGTAAAAACCCTAAGTTCGAATCTATCGAAGACTCTAAGAGTCCCCGGCAACGGCGCGAAAAACTGCAAGTGCACAGTATATCAATGTAGTACTTAGGTATCGAATCAATGAGGACTCTAGGCAACGATAGGATTAGAACTAAAAAGATTAAACTATGATAAAGCAAATTGTATTGAGAAACTAAAAAGCAAGTAAGACAGTAAATCAGTAGCAAGTTGTGGTCGTAAGCAATAAACTAAGGGCGCTAAGTCTAGGGAGTTCTCAGGAAATTAGACAAGCAGGCAAATCATTCAGTCAGGATCAAATTAGGTACAGTTCTAGAACTCAAAACACAGATATAGAATTAACCAACTTTCGTTGTGAGAATTCTCTAAGCCTAATTGCAGAAATCCAAATGTCTTTGTAATTCCTAACAGATTAAACCAGCTTTAATGATCAAGTTTGATATGTTCACAATCTAATTAAACCAAATTTCTTTGCGAGTAATTATATTGCTCAACCTAAATAGTTCAGATTCTAAATCATACTTTCGTGCTAATCTAGCAACCTAAGATCTAGATTCTAAGTGATCAGGTTAGAACTAGCATTAAACACAATTTAGATTGAAGAACATCTATTGATATGAATCCTTAACTGAATTAATTAAGTCTAACAAGTCATGAAATCCTTATTGAGAATCCCTAAACCTAACTATGAATCTACTCAGACATGGAATATGAAAACATAATCAATGAAATAATAGATTGCATAAAAGAGATTAATAAAGGAGTAAAAGGGGTTCAAAATCTTCTCCAAAAACAAGATGTAGTACAGGATTAGATCAGCCCCAAAAGCTCTAAAAACTCTCTGCTCTAAAGTATGATAGCGTATCTAAAACAAATCTCAAAAACCTAATTAAATAGCTAAATCACGTCTTGGGCCTTTTGTGTAAATATCTGGAACTTCTGGAAAACTTTGCAATATCATCATTATGTTGGGATAGTGTCCTGAAATCACACTTGTACTCACTCCTGATGATAGTTGTGTGTCGAGATCAGACATTCGTATAATACTGGGCGGTTGCAATGTTTTGCTAGAAGCCTCTTGCAATCTGTAAGTTGTAGACTTACTGCCAGCATTATATGATCCTATAGGGTCACACACCTAAGCAAACTGGAAGCTAAAACATGGGAATGATCATTATGGTAATGATCATGTTGATGTGTATTGGATACACATTAATATCGAGCAAATGGTGTTGTGTCGATCGACACAGTATGTGTGTCGGTCGACACAGTTCGGGTATCGAAACAGGCTTTTTCGATTTTATGACTCAAAAGAGTCTGGCCCGTTAAGTGTGAGTCTAGGTCGAATAAAACATGAATGTTTCGACCTAGAACAGTAGCCGTTGTCTCTTTCTTGACAGTAGAGGCAGAAACACCAAAACTCAGAGATCCCATAGATCTGGCACTAGCATCCCGGTTTCCAGGTTTGTGTGCGTGTGTATCTGGTAGAGGCGAAGCATCTGAGTCGCTCACTGATCTCGTTCACCAATCATTCCGCTGCCAGTTCTAGGTAAGAACGAGGTTGGTAATTTCAATATAACGAACCCTAGATCCTAGGAGATCCAACAGTGGTATCAGAGCTGTTTAGGGTTTAGTCTATTGAATCTGAAGCACTTAAATTCGAATACTGATGTTATTGAATTGATTGTTGCTTGGTAAATCGAATTTTCATGCTGTAAATCTCGGATTAGAACCTCTGTTGAAAATTCGATGTCTGCGTTTTCGCAGCGTGTCGATCGACACAAAGCGTGTGTCGGTCGACACAGAGCGAAGACGCATATATAAAATTTAGGGTTTTCGCAGCGTGTCGATCGACACAAAGCGTGTGTCGGTCGACACAGAACGAAAACGCGTAAATAACTTTAGGGTTGGTCGCATGGTGTCGATCGACACTAAGCTTGTGTCGGTCGACACATCGCGAAAACTCGTAAAAGATATTAGGGTTTTCGCACAGCATCGATCGATGCACTGGGTGTGTCGGTCGATACAGCGCGAAAATGCGAAAGATTTGAAATCGCACTGTGTCGATCGACACACTGGGTGCATCGGTCGACACAGACTATGCGAATGGATAGATCGGTTCAATTGGATTGAACTGGTTATCACGCATGGTTATGTCGGTTTAATTTATAATCCCTAATACTCCACTGTGTCGATCGACTGATATTCATACATTTTCATGCATTTAGGCTTGTATATAGTTCTTGTTTTGATTTATTTTCTCCATCATTCTTACCATTTTGCCGAGTCATTGTCACATCTAGAGTCTAGAGTTGTTTAGGACTAGGATTAGGCATTCTAGGCTTGCATTTGGAGTGTTTCTTGTGTTTTGCAGGTGAATGGAGGCATCTAGGAGCATTGGTGAGCTTGGAAGTGGAGTCTTGAGCTCAGAAGACCAAGGAAGAGCCAAAGAAGGACTATATCGGTCTGAGTATCGGCCAGGCGGGCCGATACAGCCCCTCGTCAAAGTTTCGGAGAACAGTATCGGCCACCATATCGGTCCACCCGACCGATATGGACTCTCGGATTAATTTTCGAGGGTTCATATCGGTCCACATATCGGTCAGGTGGACCGATACGCTCGAACCCAGAAATAATCCGAGACTCGATATCGGTCTGCATATCGGTCCACCTGACCGATATCGACCCCAGAATTGCACTTGGATCCGGGTCAACACCCGGTTTGTTTCTTAAGCAGTTTTTGATGTTCTAAACTCTTTTGTAAGAACACATTGGATTCTTTTGATTAATCTAGACTTCTTTTGTTATTTCCATCAACAAATCTTTCAATCTCTCACTAATTCGCCATGATCAACTCTATTTCCATGAGTTTTGTTGATCTAGCTATGATTAGTGAGTAGTTCTCCATAGGCTTGTGGGTTGGGTAGGATTAGGTTGATTAGGGGTGATCAATGGAATTCTAGTAGTTAATTGTCAAAATCTCATCTAGCAAAGTGCTCTTAATGCCTAGTTAATCTTGATCACATTGATTAGGATGTTTAGAATTTCTTGTTCACAACCTGTTCGATGAAATTCCAGTATTTAGCTTTGTTAGAACTTTCATATTCTAGCGCATGAAAATGTATGTCTAGAGTGATTGGTTGCTAATTGGAACTTGTTTGAATGCTCGTTTGATTTTGATTCACAAATGATGATTTGTTCTTGAGTTAAGATTAAATGAAGAATTGGTATTAAGAGATTAAACCAATTTGCTTTGTGTGTTCCTTGCTAAGAGGTTAGCTTGTTTGAAGTTTGAATTAGGATTCTTTGATCATCCCGAGTCACCTATCCGTTGACCCTAACCCTTGGGCCTTATTCTTGTCATTGATTGAATCGTTTGTTTATTTGCTTTTGTTTACTTCGGCTTGATTTGAATTCGTTAGGATTGCTAGAAACTAAAACCAAATTGTTTGATTTGACTCTGAAGGTTTAGTGTGTGCGTATTGGTTTTATTCGTCCCAGAATAGGTTCGATACCTCAAAGCTACTTCGATAAGCTTGAGGAATTGATACCTCAAAGGATTGCAAAATCCTAGTTATCAACTGACAGGTTTAATGTCGGTCGACACAAGCCTTACGATTGATTGAGTCGGTTCAACTGAATTGAACTGGTTATCATGCTTGGTTAAGGAAGATAAGATCGGTTTAAATTGGATGAATTGGTTCAATTGAATTGAACTGGTTATCTCAATTAGAATAAACCGATTTAATTGGTTAAGATCAGTTTGATTGGATAAGTCGGTTCAATTGGATTGGACCGGTTATCGCGATTAGTTAAAACTGGTTAAATCGGTTCAATTAGATAGACTGGTTAAATTGGATTTGACCGGTTATCTCGATTGGTCTGAAGGTTGCATATCAAGAGTCGACCAAGTGTGTCAGTCGACGCATATGGTGACGATGCGAACCGTAATCGTTTGGTTTTGAACCATATGATTAAGAAGCTGAACCGAATGACCTAACCCACTAAAATTAGAACGATTAAAACTTAATTAAAATTAGAAGTAAAATGTTCTAAACCTGTCTAATACACATTGGATGTGTGTTAGATCAAAGCTTAGTTTCAATAAGGTCAACTGTCAAGACTCGTTTCGTTGTTGGATAGTCTTGCCAAGAGCTCGGTATCCACAATTACGTGAGTAAGGCAGATAGTAGCGTTGATGGTCTTGCAGTGCTTGACATCTACAATTACGTGACCTAAGAGATTGAATTACTAATCTTTTAAAGTTCCATTTCCTCAACTAAATATCAAGTGACCTTGATGTCTTGCCCAATCTTGTCTACTGTCAAGACTCGTGTCGTTTGTTGGATAATCTTGGAGTCCTTGGTATCCACTGCAACATGAGTAAGGCAGGTGGTCATTGACAGACTTGCAGTGCGACTGTCAATGATCACAAGACAGAAGAGATTGGTTTACTTGACTGGGCTATCAGAAGTTCTGGGCCCAGAGACATCAGAGTAGATAGGACATGGATTGTCTTATCTGCGACCAAGAATTGTACTGGGTGAAGGATTGTTTAGGTTAATCCTGATTCAATTCCAGATTCAGATCATCCTAAACATGCAGATCTAGGTTCTCTTGAATAGAAACAATATCAGATCTCACCTTATACCTGTTTATGCAGCGGAAAGAGAAGGTATATCAGAGATCAGAGAGCCACCGAGTGATAACTCCTCCAGAGGCTCACACACGCACGCTCGGGAATTGGCTGCTAGACCAGACAGAGAGGAGGCGCAGAGAGAGGCTGTGGGTGGCGCAAATGAGCTGAAGAATTAGAGAGCTTTTAGGTCAAGTTTTATTCATTAAAACTCCCTTTAGTTCTCATGGGCTTTTGGGCCCAATTCTCAGTTCTGATTAAATCCCTTGGATTTAATCAGGCCCTTTAGTCTCTCCAAGTACCGTAAATGCCTAGCACTTTTACCGTACCTCTGCTAAACCGTTCCTTCGTATTTTCCCGTTAGCTTAGGCGTGTGACCCATATGGGATCATATAATAAAGGCAATAAGTCCAAGACTTATAGATCATGAGCGGACTCTAGCAAGCCATCATGACCCCCAGCATTATATGACTTATGTCTGATCATTGACATACTCTTACTTTCTAGAGACAGTACCGAGATTACTGGACACAATTCCAACAATCTCCCACTTGTACTGGAATCTCTGTATTCATAATCCTTTTGTCTCAATATCTCGATTAGTCATAAGGCAAGATTAGTGTCATCCTTATAAAGCCTAATCTTGTTCATCGGACTCTGATTCGATACTGACAATCCAAACGACTCGGGACAGTCCGTTTGAGCATGGCCATGCATTTTCCAGTATTCAAATCTCCGATTGGCCTAGAGATATTCACTCCATTTATATTGGAGGGACAAATCCCGTCTTGTTCCATCACTGTAAACTACTCATTTCATAATACACCCAAACAAGGTCCTTATAACTATCGCTTAACGACAGCATTAGACAATGATCAAAGCGCATTAGTTCATGTGTAGTCACATGCATGCGAACTCAGGTCTAAGGACTATACTCTATAGTCGTAGTAAGAATCTCTTATGACACAGATATAAATATCCTAAAGAGTTCTTATAATCGGGTCATGTCCGGTCGTATGTACCCAACATACACCTATGTACTGACTTTGATGCCGCGCATCTATGACACACTGAGACTTTGTCATAAGTCACATACCAATCTAGTCTAACACGGTTGTTGGTGTTCCAATTTCAACAACCTTCGACTAGGGACAGGATGATATAAACCATCTATCAAATATAGGGTCTCATGATCAAGCTAAATGACTTTGATAACTCAAGATCAAGTCACTTACTTCGATGACCTATAAAATGGTTCATATCATTTTGGAACGATTATTTCATCACAGTTAAAATAATCTTGAAATAATAATTTCATTAAACATCTTGAATGTTTTACAAGAACATATCAAATAACTAAATAAAGCCCTTTAATAACTCCCACTGAAATTAAGACTGCATCTTAATTTCACTTATCCTACAGCAACAGTCCGCGACTCGTGCTTAGGCCTAAGGAGTGGCTTCGTTAATAGATTAGCAACGTTCTCATTCATTGAAACTTGCTGATCTATTTAACATCTCTGTCATTTATCTCACGGAATAGGTTATACCTACCCTCAAGGTGTTTGGACCTCTGATGTACAGCTAGTCTCATCTATGTTGGGAATCACATCAAGTTCAGTGACGAACTCTTCTTTCCAAACAACCTCTTTCGCCGCTTTCCAAGCTGCGAAATGTTCAGCTTAAGTCATGGAGTCAGCAACAGTGCCTTGCACCGCCAGACAGACACAAGATATAACCGGACTGTGACCGGAAATCATCTTTGTCCGTTGGAAACTTGCCTTTCAGACTCTACCGACTCGTAGCACCTCACTTTCTCCGTAACTCAAGAATTTATCCTTGGTATTACTCAAATACTTTAGGATATTCTTTACGGCAATCCAGTGATTCTTTGCTGGATTTGACTGGTCTTTACTTGTCTTGCTTAACATTAAAGCAACATCAAACAAGTACGTTTCATGGCATACATGATAGATCCAATTGCCGACGCATATGGAATCTTATCCATGCATTTAAGCTCAGCAGTTATCGTAGGACACTGTGTCTTGCTTAACGTAATGCCATGTGACATTTGCATAAAACCCTTCTTGGAATGCTGAAAACGTGTAGGACTTTGTCGGGATAAGAATCCTGACTTTGTCCTACCAGCTCTTTCGGATCTCTATCTTTAGATCCAAAATCCAAGAACTACGTGGTTTTACCCATGTCAATCATAAAACCAACTCCCAAGCCAGTCCTTTATCGACTGCAGTATTGGGACGTTATTTCCGAGAATCAGTATGTCATCGACATACATTATGAGAAATGCAATATCGCTCCCACTAATCTATTAGTAAACGCACAGTTCCAATTCGTTCCTGTTCAAGTCAAAACCTTGACTACTTCAACAGAACGAAGATTCCAACTCTGATATGTTTGCTTCCATCCATGAATGGATCGATGAAGCTAACTTACATAAAATGTAATTTTTCGGAGAGTCCGGGCTCACTATCGCTTCTTTGAATTTCGCAGATTCGTCGCTTTCAATGATCATCAGATCATGCGAACTTTCAATGATCATCAGGTTCAACTAATGACGAGAAATCACTCTCGGATTAGTAACTGATTCATTCATATCTGCGAACTTCAGGCTCTACAGGTGTAGATTCTACAGAAATCTGTAAATCCATTCGTTGCTCTCCCTCAACAGGTTGAGCAGCCTCCTGTATTTCTTGAATTTCTTCGAGTTATACTTTTACTCCCACTGTTCTTCTTGGAAAATAACTTCCCTTCTTAGAAAACAGAATGGACGTAAAAGTAACAAGCCTTGGTTTCCCTAGGAAAACCAGCGAAGTAGCACAACTACAAATATTCAGTAAAGACGAATTTGGATCGATTCCAATCCACATTTACGTGGTGTCTTTCAACTGATATTGGTGGAACTTTTTCAGCGTAAACTTAGATATTTCTAGAGCGTTATTCTTAAATAATATCATGGAAGATTCGTGTGACTCATCTTTAATCATTTCTAATAAGATCTGATTCTTTCTCACAGAAACACCTCAAGGTTTTCAGGAGAATTGAGCTGTGAAACGACTTCACACTCATTCAGATGATCACACCATTAATGACTCAAGTATTCTCACTCGTGATTTAATTCAGAGTCTTAATACTTCTGTCACTCAGATTCTATACCTCATTATGGAACTCTTTCGACCATGTCAAAGAATTCTGACTTGTGTCTCATCAAATGAACACAGTCTTATTCACTGAATAAATCAGTAGAGTCAATGAAGTACAGGAAATTTTCTCTGGCATTACTGCTCATTGGGCCACATACATGAGTATGTTCCAGGTCCAATAAGCCTTTGGGCCTTTCTCTAGCTCGGCTAAGATAGGCCCTTTACCTTTTGGTCCAGTAAACAGAATTCAAGTCTCATAAGATATCTTATCAAATGAGCCCAACAGTCCATAACTATGGGATTTCTGAATCCGACTTACTCTATGTGACCAAGACTTTTATGCCAAGAAAAATCAGGTTTAATTCATCAGATTTAAACCAATTCGGTATTTATGTTACATTTAGGCACTCTTTGGTTTAAGATATAAAACCCATTCCATGAATAGGGTGCTACAATTAATATTTCATTAAGATCAAAAGAACAAAACTTGTCTTTTATCAAAATGAAAAACATTCAAATTCTTACAAGAAAATGAAAGACAACTCTGCTTAAAGCAGGTACATTGTAGCAATTACTTAATACAAAACCAAGCCTTAAAGGGATCTATAAGTGAAAACACTACGGCTGAGGCAGCATCCCAAGCTCCTTCCAGACATGTAGTTTCACTTGCCCTTCCTTCAAAGTTCTACTGTTGCCAAGGCTCTGCATATTATAACAAATATCAGTGCCACAACCAGTATCCAATACCTATAAGGTAGAACTTGAAGTAATAACATGAATACCTGAGGAAGTAGTCTCATACATCAACTTCAACTCCTCATCATCTTCCATGAATTTAATGCAATTTCTCTTCCAATGCCCAGTCTCTTTACAGTAGCAGCACTTACCAACGTAAGAGTTATCTGACTTGGGCTCAGAAGACACACGCTTGCCATGATTCAAAATCTGGACAACTTTGTCTTCACCCTTGTCAGCACTAGGTTTAATAAACCCACCCTTCTCCATTATGAGATTATACTGGGTACTCTTCACGTTTGGCTCAACTGTCTTGAGCATATCATGCAGTTCAGTCAGCGTCTTCGTTAAGCCTTTCTTGATATAGTTCCTTCTGAACTTATCATAGCTTGACGGCAGTGACTGCAGAATGATCTCAGTTGCCAATTCTTGGCTAACTGGATAATCCAGTTTCCTCAGGTTATCAATGTAACCCATCATTTTACTGACATGAGGACTCACTGGATGATCATTTGGTAGCTTGCAGCTAGTGAGAGACTTAACCAACCGGTATCTCTCCACTCTTATCTGCTCCTGAAATTTCAATTTCAGGCTGCTGGTCATCTCTATTGGCGACTCCATGTTCTCATATTGCTTCCGCAAGTCTGAGTCCATGGTAGCCAATATCAGACCACGCACATCTACCGCATCATTATAATGCTTATTCCAAGCATCATATACTGCATGAGAAGCATTGGACCCGATCCTCACGGGGAGAGCTCTCTCAAGAACATAGTCCTTTCTCTCCTGCCTGAGGACAAGCCTCAGGTTCCGCGACCAAGTCAAGAAATTTGATCCGTTCAGCTTGTCCATCTCAAGGACAGACCGGATCGAGAAAGTGTTTTGATTGTTTGTGCTAGTCATAACTGAAATTTAAGATAAAAGAATTTTAGTTAATATGTTCAATATGATTAATCTCGCATTATTCTTAATATGATTAATCACGCATTATATTCAATAACATAAGTTACCCTCAATAGAATATAATGATTCCAAGATCCACATATAACTAAGATCAAAGTGGGCCACTGGCCATCACCCAACCTTAGCTTATATCGGTAAGCCCTATGTCGGCTAATTATATCCGTGATATAACTCTTGGTTGTGAATCTGGGCCCGAGGCCCAATCCACTCTGATGTCTCAAGGCCCGGGACTCCCGATGGCCTAGTCAAGAAAACCAGACTATACAGTCATGTAATCATTAATGTCTGGGACTCCCAATGACATTTATGAATCACAAACCGTCTTATCCACGCAAAAGTAGACACCCTCACACTGTAAGGCCATGAGTACAATTGAATGGGCTTCGACAGCTGACATAGAATGGACAAGACATCCAACGCTTGATATTATTTGAGGTTTGTAGGTTTATTAAGATTTTATCCCAAAATAGAAGATTACTATTTTGGGAAACTTTCCTTTTTGGGAAACCTACTAATTTTGGAAACTTTCTAAAATTGGAAACTTCCTAAACTTGGAAACTTTCTAAAATTGGAAACTTCCAAAATTGGAAACTTTCTAAATATAGAAATTTCCTAAAAATCCAAAACCCGCAAATCTAGAAACTTCTATTTTAAGAAACTTTCTAATTTCAAAATTTCGGAAACTTTAATTTAAAATCGACTTTATAATTTTATAAAATAAATTTTAAATTAATCTGAAGAAAAGACTCAAATAATTGGCCCAATTGTTTTAACTTCTTGGCCCGAGGCCCAAGAATTGGTCCATGTCCAAGACATGACCCAATTGTCCAATTAAATGACATAACCGGTCTGGTTCATTAAAATTGGTCTTAACCAAAATTAATTACTACGATGACCACAATTGTCAACCGGTTATTTACTAAACCGGATTTTCTCAATTTATTTGGTCCAACCAAATCAAATTAGAAAATCCTGGTTTAGGCACAAAATCCAATTTTTCGACTTTGGATTTCTTATCCCGGTTTAACCAGAACTTAATAAAATTATTAATTCTGTTTATTAAACCGTGACGATTTGATTTTAATCAAGTTTTTAAACCGAACCTTAAACCGAACCGAAACATCACACCCAAAACCCTAACCGGTCGAGAAACAATCGTCCAAGCCGCAAGCCATCATGCTTTCGCGGCGGACGAATGGTCGGGACGGTTGGGCCGCGTGATCGGGACGGGAAAGGCGGGACGGGACGATGCCGAGACGATCGTCGGGTCAGCTCGGGACAGGCGGGAGAGCCGCGATCGTTCCACGCCAAGCTTCAGCGATCGGGACGATCGTGCAAGCTGCAGGAAGCGATCGGGACGCGACAGCATGCTGGACTCGCCAGGATGATGCAGGAAGCGATCGCGATCGCATTGATCCGATCCGCTCGATCGTCCCGTCCGGCTGCCGCTCTCACGCTTGCGATCGGTTGATCATGCGATCGATCTTATGATTGATCCATGCATCCAAACCATCGGCTGATCACAAAACAAGTCATATAGCTTGTTTGCGATTTAATTAGTGTGTTTAGGGTTCAATTCTTGTTTCTTAAGTGATTTATCTTATCAGTAGTTGATTCAAAAACACTTCTAAACAGATTAAACAACCTAAACAAGAATCTAAACAAGAAATCCTAAGAACCTGGCTATGATACCACTGAAGGATTGTTTAGGTTAATCCTGATTCAATTCCAGATTCAGATCATCCTAAACATGCAGATCTAGGTTCTCTTGAATAGAAACAATATCAGATCTCACCTTATACCTGTTTATGCAGCGGAAAGAGAAGGTATATCAGAGATCAGAGAGCCACCGAGTGATAACTCCTCCAGAGGCTCACACACGCATGCTCGGGAATTGGCTGCTAGACCAGACAGAGAGGAGGCGCAGAGAGAGGCTGTGGGTGGCGCAAATGAGCTGAAGAATTAGAGAGCTTTTAGGTCAAGTTTTATTCATTAAAACTCCCTTTAGTTCTCATGGGCTTTTGGGCCCAATTCTCAGTTCTGATTAAATCCCTTGGATTTAATCAGGCCCTTTAGTCTCTCCAAGTACCGTAAATGCCTAGCACTTTTACCGTACCTCTGCTAAACCGTTCCTTCGTATTTTCCCGTTAGCTTAGGCGTGTGACCCATATGGGATCATATAATAAAGGCAATAAGTCCAAGACTTATAGATCATGAGCGCACTCTAGCAAGCCATCATGACCCCCAGCATTATATGACTTATGTCTGATCATTGACATACTCTTACTTTCTAGAGACAGTACCGAGATTACTGGACACAATTCCAACACTGGGTGCAATTAGCAATGATTTGCTTACCTAGATTACTAAAATATGGGTGATGACGAGTTGTCCACTCAGATTTTTGTGATGTATGGATCTTGGATTATTATATTCATAGAGGAAATGTTGTTTGAATATAATGTGAGTTTTCTTATTGGATAAGATTCCTCATTTCCTGAAATCATAACTAAAATTTTCTTTGATTAAAATTTTCAGCCTATGTCTAAAACTACCTTCTCGTTACGACCCGTCCTTGAGAAGGACAAGTTAAATGGGTCAAATTTTCTGAATTGGCATCGCAATTTGAGATTAATCCTCAAGCAGGAGAGTAAGGACTATGTCCTTGAGAAAGCTTTTCCAGAAAGGCTTGGGGCCAATCGCTCGAATGCAGTATATAATGCTTGGAATAAGCATTATATTGATGTGGTAGATGTGCGTGGTCTGATATTGGCTACCATGGAATCGGACTTAAAGAGTCAATACGAGAACATGGAGTCGCCAATAGAGATTATCACCAGCCTGAAACTGAAGTTTCAGGATCTGGCACGAGTTGAGAGATTCCAGATGGTGAAGTCTCTCACTGGGTGCAGACTACCAGAGGATGTTCCAGTGAGTCCTCATGTCATTAAAATGATGGGTTACGTTGATAACCTGGGGAAACTGGATTGTCCTGTCAGCTTAGAGTTGGCTACTGACATCATTCTGCAGTCACTGCCGTCTAGTTATGATAAGTTTGTCAAAAACTATATCAAGAATAACTTGACGAAGACGTTGATTGAGCTGCATGGCATGCTCAAAACAAGTGAGAAAAACATCATAAAGGGTAAAAGATTTGATAAATCTTGTGTTGACAAGGGTAGAGACAGGGCCGTCCAGATTTGGAATCAGGATAAGCCTGTGTCATCTTATAAGCCCAAGTCCGGCCCATCTGGTGTTAGAAAGTGCTTCTACTGTGATGAGTATGGGCATTGGAAGAGAGATTGCATTAAATTCTTGGAAGATTCACAAGAGATGAAGGAGATGTATGGTACTTCTTCAGGTATTGTGTTATTAATTCAAGTTCTACGTATGTATTGGATACTGGTTGTGGTACTGATATTTTGGAAATATGCAGGGCCTAAGCAACAGTAGAACGTTGAAGAAAGGACAAGTGGAACTGCGTGTCTGGTATGGAGCAATGGTTGCTACATAAGCCGTAGAGATTCTCCACTTGTAGGAGCCTTTCAAGCTTGGTTTTTGAATTAAGTAATTGCTACTATGTACCTGCTTTATGCAGAAATGTCTTTCATTTTCTTGTAAGAATTTGGATGCTTTTCATTCTGATAAAAGACAAGTTTTGTTCTTTTGATCTTAATGAAATATTATATGGTAGCACCCCTTTTAAATGGGTTTTATATTTCAAACCAATATACACTTGGATATAACATAAATACCAAACGGTTTAAGTCTGATGACTTGAACTCGATTTTCCTTAGCATAGTTGTTTTGACCACATAGAGTAAAGCGGCTTCAGAAGTTCCATAGTTATGGGCTTCAGGTTCATTTGATTGTAAATCAATTGAGACATGAATTCTGCTTACTGGGCCAAATGACTAAGGCTTCTTTAGCAGAGCTAAAGAAACGGGCCAGAGGCTCGTTGGGCCTTACACATACTGATGTATGCGGCCCGATGAGCATTAGTGCCAAAGGAAAACTTCAATACTTCATTGACTTATTGATGGCTTCAGTAAGTATGACTGTGTTCATTTGATGAGACACGAGTCAGAATCATTTGGAATGATCAAAGGAGTTTCAGAATGAAGTATAGAACCGATTTGACATAAGTATTGAGATCCTCGATTATATCGCGGAGGAAAATACTTGAGTCAAGAATTGGGTGATCATCTAAGTGAGTGTGAAGTCATTTCACAGCTCATTTCTCCTGAAAACCTTGAATGGTGTTTCTGAGAGAATGAATCGGATCTTATTGGATATGCTCCGATTAATAATGAGTCACATGAATCTTCCATTATTCTTTTAAAATATGCTCTAAAATGAACATGTTTACGCTAAATAAGTTTTCTATCAGAATCAGTGAAAAACACCACATTGGATGTGGACTGGGTGATTTCCAAATGTGTTTTCTGATTAATTGGGATTGCAAGGTTTGTGTAAGACAGTTGTCATCAAACAAGCTTGAACCCAAATCTGATAAGTGCTGATTCGCTGGTTGTCCTAGGGAAACCGAGGCTTGGTACTTTTGCAACCAATCCGAGAACAAAGTTTTGTTGTTCGGAACTCTGTTTTTCCAAGAAGAACAGTGGGAGTAAAAGTACAACTCGAAGAAATTCGAGAAACACAGGAGGCTGTTCAACCTGTTGAGGGAGAGCAGCGGTTGGATCTACAAAGGGCTGTAGGATCTACACCTGTGGAGCCTGAAATTCGCAGATCCGAAAGGACCCGTCACTAACTCGAGAGTGATTTCTCGTAGCCGATTGCCGTGATCAGTTGATCATTGAAAAGTGACGAGCCTGCGAAATTCAAAGAAGCGATGGTGAGCCCCAACTCCGAAAATAGGCTGGGTATGCATGTTAGCTTCACCAATCTATTCATAGATTGAAGCAAACATCTTGGAGTTGGAATTTGTGTTCTGTTAAAACGGTCAAAGGCTTTGACTCGATCAGGAACGAATAGAAACAATGCGTTTACAAGTAAACTAGTGGGAGCGTAGTTGCAATTCTCAAACTGTATGTTTAGAACGTACTTAATCTCATAAACGACGTTCTGACGCTAAAGTCTTGTCAAGATTTGGGTCGGAAGTCAAATTTAACGATGGACATGGGAGAGGTCGCGTAAGTTCTTGGAATATGGATCCATTGAGATGGATCAGAAGAGCTAATTGGATCGTGTCAGAATCCTTATGATTATAAGGTAGTGGAAAGTTCCAATATGCATGATTCCAAGAATGAATTCACACCAAAGGTCTTATGGCAATGATCTTAGCAAGAAGAGGTGTATTGGAAACTGGCTGAGCTAGCGTCTATGAGTGTGATTACTTTTGCTTATGCAATAGAATCCATCATGAATGCCTGAAGGATTCGTTTAGTATATCCTGATTCAATTACTCATTGATTGATCCTACTAAACATGCTTGGATCTAGGTTCTCTTGCTGAATCATAAAAGATCTCACCTAATACCTTGTTATGCAGCGGAATGGAGAGGTATGGGTCAGAGATCAGCAGAACCGCCAAGAGACAGCTCCTCCAAAGGTTCACACACGCTCACTTCAGGAAATTGGCTGCTAGACCAAGGAGGTGGGAGGCGCAGAAAGAGAGAGAGAGAGAGGCGCAGAAGGCTTAGAGAAAATTAGAGAGCTAGGTCAGGTTTTATTCATTAAAACCCCTTTTAGTTCTCATGGGCTTTTGGGCCCAAGTCTCAGTCTGATTAAATCCCTTAGATTTAATCAGGCCCTTTAACCTCTCTAAGTACAGTAAATGCCTAGCACTTTTACCGTACTTCTGCTGAACCGTTCCTTCATAGTTTCCTGTTAGCTTAGGCGTGTGACCCATATGGGATCATATAATAAAGGCAATAAGTCCAAGACTTATAGATCATGAGCGGACTCTAGCAAGCCATCATGACCCCCAGAATTATATGACTTATGTCTGATCATTGACATACTCTTACTTTCTAGAGACAGTACAGAGATAACTGGACATAATTCCAACAATCTCCCACTTGTACTGGAATATCTGTATTCATAATCCTTTTGTCTCAATATCTCGATTAGTCATAAGGCAAGATGAGTGTCATCCTTATAAAGGCTAATCATGTTCATCGGACTCTGATTTGATACTGACAATCCAAACGACTCGGGACAGTCCGTTTGAGCATGGCCATGCATTTTCCAGTATTCAAATCTCCGATTGGCCTAGAGATATTCACTCCATTTATATTGGAGGGACAAATCCCGTCTTGTTCCATCACTGTAAACTACTCATTTCATAATACACCCAAACAAGGTCCTTATAACTATCGCTTAACGATAGCGTTAGACAATGATCAAAGTGCATCAGTTCATGTGCAGTCACATGCATGCGAACTCAGGTCTAAGGACTAT
This sequence comes from Orychophragmus violaceus, assembly GCA_030180135.1. NCBI lineage: Eukaryota > Viridiplantae > Streptophyta > Magnoliopsida > Brassicales > Brassicaceae > Orychophragmus > Orychophragmus violaceus. Next base: position 80,680,847 of record CM058230.1, read on the forward strand.
ACTCTATAGTCGTAGTAAGAATCTCTTATGACACAGATATAAATATCCTGAAGAGTTCTTATAAGCGGGTCTTGTCCGGTCGTATGTACCCCAACATACACCTATGTACTGACTTTGATGCCGTGCATCTATGACATCCTGAGACTTTGTCATAAGTCACATACCAATCTAGTCTCACGCGGTTGTTGGTGTTCCAATTTCAACAACCTTCGACTAGGGACAGGATGATATAAGCCATCTATCAAATATAGGGTCTCATGATCAAGCTAAATGACTTTGATGACTCAAGATCAAGTCACTTACTTCGATGACCTATAAAATGGTTCATATCATTTTGGAACGATTATTTCATCACAGTTAAAATAATCTTGAAATCATAATTTTATTATTAAACATCTCAAATGTTTTACAAGAACATATCAATAACTAAATAAAGCCCTTTACTAACTTCCACTGAAATTAAGACTACATCTTAATTTCACTTATCCTACAGCAACAGTCCGCGACTCGTGCTTAGGCCTAAGGAGTGGCTTCGTTAATAGATTAGCAACGTTCTCATTCGTTGAAACTTGCTGATCTACTTAACATCTCTGTCATTTATCTCACGGAATAGGTTATACCTACCCTTAAGGTGTTTGGACCTCTGATGTGCAGCTAGTCTCATCTATGCTGGGAATCACATCAAGTTCAGTGACGAACTCTTCTTTCCTAACAACCTCTTTCGCCGCTTCCCAAGCTGCGAAATGTTCAGCTTAAGTCATGGAGTCAGCAACAGTGCCTTGCACCGCCAGATAGACACAAGATATAACCGGACTGTGACCGGAAATCATCTTTGTCCGTTGGAAACTTGCCTTTCAAACTCTACCGACTCGTAGCACCTCACTTTCTCCGTAAATCAAGAACGTATCCTAAGTATTTTCCAAATACTTGAGAATATTCATTACGTCTATCCAGTGATTCTTTGCTGGATTTGACTGGTCTTTACTTGTCTTGCTTAACATTAAAGCAACATCAAGTACGTGTCATGGCATACATGATAGATCCAATTGCCGACGCATATGGAATCTCATCCATGCATTCAAGCTCAGCAGTTATCGTGGGACACTGTTTCTTGCTTATCGTAATTCCATGTGACATTGGCATAAAACCCTTCTTGGATTGCTGAAAACGTGTAGGACTTTGTCAATTTAAGAATCCTGACATTGTCCTACCAGCTCTTTTGGATCTCTATCTTTAGATCCAAAGTCCAAGAATATACGTGGCTTTACCCATGTCAATCATTAAAAACATCTCCCAAGCCTGTCCTTTACCGACTGCAGCTTTGGAACGTTATTTCCGAGAATCAGTATGTCATCGACATACACTATGAGAAATGCAATATCGCTCCCACTTATCTATTAGCAAACGCACAGTTCCACTTCGTTCCTGTTCAAGTCAAAACCTTGACTACTTCAACAGAACGAAGATTCCAACTCCGATATGTTTGCTTCTATCCATGAATGGATCGATGAAGCTAACTTACACACAGTGTAATTTTTCGGAGTCAGGGCTCACTTTCGCTTCTGCGAATTTCGCAGGTTCGTCACTTTCAATGATCATCAGATCATGGCAATTAATCACGAGAAATCACTCTCGGATTAGTGACGGATTCAAATCTGCGAAATTCAGGCTCTACAGGTGCAGATTCTACAGAAATTTGTAAATCCATCCGCTGCTCTCCCTCAACAGGTTGAGCAGCCTCCTGCATTTCTCGAATTTCTTCGAGTTATACTTTTACTCCACTGTTTTTCTTGGAAAGCAACTTTCCTTTTAGAAAACAGAATTCCGAACAACCTAACTTCGTTTTCGGAATGGACGTAAAAAAGTAACAAGCCTTGGTTTCCCTAGGACAACCAGCAAAGTAGCACAACTACAAATACTCAGTAAAGACGAATTTGGATCATTTCCAATCCACATTTAAGTGGTGTCTTTCAACTGATATTGGTAGAACTATTTCAGCGTAAACTTAGATATTTCTAGAGCGTTATTCTTAAAAAATATCATGGAAGATTCGTGTGACTCATCTTTAATCATTTCTGATAAGATCTGATTCTTTCTCACAGAAACACCTCCAGGTTTTCAGGAGAAATGAGCTGTGAAACGACTTCACACTCAATCAGATGATCACACCATCAATGACTTAAGTATTCTCACTCGTGATCTAATCCAGAGTCTCAATACTTCAGTCACTCAGATTCTATACCTCATTCTGGAATTCTTTCGACCATTTCAAAGAATTCTGACTCGTGTCTCATCAAATGAACACAGTCATACTCACTGAAATAATCAGTGGAGACAATGAAGTACAGGAAATTTTCTCTGGCATTACTGCTCATTGGGCCACATACATGAGTATGTTCAAGGTCCAATAAGCCTTTGGGCCTTTCTCTAGCTCGGCTAAGATAGGCCCTTTGCCTTTTGGTCTAGTAAGCAGAATTCAAGTCTCATAAGATATCGTATCAAATGAGCCCAACAGTCCATAACTATGGGATTTCTGAATCCGACTTACTCTATGTGACCAAGACTTTTATGCCAAGAAAAATCAGGTTTAATTCATCAGATTTAAACCAATTCGGCATTTATGTTACATTTAGGCACTCTTTGGTTTAAGATATAAAACCCATTCCTTGAATAGGGTGCTACAATTAATATTTCATTAAGATCAAAAGAACAAAAACTTGTCTTTTATCAAAATGAAAAACATTCAAATTCTTACAAGAAAATGAAAAACAACTCTGCTTAAAGCAGGTACATTGTAGCAATTACTTAATACAAAACCAAGCCTCGAAGGCATCTACAAGTGAAAACCCTACGGCTGAGGCAGCGTCCATAGCTCCTTCCAGACATGTAGATCCACTTGTCCTTCCTTCAACATTCTACTGTTGCTTAGGCTCTGAGGAAGTAGTCTCATACATCAACTTCAACTCCTCATCATCTTCCATGAATTTAATGCAATCTCTCTTCCAATGCCCTGTCTCTTTACAGTAGCAGCACTTACCAACGTAAGAGGTATCTGACTTGGGCTCTGATACCACTGAAGGATTCGTTTAGTATATCCTGATTCAATTACTCATTGATTGATCCTACTAAACATGCTTGGATCTAGGTTCTCTTGCTGAATCATAAAAGATCTCACCTAATACCTTGTTATGCAGCGGAATGGAGAGGTATGGGTCAGAGATCAGCAGAACCGCCAAGAGACAGCTCCTCCAAAGGTTCACACACGCTCACTTCAGGAAATTGGCTGCTAGACCAAGGAGGTGGGAGGCGCAGAAAGAGAGAGAGAGAGGCGCAGAAGGCTTAGAGAAAATTAGAGAGCTAGGTCAGGTTTTATTCATTAAAACCCCTTTTAGTTCTCATGGGCTTTTGGGCCCAAGTCTCAGTCTGATTAAATCCCTTAGATTTAATCAGGCCCTTTAACCTCTCTAAGTACAGTAAATGCCTAGCACTTTTACCGTACTTCTGCTGAACCGTTCCTTCATAGTTTCCTGTTAGCTTAGGCGTGTGACCCATATGGGATCATATAATAAAGGCAATAAGTCCAAGACTTATAGATCATGAGCGGACTCTAGCAAGCCATCATGACCCCCAGAATTATATGACTTATGTCTGATCATTGACATACTCTTACTTTCTAGAGACAGTACAAAGATAACTGGACATAATTCCAACAATATTATGCGCTCGTCTAAATGCAGCTGACGCATAAAGCATGACGAGAAGATACCAATTTGTTCCAGTAAGAGTCACTGGACAGTTGTAAAGGAATATCCCCAAGTGTTTGAGAAACACTAAGGATAGGTTCTTGTACAACTGAGAAATAGACGAATCAGTTATGAGTAGTTGGACGGACAAAGATGATTCCCGGTTCTCACCTGGTTATGTCATTTTGCCTGTGTAACAGTACTGTCTGTTGGAAAGGTTTCCAAGCAGAGGACCGTAGAATAGTGCTTATTAAAGAATAGCGGTGTGGTTTGTTGGAATGGTTCCAAGCAAGAACGCCGCAGCATCTCTCACAACCTAAGCACAAGTTGAACACTGTTGCTGTAGGTACTAGATATCTGAAGACTTGGTCTTGATTCTAGTGGGAGTTAGTTGAGTTATGATGTTCAGATAGATATGATATGGTCATGTTTATGAGAAAGAAAAAAAAAACTGACATCAACATTATTTGACCATTGGATAATTAAATAATGGTCCCAAGATAAGTTTATGTCATATTATAGGTCATCAAGTTGAGGACTTGATCTTGAAACCCTATAAGTAACAAATGACATAAATTATAATGTGTCCCTAGTCGAGGTTGTTAAAGTGGGACAATAACAACCGCGAGAGACTAGATTGTGAGGTGACTGTTGACTAAGTTTCATGGAGTCAATGATATGAGTATCACAGTCAGTCACATAGATATATGTTGGTGAACATATGATCGGACATGACCCGCTAATGAGAAGTCTACAAGATAGTTATATCTGTGTCATAAGAGGTTCTCATTACGACTATAGAGTATAGTCCTTAGACCTGAGTTCATCATGCTTTCTTGCATATGAATTGGTACACTTTGACCTTGTCAAACGTCGACCCGTAACTGGCGACTATAACGGCACTGTTCAAGTATACCATGAAGTGTGCGTTGAAATAGGGATGGAACAAGATGGGATTTGTCCCTCCTGAATAACGGGAGATAAATATCTCAGGGCCTATCGAAGATTAAATGCTGAGAAAATGTGTGGCCGCACTCAAACGAACTGTAGTTCAGTTGTTTGTAATGTTCAGTATAAGATCAGGAGTTCGATAAACACGATGTTGGCTTAATAAGGATGACACCAATATTGCCTTGTGCCAAATCGAGATATAGTGACAAAAGGATTATAGGAATTGATGATTCCAGTACAAGTGGGAGATTGTTGGGATAGTGTCCTGAAATCACACTTGTACTCACTCCTGATGATAGTTGTGTGTCGAGATCAGACATTCGTATAATACTGGGCGGTTGCAATGTTTTGCTAGAAGCCTCTTGCAATCTGTAAGTTGTAGACTTACTGCCAGCATTATATGATCCTATAGGGTCACACACCTAAGCAAACTGGAAGCTAAAACATGGGAATGATCATTATGGTAATGATCATGTTGATGTGTATTGGATACACATTAATATCGAGCAAATGGTGTTGTGTCGATCGACACAGTATGTGTGTCGGTCGACACAGTTCGGGTATCGAAACAGGCTTTTTCGATTTTATGACTCAAAAGAGTCTGGCCCGTTAAGTGTGAGTCTAGGTCGAATAAAACATGAATGTTTCGACCTAGAACAGTAGCCGTTGTCTCTTTCTTGACAGTAGAGGCAGAAACACCAAAACTCAGAGATCCCATAGATCCGGCACTAGCATCCCGGTTTCCCGGTTTGTGTGCGTGTGTATCTGGTAGAGGCGAAGCATCTGAGTCGCTCACTGATCTCGTTCACCAATCATTCCGCTGCCAGTTCTAGGTAAGAACGAGGTTGGTAATTTCAATATAACGAACCCTAGATCCTAGGAGATCCAACACATTCTTCATTAACTCTCGCGAGTCTGGCCCAACGCGCTGTGCATCGATCGATGCTGATGTGCGTCGATCAACACACTCCTTTGTTTCGGACAGTGAGCACAAACTCTCGGGTCAAAACTCCAAAATGCTCCAAATAGCTCCATAATCTCCAAATCCACTCCAAACGTGTGTGTACCTAATAATACCTATAAAAGACTCGAAAGAAACTCTAAAACACACTTATATCATGGCCAAGCAGATCAGGTTAGTAATTGCAAATAATTATGTTTGGAATTTAGATCTTATATAAACATTAATTTTCTTAATATAACATTTACGCAGGTGTGTTACATCAGGCACCTAAATCTTTGAATTCATGTCAATGTACTTTCTTCAGTGGAGAATTTAGGACATATCATAGCAAAATATTAGTAATTTCTTACGACAGGCATATGAACTTCATGAGAAAAATGTCATTTGGAATGCATTATTAATATCATGAACGCAAATGGGCAAATGTGTATGAAAATATACTTCTCTCACGTTTTAAATGTATTCCATTTCTTCGTAGTTGTGGCTGAAGACTAAGAAGACTTTGGTGGGGAAACCATTTGGAAAACGCCCAAAGGAAGAATACATCCGACTGATGTATTTTTGAGTTCAAACTACACATTGATGCCACAATTCACTATAAAGAAGTTTATGTAAACCTTTATTAGAGTAACATCAATGTGTAGTGTCTTGAGATCTTTGATTCTCTAATTTATATGATTATAAAACTCATTCCTCACTGCGTGTAATATTACATCCCCTGTAGTTAAATTTTGACACTGAAGATAGATTTAGTTTCTACACTTGTGAAGGAAAAAGGATCATTTGCTTATGACATTTAATTTTTATGTAAAATTTACTAGGCATACATATTCACATATATATTATTTTACAGCTCCTACACATAAATGACATTTTTATAAGTTTTAGTTTTTGAGTTTAGATCATCAGTATCTCAATGCCTTTATTTTATTCTAATCACAATTTAGAATTCAAATCAATTAATAGGCAATTTTCTCCAATGCTAATAATACAGATTAAACATCTACATATTATCATTTAGTTTATACAATTCAAAGTTATTTTAATGTTTATGTTCAAGTCATTCAAAGTATACAAAAATTAAATGAATTAAACTCCATTTTGAAACATATTGTTAGATTTCGTCGTGTTTGAAAAACAAACAAAAGTATATACGCTATTACAGTGTATATATGTTTCTTAGTTTTATTCAATTAGTATCTTATAATGAATATTTATATCTAACCATTAAAGGAATTCTTTATTGTAAAATAAATTTACTCTAATTAAATATATATATATATATATATATAGAGAGAGAGAATTTGATATTTTAAACAAATATTATATATAATTACTAAGTAAAGTACATAATTTTTACAAAAATACATTTATTTATTTGTTCAAGACAAGGTTAGAGGAAAGTCCGTGGATTAGAAGAAATGGTTTGTATTATGACAGTATAGAAGTCGACGATTCATTGCTTATGTCCGGAAAAAAAACCCATTAGAAGAAATCTAAAAAGCTACTTTCCTGGATTTGAGAGTGTCATATCAAGACGGAGAGTATCTAAAAGTATGTGTCATCCTTACTCCAAGGAATGAAACAGTGGATGAGATCAACAAGTTTTCCTCTCAAAAGTCACAAGTGAGATGCGGGAATATCTTAGCGCTGACACTATTGGAAGCGAAGACGAAGATGTGGAAGGAGTAAATCTTCTATACACAACCAGATATTTAAACAAACTCAAGTATTCGATATTACCAAATCATAAGCTTCACTTGAAACAACATGCACCAGTGATACTTCTAAGAAACTTAAGCCGAGAAAAGTGTTGGCAAGAAAATTCTTATACCAAGGATTAATACGACAACTGCGCGCAGTTACAAATTGTCCATACAAGATGTGAATGAGTCAATTTCCTATCAAAGTTAGTTATGCTATGACAATAAACAAAAGTCAGGATCAAAACTTGCAAAATGTAGGAATTTATCTATCAAAACCAATTTCAGTCATGGACAACTATATGTTGCTCTATCTTATGTCACCTCAAAAAAAGGATTACAATAAAAAATGTTTCTACAAAGAGATATTCAAATAATTTACAAATTACAAAACCAGGATTCTCTCAATACTCTCTTCATTATAAAACACATATTGTAAGTTCTTAAAACTAATGAGACAAAAAATGACATAGGAAAAGGAAGCCAAATAGACTTCGACGAATAACATAAATGGGAAAAATGGAGCGCATAAAGAAAGGAAAAGCAGAAAAATCGAATAAATGGAATACATATATTTGGATTTGACTTTTATTCTATTTGTTTATTACTAAGTAAAAACGTGGTAAAGAATATTGCTTTAATCTCTCTTATATGTTTCTACTATAAAACATAAAATATTATAAACCAAAAAATAATTAAAAAAAAAAACTTTTACGAAAAATATTTTGAATAAATAAGCGGCGTAGCACGGGCACATATCTAGTAACCAATAAAACAGTAAATATTGAATAAACAGTGAGAATAGGTGGGAATCCATTAAAATTAACCATGATGAATTGATAATAAACATATATCAAACATCAGATTAAATAATAACAAAGAACAATAAAATATTATTCTAGATAATTATCGATAACCATCTCTTTTATGAATAAGATCTGAATAGACAAAGTCAATCATATGATAATAATCATCAAGGCATAGTCTACCATAGCGATTATACTTAGAAGACATCCCTTATCATTCAGTAAGACATAAACTAAACATAGATTAAATCTCATATTTTCGGTGTAAGAAAAATAGAACGAAAGACTATCGTATTGTTAACTTATTGTTAATAGAAGAGAGATAAAAGAATTGATGTGTCTACTCCAATGAATGAAAATTTCTTTATATAAGAATACAAAGACTTGATGATCAAGTAAAACCTAAAATACAAATAATTCTAAAATCTTCTAAGAAATTGATCTTATAGTGGACAGTCTTAATATTCATAATAATGACGAATTATTTTAATTGATTCTGTCTCTGACTAGTTGTCACTAATGGTGAGAAAATTTCAGCTCATATTTCACATGTTGAATAGTTAGGTCTTCCACATGTGAGTTGTATTATTATTTTAGAGTTAGCCACTCTTTTCTCTTTTTTAAGTTAGTAACTTGTCGTCGTAAAAATTGTTTTCAAGTAACCAGAATTTATCATATGTTAAAAACTAATGTGAGGATATAATACGTTGGATAATCTTATTATCTTCGATAACTTTTCATAGAGACTGAAAAATGTTCTTTAGTTTGAAGGTACAATAAATATCCCGAAAAAGAACCCCTTGAGATGAGATATCTTTATATTAATTGGGAAGTGATTTTGATCTTATATTCACTCTCAAAATGATTGATTACTAATTTACCATTAATGAAAGTAGGCTAAATACAGTGTTAACCTTAATTTATATTAGTAATTTTATTATGTTTATTTTTTAAAAATTATTAGAGATATACATATTTAGATAAAAAAATGAGATGATAAATATAAAATATTTGAAAGTTTTAAGATTTTTAGTTTTATTTTAGAGATATACATAACCATCAATAAAATAAAATAAAAATAAGAAGATAAATATGAAAAAGTTTATGAATATTTTTAAATATTAATAAATATTATTTTTGGATTTTATATAATAAATTTGTATTATATCAATATTATTTATTTAGTAAATAATGATTAATTATTTTAAATTATATATTTATGTATTAATTTATAAATAAAATATATAATTACAAATTATTTATTATTAGTTTTATTTAAAATAAATTATAAAATATTTTATTAAATATAATAATGTATGTATATTTATTTTATTTTCTTTTATTTTAGAAATAAGTACAATCTAATTAAAAAAAAAGAAGATAAATATGAAAATACTTTTGAGCTATAGATTTAGTTATTGATAAATATGATTCTTGTAAATAATAATATTTTATATAATAAAATAATATTATTTATATAAATATTAAATTTGGATAAATATAAACAATAACTAATATGTATATTAATGTTTAACATATATATAACTTTAATTAATTATAATTAATATAAAATATGTTTACACAGTAAATTTAGATATTTATATATATAATTTTAGATAATAATTTATTTTTTACTATAAATTTTAAATATATATATAAACTATAAAATATTTTAATAAAATTAAATAAAATAATATTTATATTATGTTTAATTATAATTAATATTGAATTGATGATTTTTTATAATTAAATAATTTTCAGTGTTAAAAAATAATAACTAAATAAATTTCACAAAGTATATGAAAAGGAGACTAAAAACACCGCAGGTTAAACATACCTAGTATGAAGTCTACAACAAGTCACGGATGTTCGCTTAATCAATACACACATATTCGTGCATGTATAAACCGATACATACATAAACGCGGATCCATATTTATACATGAGGTTTAATTAATTATACAATAGGATTGTGGTAGATGATGACGATAGATTTGGTGTTGAAATTCTTGACGAACCTCTCTTGTCCTGTCCTATATGGATTGTTGAGAAGTTTTTTGATTGGTTCAGGTAATGGCTCATTCTTCATCATCTTCTTCCAATATTCCTCTGCAATTCCTCCTGATATTCCTTCACTCAGATTCACAAACTATACCAACAAAATATAAAACATTAGATCAGATCAGATCAGATCATGATTAGTAATTAGGGTTTTAATATAAAGAGGAAGCTTTACAAGGAGATAACGTTGTTGCTTCATGTCTTTTAACTTTTGTTTTGTTGTTTGAGTATTTTTCAGGATCTATGTTAAATATTTGGGTGTTAAGTTTATATATATAGAGGAAATTGGTTTGTTAATAATAGCAATACTAATAAAAAAAAATAGTAATACTAATAATTATTTGGAAAACCATTTAATAATACTTCTTTGTAAGGTCAACTTTGTACTGGGCATATTATAAATAGTAACCTAATTTTTTATGTTTTTATCTAAATTTCAGAGTGGTGGGCCGCTTGAGTGAGGATTTTTTTTGTCTATTCTTCTCTGGAGCAATCAACTAGTCCAGCTCAGAGAGGAACACCAACATTTTTATACTATGTATTAACAATATATATATGACTTATATAATTGAATAGAACATAGAATAATTATATGATTTAGTATGTTAATTTTCCAATACTCAATTAATTCCTTTTTTGTCAACAAAACACCATATATTAAATCATTGTTGTTCGGTTCGGGATTTCACTCAAGAGAGTAAACCGATCTGGCTCGTCATGACTTAAATGGGAAAATAAAATACCATGTGCTCTTGCCCCTTTTGTAAGGGAGTCGGTACGGACATTCGAATTCCTAAGGATTAAAATTATAACAAAGAAAAAGAAAAGAAGTCTCTAAGAGAATTGGAAAATTCCAACTCGTCTTAAAACCCGGCCATTCTTGTGGATCTCCTGTCATAGCTAACAGGTCAGAGTAGTCTGTCTCGATCACCACCGAGACGATTCCCCCTTCAACGATGTATGACATTGCCTAAAATAATCCGTCCAGCTCAGCGTGTAACGGTGATAGCCGTTTACTCAATTAATTCTAGAGCATAGATTCCATGATTAAATAAAACAAATAAAAATAGGGATACAATGTATTAATATCACGTTGACAAAAGAAAACTAGATATCGCAAATAAAATTCTATTATCATTATTTTCAAAACAATCTAATAACTGTGAAACACTTTTGGTATAAAAGTTTTAAAACTAAGCACAGAGAACCAATATATGTGTGTACCCAACTAAAGATGTTTTGTAATATTTACATTCATATCACAAAATGCTAGTTTCGTTATTATTAATTAGTGTTTGCAATAATAGCACACACATATATCCCAAAACAAGGTTTTTGAATTGATTTTTGAGATCGTTGTTTTCTTAGTTGATGATTTCAAATTTAGTAATAACTATATAAATTTAAATTGTGTCCCTATATGCGTTTTTTAATTTTTAAAAGAAAATGTTGGCTTTTCTCCGTGAGAGTTATTTTAATTGATGAAAAAGACAGGCCAAAGTTGGACTTAACCATAAAACAAAAGTGTGATAAAAGTGACAAGTGCACTTTTTTTTATGAGATAGGGGTGTAATTATTATTTAGGATTTGGGATTCGGATCTGCTCCAAAAATTTGAATATTTGAAAAAGTCAGATCTGAATCTGGATAGTAAATTTAAAATCCATACAAACCAAATCCGAATCCGATATCTTGATTTTGAAATCTAGATATTCAGATCCGTATCACTAAATATAATAATTTTTTTAAAAAAATATATTATGTGATTTTTTATAAAATATGTTAATTTTAGCAATAATTATGTTTTTATAATAAATATAATTTGATTTTTTTTAAATATAATTTTATAATTATATTTAAAAAATTAATTATTTTTAACAGATTATGCGGATATCCGAAGTTCGGATATCCAAGAGCCACATATGCAAATCTGGATAGTAACGGATCCGGATTCATATCTAGATATTCTGAAAATCCAGGATATTTGGATCGTTCTAGACCTAATACGACACATAACCCTACTTTAAAAACTTTCACTATCTAATAGTTATAATTTAATGACCTATTATTAATTTCACAATTGGGAGTGGTCTACTGATTACTTATTAGTTGAAGCGCCCATTGATTACTTATCTAGGTCCAAGTGTTTTTTTCTTCGTATTACTTGAAACTATTACTTGGGACTCGAATATCTAGTCGAATATTATTATTAACCGATCGATATTCAAGTTATATTGTATTAACATATCGATATTCATTATAAGAAATCTATCTAATAGCTACGAATCAGCTATGAACTGTTTATGACTATCATTTATCAGTCACAAATAGCTACGAACCAACAACGTAAAAAAACAAATTTTGTACCTATTTTATAGCTATTTATGGCTATATAGCTATGAAAATGGTTTGTAACTATTTATGACAAAATAATTAAAGATCACTACAAACACTGTTGTAAAAAAATATATATAGCTATAAATAGTAATGACATAAAACGTGAAAAATAAGTACAACATATTTTTGTGGTTATCCGTAACTATTTTAATATGTATATAAATATATATGGAATAGCTACAACTTTATTGGTAGCTATTCGTGGCTTTAAGAGATAACAAGATAAATCTATTTATTAAAACTCTATTTACTATAAGATATTTAAAATTAAAAATTCAACACTTATACACAAAATTTTTATCTTACTTTTAAATCTAATATTTTCAAACATTAACTTAAAACCTTAAATATAACTCTAAACATAATCCTTCAAACCTTAAATCCCAAACCATAAATCATAAACTCTAAACTTCAAATTCTTAATCATAAACTCTAAATTTTAAATTATCAATCATAAACTATATATCAAAATATAGCTATTAGTTATATACATACAACTAATATTTGAACAATTAAAAGATATACTTTACATAAACAATAATAAAATTTAAAAGTCTTATGAATTTTTTTGAAATCTAATTTTAATACGTATAATAATTTTAAGTCTTAACCAATAATTTAATGATTGTATATATTCAGAAATAAAATTTAACACTTTTAAAATTAAAAAATCATGTAAACAAACATTAAATTCAAATTTAATCATTTTAATTACTATATATACTCAATTTATTATTTTAAATTAATTTTAAAAAATTAAAACTTCTAAAAGTTGTTATCTCTTACATTTTTAAGTTTTACTCATTTATTATTTTAAAATCAATTGTAAATTTTAATAATTTTTAAATTTATCAATTCATTTTCAAATCCTAAAACAATAATATTCATATCCTAAATTTTAAATTATAAAATCTAAAATATAAAATCTAAAATATAAAATCTAAATAATAAATATTATATTTATACATAAAATTAAATTTTAATGCTGCAAATAAAAGTGACTAAATAATAATAAAATAAGTTTTTTTTTTCATTACCTAATTCCTAAAAGCAAAGATCTCAATCTCCACTATTAGTTTTTAATCGGGAAAACGGCCAATTCCCCCCCCCCCCCTCCCCCGAACATAGGGGGAAAACAACTTTTCATACATGAGATATCGATCAATGCCTAAAACCCCATAGACTAACCAAAAATTTAAATTTTAATCATGGAATACCAAAATTTGGTCATCATGCCCAAATCAATTAACAAGGTTAACACTTTGTTAACAGAGTTAAATCTGACGTTTAACGGTCATAATTAATTAAAATAATATTTTTAACTAATAATCCAATCCTAAACGACGTCTTTTTAGTCTCTCTTCAAATTGGGGATAAAATCGAATTAGGGTTCATATTTTTCAAAACTTCATCTGAGAAATCGAGTAAGTGGAGAAGCGGAGGGATATAATGGGTGACAAAAGAGGGATTCCGAGCCATTGTAGATTTGGAGAACGTGTGAGATTGCTGACTTCAAGGACCGTCGTGAACCCAAGAAGATTATTTCACTCTCGTCGATATGGAGAAGAGGTAATTTTGTAAATTATGATTTTTTGTTTTGATTGGTTGAGACTTACAGAGATTGTATCTCTGTTACAAAAAAAAAACCGTTATCATTTTATAAATGGTCCGATGAATCGATTTTTGAAGAAATTGAGGATATGAAAACAAAAATTGATGATCTGGAAAAATATTCATTCGCAATAGAGAAGGGTATACAAGTGTGTGAAACTGAAATGGAGACGCTTACAATTGAGACTCGGACTTGCGAACTTGTAGTAGGCGACTGCAAGAAGGAGATTAGAGGCTTTAAAAAAGAAATTTAAGAGTGCAAGATGAAGCTTAAAAGGTTGAAGAACGTGGTTGTGTGTTTTGTGATAATGGTGATTATGTATAATTTTGTAATGTAGTCTTAGTTGTTGTTGGACCTTTGTTGTGTTGAGATGAGTCTTGGTTGTTGTTGTTGTTGTTAAAACCAAATGTTTTGTTCTTGTTATCAATTGGAATGTTATGGTCTGTTCTTGTTACATAAGAGTACAAATTCAACAAAATACTAACATAAAAGCTGTCACAAAATCTAACAAAATCCAAAAGTTAGATCGTGTTCTTAAGCCGATCAAATATTACCAAAAAACAACATCATCGTTAGACATTAACTAGCCAAAAACACATGATCACCCATAAATATATCCAACACACATCACCAAAACAGTCACAAAAGCAACCCTAACGCTAGTCAATAACTTTGCTTTGCTCAACTTGAGTTAATCCACCATCACCATCAGCATATTCTTCTCCCACTTGTCTCTTCTTTTTTGATTCGCAACTTGATCTTTGATTCGCAACCCCTATGTTCTTACATTTTATTGTGTTATGACCAACTTCTCCACATCTCCCACAATGAAAAAAAAAATATTTTCAATTAAAAAAAGTTATTAAAAGATATTATAAAAATATATTCTGAATAAAATCACAAATTATATAAAATTATAGTAAATATAATTAAATTATTTATAATAAATTTGATAATAAGTTATAAATTAATAATTTTATTAAGAAATAGAAAATAAAAATATTTTTAAATAGATATATATATATATATATATATATATATATATATATCTTTATATTTAAAATAAAAAGATATTAAAAGATATTATGAATATATTTTGAAAAAGAAAAAAAAATTAGTTAGAGAATATTTACTATGCCCCACTTGTGGTTTAGAAGCTAGTTTTTAAAAAGGTCACATGTTTTAAAAGTATACTAGAATTTTAGATGCACTAAAAAACACGGGTTTAAGTTTTTATTTTTAAAATATATTTTTATCTTAATTTATATTTTAAAATTAAGTTTGTCAAATTTTCAGTCTAATTTATATTAAGTGAAAATATGGTGATATGGTGCTAAAAATATATTGTTAAGTTATATTTTATTAATTGTAGCTTATTGTTATATTTAGTCTAGTTTATATTAAGTGAAAATATAGTTATATTAAGTGGAAATATAGTGATATGGTGTTAAATGTGAAAATAAATTTAATAAATTTTGTTTTTGTTTTGATATTGTTCACTTATGTTTTAGTGGTTGTGACATATTGTTATTTTTAGTATATGCTTAGTTTAGCTTATTGTTGTAAAATTATAGATATATTTTATTTGATATTTTTTTATTTAAGTTAATTCTAACTATGTTCGACATGTGATTTCACTACTAAAAACTGATAAAACTAATAATATTTGTATAGAACGCAATCTTAGTAATATATAAGTTAGATTCGATATGCTATATTTTTATTTAATTACATAATTATTATTTTTAAATAGTATAGTTTTAATGCATGATTATGGATTTATGGAAAACAATATTTTATAAGTTTTAAAATATATCAACTAAATTTGATTAATACATATTTTTAACCCGACTTCTAATAGGAAAAAATCATTTTAATAGTATATATAACTGAAATTGGTTAATCAATTTTTGACCCATTTTATAATAATTTAATATAAATATTTTATGTTTATTTTATAAATCAAAATGTAACTAGTGTATGATAATCCACTCCTTTAACATTTTTGGATTTATTTAAGTTTGTTTTTATAATCAAAAATATTTAGTTCATCTTTTTAACTTATCTTCCAATAAATATAAAATTTTTAAAATATTTTTATAATAAAACAAAATTAATTTATATTTCAACACATTTTATACTAGTAAAAACATTAACCGTAATCAAACACAAAAAATATTAATTAATTTAATATTTTCTTAAATTAAAATATATCAATAACAATTAGTTAATACATTTTTTTACCGATTTTACTGTAGTCAAATTTTGTTATTAATAGTATAGATACTTAAGTCGGTTAATCTTTTTTCAATATGTTTAATGTTTTCTAATAGATAAATGTAAAGGTTTTTACGTTAATTTAGTTGATTAAAATATAACTAAAATTATGTTTTAGTAAATTTTAATAATAAATATTAATTTATAAATTATTTGTTTTTAAAATCAAGAAGCTAAAAATATATTGTAAGATTTTCTAGAATATATATATATATATATGTGTGTGTGTGTGTGTGTGTGTGTGTGTGTATATTTCAATAAGAAAAGATATTAAATGATATTATAAAAATATTTTTACAATAAAATTATAAATTAGAGAAAATTTATACTAAAATATAATTAAAATTATTATAATTAATTTAGTAAGATTATCAAAATTAATAATTATTTTTGAGAAAAAAAAAATAATTTACTTTAAAAAGAAAAATATTTTTATAAAACATATTTATTTATTTATTTATTTATTTATTTTTAAAACAAAAATATATTAAAAAATATTATGAATATATTTTGAAAGAAAATTATTAATTAGAAAATATTTAATATAACTATGTATATTTCAAAATTTAATAGTATGGATAGAGTTTTTCGAATGTGTGGGTATATAAAATAAATTAATAATTTATTAAATAAAAGATATTGTGATCTATAAATATTTTGAAATTTATTAAACGTAGAATGCAATGTTTTAAAATTTGCTTTAAACTATAACAAAATCGATCACACTATATATTGTGTTTCATCTGTTTTTCATGTGGCCGCAAATATAGCTCTTTGGTCCCATTTTGTGAAATCTAGTATAAAATTGTAAAAATCTTTGAAAAAGTCTAGTAAGCTGTTATTATTGTGTAAATGGAAAAAACATCAATGTTTTCTGTTAGTAGTTATGTTTGTTTTATTTTTGTGTTATCGAAAATATTTAGAGATAATTTGTAGATATTTAAGTAAAGGTAATTAAAATATTATAGTTTTCTAATTTGTTTCGATATAATATTTTCTGTTTGAAAAATAAATATATATATTTTTTGTTTGAAAAAATAAATCTTTATATTAAATGAGAAATATTTTTGGCCTTATATTTATTTTTAAATGGTTAATTACTAATTTCCATTAATAAAATTATGTTATTTACAATATTAATCATAGTTTCTATTTATAATTTTTTATTATATAAATTTTTATTTTATTTTAGAAATATATATCATCCAGATAAAAAAGATGATAAATACGATATTTTGAATTATAAACTTTAAATATTGATAACTATGACTATATGGATAATACAAATTTATATAATTTGGATGAATATAAATGATAAAATAATTTAATAAAAAGTTATTATATTTATTCATATATAATTATATTATATCTTAAATTTTATTTATGAGATATACTAATCTTGGATAAAAATAAAAAGTAAGCTAATAAATATAAAAAAAAAATTATAAAGATTTTTTAAATATTAATAAATATGATTTTTATTGATAATACAATTTTATATAGTAAATTTATCTTATTTATATAAATTTACATTTATATATAAATGATAATTTATTTTTAATAAACAAATATATATATTGATGTTAATACATACAAATATATAATTATAATTTATTTATTGCTATTAATTTTATTTAATAATAAATTATAAAACATTTTAATAATATTAAGTGTAATACTGTTTGTATATATATTTAATTACAAATAGTCGTATATTTTATATTTTTATAATTGTTAAATTAATTTAATATTTTTTTAAACCTTATTTGTTGTGCTCGCAAATGGTGCGACCAAATCATAGTAGTATATATATAAAAAAACTGGATTATCATAATATTGGTTTTCAAATAGTATATGTGAGTTTCTTAGAAATATAGTATAAAAAGTATATATAAAAAAAAATTATCTAGTATGAAAAAGTATAGTTATTATTAGAGTAGGATTAATCTTTTGGCCTTGTTTCTCAAGATTTTATTGCCTAAAGTACCCCTATCATTATTTGGAAAGAAAAAAAATTTACAGAAATGCCATTAATTTTTTTTCCATGTCAGCGAAAAAATCAAATATTTACGAAAATACCACCTTCCCTGCGAAATTAAATCCGCAGTCACGTGTTGCAGATTTTTATGGTTGCGGATTTGTTTGTGTAATTACGGAAATGATGTTACAGATTTAAATGCACGTGTCGCAGATTTGTTTCTTTGTTACGGATTTAAAATAAATCCGCGACAAAGGAAATGTACTTTTTTAATTACCAAAGTAGTACGTAGTGTAACAGATTTGTTCCATGTGTTTCAGTTTTTTTTTATACTTGCGGATTTGTTCGTTTTTGGAAAATTGAGTTCGAAGATTTTTTCGCTAGTGTTGAAAATTTTATTGTGTTTTTGCAGTTTTTTCAGGATTTTGCGGATTGTTTACGCAGATTTTATTCTCAGTGTTACAGATTTTTTGTATGTGTTGCAGATTTTGAAAATCTCTGTAACACAGGCAAAAGGCTTAAAAAAATTACAAAACTAGTATTCTAGTGTTACAGATTTAGTTCATGTGTTTCAGATTTAATTTTAGTATGTACAGGTTTTTTTTTAAATTGATGACGTGACATTTTTACTCATCTTTTTTCTTGCGGATTTGTTATTCTATTTCCTTAAATAGTTTTACAAATTAATTTATAATTAAAAATATAATTTATCTTGCAAATAATGACTTTTAAAATTTAAAATATTATATTGTATGAATCTATATAGGAAAAAAGCATTCATTTTAGGTTGTAATATTTTAATATAGTTTTTAATATAAAAAAAAATTAATTTTAGTTTTTAAGCATAAAATGTTTACAAAATAAATTTATAAGTTACACATTTATTTGATGTGTTAAATAAATTTTTATTATTAAGAAAATATAAACTTAATATCTTTGAAATTTTGAAATATATTCAGATATGATTTTATTTATTTTTAAATTGAATATTGTTTTTAAAACCTTTCCTTTTACGAACCACCAATTATTTTTGGTAAGTCCATATACTAATTCGATTTTTTCTTTCTAGTCTATTTCCTTAAATAGTTTTACAAATTAATTTAAAATTGAAAATATAATTTATCTTGCAAATAAAGACTTTTTAAAATTTAAAATATTATATTGTATGAATCTATGTAGGGAAAAAACAATCATTATATGAACGCAAATATATTAATGTTTAACACCAATTTTAAATTAAAATAACTTATTCGAATACTAAAATGATTTCTGAAATTTTGAAAATATAATAATGTTAGAAAATAAGTTGGTTAATAGTTTTCAAAATTTAATTTTTATTATATGTTTTCTCGAAAAACATATATTATTTCCGTATGATAATACTACATTGTTTATTTTTGAAAAATTCAATGTTTAAATCCCAAAAATTTATAAATTAATTATTTCAGTAAGTGTTATGAATTAATAATAAATTTCTGCAAAAACCGAAATAAGTCTATTTGTTTCTATTATATTTTTAATAATTTTTGAAATATTTTCATTTGATATTCTGACAATTTTCGAAAAAAATTAATTAAGTAAGTTCAACTTATATGTTTTTTTCAAAAACGGATATATTAGTTTTTGAAAAAATGTAAATATTCTACAAGCATATATGGAAGTCTATTTATTCTCATTAATTACAATGTTAATTCTTTTTTTTTGTTCTTCGATAGCAAAAAGAATTACCTTCTTTTTTTAACTCGGTTTTTAAAAAAATATTTTATGAAATCATTATTTCCTTTTCTAAAAAAACGTTTTTATTTAATATAAAATTATATATTTTTTGTTTTTAAAGATTTTTTAAGGTAAATGTATTAAAAATGGTAAGTGCTTAGAATTGGGTATTTAGGTCATTTTCCACCTCTTAAACACTAAGTTAGTAAACTTAGGGTTATGAATACTAAGTTAGTAATTAGTCTAAAGATTCATACTACTTAGAGTAAATTTCACTTTTTTTATCTAGCGGCATTTTTATATTTTGTTTTAACAACAATATCTACATGACTCATATTACTATCATGGGTCGAGATTACCCCATAAGAGGTCATCAAACAGCAAGACATGGCTTCCTTTCAAATAGTTTATGTGATTTGTATTTAGAATATATATATATATATATATATAAAAGACATGGCTTCCTTTCAATAGTTTATGTGATTTGTATTATAACGAAAAGTCTGATCGTTTCTCTCTCTCCAGAGAGAGGGTGATATCCGGTTAGCCGGACTCGCTGCTATCTTCGGGCGGATTTTTTTCCTCTCTCTCCCGCCCGGCGAGTTTTTTCGGTGGCTCCCTCTTCTCATTTTCTCATCTTTCAGAGGGTCTCATCTTTTTTTCGCCTTTTGTTAGCTTTGGTCTCGCTGGATCTTCGGCGGTAATTATCGGTTTTGTGTTTATTTCGGGATCGGGCTAGCCTTAGCTCAGTTCCGGTTCCCGATTTGAATAATCCATGTTTGCTGTCTACGGCTGACGTCTCTTCCGCTTCAGCGGATCTTCCGGGTTATCCCGGTTTCATCGCTTCTAGCGATTTTTTGATCCCCTCCCTATCTCTTTCTTGTGCCGTCTCCTGCGTGGGTCTCTTGCTAAGCTCCGGTCAAGCTCCTCCGGATGATCTGGATTAATATCGTCGCCGTGCCCTGCTTTAGAGGACAAGCGATTTGGGATTCTGTTAGGAGTACTCTCCTACCGGCGGTAGCGCCTCCATGGCTTCAGTAGTTTTTGTTGGATCTTATGCATGTGTGCTTCTTTGTTGCAGGTGGATAAGGACGGCGGTTTGGGATGTGGAGATCGGCAAACGGTCCGAGCTGCTTTGACGAGTTATTCCGGTGCTGCGGCTGCGTTCTCCTCCACGACGGTTGCGGTTCCCGGCGAAGCTTCTACGGATGGACGTGTGTCCTGCATGACGCTGCCTCTCTCGGGTGTCGCCACGTGGCGCCTTTATCTCTTCCTCTCTATACACGCGTTTAGCTTGTCATTGTATTGGGCTTTTTTGGTCCGTTTGTATATTTATCTTGGCCCATGAATGCAAATGGATGGCAAAAAAAAATGTGATTTGTATTTAGAATATATATATATATGTATAAGTATCTAATAGAATATCACAGTTTTGCTATCTAACCGGATTTATATATTTTGGTTTTAAAAAGTATTTAAACGATGCTATTAATATAATAGCTTACATTATCTATATATAAAATCTCAAAATAAGATCTGATGCTTGTAGATATTTTCGTAAAAGTATATTAAAAAACATAAATTATACTGCCAGATATTTTTGACAAATTATGTTTTAAAAATAAATTATATTATAAATAGATAACCCTTATGGTGATTTGAAGGATTTTTTTTTTCTCAAATCTCTCGTTATTGGATTTAGTATTTATGAAAACTCTTGTAAATCCATGCTTATTAGATTAAACATTGGGAGATTTGCTAAAAAGGGATGAAAAAAAAAATTATTGTCCTTTTAAACTTTTTTCATATTTTACCATATTTTGACATGATTACCTTATAATTATTTTAAAAAATTTAGATTTTAAATTATTTTTAATCTCAAAAATACAGAAAATTTCTCCAAAATAAAAATACACCAATCTGGATTTCAAAAAAAAATTCCTGCTATTTTTGAATTTTAATATTTTTTTTTCTTATTTGTTCTAAAATAATAGAACCTGAATTCTACCGTTTCAATTTTTAGAATATGTTTTCTACCGTTTTCACTAATATCCAAAAAAATTAGAATACATAATCTACCATTTGCACTATGATCCACCTTTTGTAGATTGTAAACTCTACGATTTTAACTGCATTCTAAAAATGTAGAATATGATTTCTACACTTTTCACTATATTCTAAAAATTGAAACATTTTGTGTAATATGATTTCTACACTTTTCACTATATTCTAAAAATCGAAACATTTTGTAGGATACGTAATCTGAACTTCTAACTTTATTCTAAAATTCCGTAGAATTTACATTCTACCAATTACTCATTATTCTAACCTTCGTGGAACATACAATCCAGAGTTTTCTCTTTCTTCTACATTCTGTGGAATGTACATTCTACGAAATCTGTTAAAAATTGGAGAAAATCTAGGAACAAAATATATGATCTTTATCTTTTTATCTTTTTAAATATATGAGAATTCCCAGCGGCTAAATGAGAGTTCAAATGTTGACAAAAAAAAAAAGAGATTTCAAATTCTTCAAGACAGGCCCTCCCCTCTTACTTGATTTTCTTATTTATCTTTTTATTTGTTTTTCTTATTTGTTTTAGAACCAAAAACATCTTTTTAATCTGTTTAGCTTAATATAGACACTTGTTTTCTTTGATGTAGTTGCATTTTATTTTATTAGTGTTATTTAAAAAAAAAACAGACAACAATAACACATGAAACTGAACAAAGTGTTACATAATGTATAACTAATATTTTACAAAGGAGACAACAAAATGACGTGAAGCATAATGCACTTTTAAGCTTTTTTGAAGCATGTCTAGATTTGATTCCTCAATCCAACTCTGTATAACTCAACTTGTAGTCTTTGGTAATATATGTTTCACAAAGCCATGCTCAAGCTATCAATATCTAAAGAACCCATTACAAATTTCAAACAACTGGAATTGCTTACACCTAAACATCACAGAGATGGGTGTTGTCAAATCTTCCAACTGTATTCAACCTAGAGCTCAGCTCTTGTGTTTCCGGAAACACTAAGAAGCTTGGCCAGTTCCTCGCTCTCATGCGCTTCTACGGTATCTGGAAAACCAGAAACAAAGACACATAATGTTTCCATAAGGAAACGACATTTTCTTGAAGGAGAAGGTGAAAGCAAGTATTATTACCGTCTGATCCTCCAGTGAACTTTCCGTTTATGAAAACATGTGGTACTGTTCGCCTTCCAAAAATCTCTCCAAGTGCACTCTGAACGGTCCATCCATCTTCTGCAAGACCCTATTTTTATACAAAACATCTGTTTAGTTCTTGAATCTCTCAATCGTTTAGTCACAAATGAATCTTCTATATACTGGTCCTTGAGAGTTCCAGAAGTAATAGAAATGTCCGAGAATCAAGATATCCAGAGAACAAAGGAGGTAAGAAACATAGTTGGAGGATTTACTTAAATCTTAAAAGTTAAAACACACCTCTTTCGTCAAGCTCGACAACATGAGGAACCTGATCCAACTCTCTGAACACAGATTTTGCTCTCTTGCAATACTTGTTCACCCAACCAAGGATTCATATTCATATATATATAGTAAGTGATCTCACTGCGTAAAATCTAAAAAGGCCAAAGGTTAAAGCAATAGAACAAATACAAAGCACACAACTGAACTCTCAAATGTCACGAACAAAAATCGAACTTGAGTCCCACATATATCTAGCTCAACATCTAGTTCAAACCATTTGTTAGGAGACGAAGCTGAGCCATGAAGAGGAATTTCATTGGATTCATACATGCAAATATGCAATGTGTTCGGTTTATAAAGCATAGTACAACGAGTCACAGTCAAGTTTCAATTGATAATGTCTAGTAACAAAACGCAAATTGAAGGCACTCAAATTCAGTTTCTGAAAAATGAAGGATCATCTATTAAAATGGCCAAGAGAGAGACGTATTGCCGTAGGATTTGGAGAACATGACGATCTTGTGGGAAGAGATAGTTCTGAACAAATTCGTCTTCTGGGGATGAAGCGTAAGAAACCACAGAAATGGATGAAATTACTGTGATGAGCAACATTGCCATCGAGAAATATCTGATCATTGCCATGGATCCCTCCCTTCTTCTTCTTCCCACTCATATTTACAGGATCGAAACTCGAATCTGTAGACGTGTAAACTTGTAAGTCGTGATGACTGATGACTACGCCGGATCGAACCTAATCTCGTTACTGTGCCGGTGAAATCTGTGGAAAACGATTGCCGTCGACGACAAGGGCTGAAAAAAAAAAAATTAGGGTTAAGAAAATTAATAATTATTTACTTTATTGTTTTAAATATTTTATTAAAATTTTATATTTATTGTATATTTAAACAAGGTTAATTTAGGATTAACATTAAATAAAATATTAAAAGGACATTTTTTGTTATTAAAGTCTTAGTAGGACAATAGTTTCTTTTTTTTCAACCTTATTAGGTAAATTTCCCTTAAACATTTACACAAATCCTTTCAAATCTCCTTTAATTGAAAAACAAGGATTTCCATCATTATAATTTTCAAAGAATTATTGTGAATTATTAAAAAAATGATTTACAGTTAAATTTCAATAGATACCAAATACCATCTCATAAGATGGTATTTGAAAGAAAAGTTAAAAGATTATTCTTTTCTTAATTTTCATAACATTTCTATCACTGTCGATGAAAAATTTAGTACGCTCTTTTCCAATTTGTTTCTTCTGTCGACTGAGAAGCAGCAGGAACACCAACGAAGAAGAAACGAAGCTGCGAATCTTCATATTTTGTAAGGAACACTATTCTTTCTCGATATATTTGGTAGTAGTTAAAAAACGAGTCTTTGTTTGCTTGCCGATTCTATGTTGCGTTTCTCTTTGGCGAATTCTACACCTGGGGATGGGTCGTGTATTAACCTTAGGGTTTTTGAGGATTCGATTTCTCTAGGTAGCCGATCTGTCGCGTCTGCATTCCTTTAAATTTTGGCTTGAATTCTTGGTATTTGTTAGATTAATCGATACCAAATATGTACTGGGAATCGTTAGAGAAGGTGTTCTCTTTCTGTGGTTCTAAGCAGATTTATCGGTGATCTTGTGTTTCAACTGAAGTTTAGTTTTCAAAATAGTGATATTTCTTCTGAATTTTACAGGGACCGATACAAGCAGAAGCCTCAAGGCTCTGCTTTTTCCTTTTGGGAATCCTGGGATGGCCTCCGCATCGGTTCCTGGAAACCAGGCTTTGCTCAGTCTCATATGGCAGCTAATTTTCCAGCTCATTTTCAGTTCACACAAGCTCAACCCATGGTCCATGCTCAAGCACAGTCTAAAGTTCAAGCAAAGTTCCAAGCTCAGATACAAGCAGGCATGACGGTGAACCAAGCCCAAGGTTCCCAAGTGATTGGGGGTGTTGGGTCCATCTTCGCCTTCTATGACTCCTGGAAGCTTAAACGTGAAGAGGTTCCAACAGAAACTGCCAATGCAATCTCCTTCTGGTTTCCGTGCGAATGACAACTCTATATCTCCCATGAGAACAATGGAGTTAACTCCTGCCGCACGGAAGAAGAAACAGAAGCTTCATGAAGAGTCGTTGCAGGAATGGGTGGCAGCAATCTTGCCCGATTCTGCCTTATACACACAACTTTTTGAGTTTGAGTGTCGGGTAGATGCTGCATTAAGTAGAAAGAAAGATGCTTTCAAGGTGTATGAAAGAGGTGTCAAGGTATCCAAGTATCCTCGTGTGAAAGAAATATGGATAACTTATCTAAAAGTTTGTCAAGAGGTATTGAAAGACAAAGGTGGAGCGGACTAGAAAGTTGTGTGAGCATGATGTCTCAATGGTAAACTAATCTGGCTTAAGGTTTTGTGTGTTGTCTATTGATTTGTACTCTATCTAACTTGTCATTTCCTTTTCAGGCTCCATCTGATGCTGATGCTGGGAGGACCTTATATATTTGCTAAGCTATAAGGGATTATGGTTTGTCCAAGCCAACCATGAAGGTATTACAATATAATGAAAGGATGATCAACATAAGCTTCTGATGCTTTAAAATTATTATTTTTTTGTTTCTAAAATGTCCTAAAACATCTTATCATTATCTCCTCAAAATTTGATAATTCCATGCTTTATATATGAGACGATGATATTGATAAATATTGGTAGTTGTTGCATTTGATTAAAAATTGTTTGAGATTATCCTATCATTAGTTATTTTATTAAATAAATAAATATATATATATATATATATATATATATATATCTAAGGTAGAATCATATCTTAGGAGAAAAAAAGAGATCGGTATCTGTCAAAAAGGTAAGAGTTATTTTGTGTTCATATTTGTTTCCATATAACATAAACGTTTCTTTGATCAAGCCTAATCAAACTTATGTTTGATCTTCTTTTTAGGGTTTTTTTCTTTTCAAGCGTAAAAATGGGAGATACACAAGAAGTAAAAAGTAAAAATTCATATTGTCCTTGGTCTCCCCAAGAGACCAAAACATTGTTGCGTTTGATGGTTGATGCTGTTAATCAGAATTGGACTGATGGAAGTGGTTCATTTAATAAACTTACCGTGGAGCAAAGAATACTACCAGAACTAAACAAAATTTGTGGATCTATAAAAACTTTTTCTCAATACAAAAATAAAACGAAGATTCTGAAACAAAGATACAAGAGTTTTGTTGATCTCCCCCCAAGTCCGTATTATCTAAAGACACTTGAAGACATCTTCCCAAAAATGGTGAATCACAGTAAATTATGGCGACAATTATTTCTCAGATTTGCTTAAACTTTTTCAGGAGAACTTGACATATTAAAGAGAAAGCAAGAAACCTTAGTACAAATCATGTTGTTCCATAAAACTTTCATTTAAGATTTTCTCAGCACATGATTGCTAAGACTTGGCAACAACAGATCACATTGGGTTACGACAGACTCAACACTAAACCAAAAACAAAAGCTAGTTACTTGATTTACTTTGCTCCTCCAAATCTTTTTCCTTCTGAGAATGTCTACAATAAAGGTTACATATACTAATTTGATTACTGTTCTTGGTGTGAGTAAATAGAGTTATTTACTATCCATTGACAACCATAAATATTGGAAAAAAAAACAGAAACTGTTAACTTACTTCTTGCTTATATCACCGTTGAGATCCATTAATAAGAGAATCATTCCACATATCTGAAGCAATGATTGCTCTCCATTTATTAGCTTGTTCTCTTTGTTGTTCTTGTGTACCAAGGAATTGATGAGAATCACTACTTGATTGGGTGAAACATTGTTCATCAGAAGTTTGTTCCGGAGGAAATTCATCTGAACGACAATTTTGATGAAGATAGTTATGCAATGCAGCACATGCAAGCACTAACTTTGTTTGTGTCTTAAATGGAAAATTAGGTGGAGATTTGCAAATCAGAAATCTAGATTTGAAGATACCAAAAATCCTTTCGACCACATTTTTCAAGCAAGCATGACGATGATTGAATAATTCTTCTTTGGTTTTGGGATCACTATCCCCTCCAGTAAATTCTTTGAGATGATAACGAGTACTTCGAAATGGAGTTAGAAAATTTCTTCGGTTGGCATATCCACAATCAGCCAAATAAAATTTTCCTAAAATTAGAAACATATAAACATAGGTGATAAGATTTTAAATAAAATAAACTAAGAAAAAATATTTTTAGATTTGATATAAGACATGTACCTTCTGGGACTTCAAATCTATTGTTACTTCTGGTTAAAGCATCATTTAACACTTTTGCATCATGAGCTGAACCTTCCCAACCACTAAGGATATATATATATATATATAAATTGCAAATCAAAATTGCATGCAGCTAGCACATTTTGGGATACAAATCCTTTTCTGTTTCGGTAGAAAGCTGATTCATTTCCTACGACCACAGCAGGAATATGTGTTCCGTCAATAGCTCCAATACAATCTTAAAAAAAATCAAAATAGAATTATTTTTTGGATAAAACTGAACAAAAAAACATGAATAAACAATTTTTACAAACCTTAAAATAGGGATAAAATCTTGTGCTTTCTCTTATTTTTGAAGGCACTACATTTCCTGGTTTGACCATCAAACTTGGGCCAATGCTATTTAAAGCCCTTAATATCTTGTTAAAGCTTTGACTTACTGCAAAACTCGATCTCTTGAATACATCTCGAGGAAGAATGTATCTCGTGCTCTGTCCAACAATAAGCAAAAATGTGACTAGCATTTTCTCAACTGAAATCCATCTTGTGTCTCTTAAAGATGTCATTTCTCGGATAAGAATACACAAATCCAGAAAACATTGGGATACATATGATATAAACTCCGAAAATGTTCTGGATCCTCAGCTAGAACATATTGTATGTATTCATTTCCCAATCTTGTAGTTGGCTTCTTAAATCGGACGTTGAATTTTTGAAAAATAAATACTGTGCTAAATAGAAATTTCTCACATGGATAATTGACATCAACAAAAGTATTTCCTCATCTGCTTGAAAGCCTCGTCTCCTTTTTTTTTTTTTTTTCTTTAGTTGTTCTTCATTCTCACTAACAAGTTGATCCATTAATGAAGAATATACGTCAGACGTCAGAGATCTCTCGTCTCTCACAAACCAACCTTGGCGAAAGAAAAAAAAAAACAGAAAATTACAATTAAGAACAAAACCACATGAAAAAGTGGAATCCTTCTTCTTCGCTTTTCTTAAATGATTAAAAAGAAAGACTGAAATTTCAATTATATAGAGTAGAGGACCAAACCACTTTAACAGACCATAGAACCCCAAAAACCCCAAAAGAATCCTTCTTGCATCGGAGGATGATAGAAGCGTATTGTTTTCTGATAATTCTTTTTAGTTTGATAATTACAATATAAATAACTAGATGTAAATCAATATAAATATTTTTTTTTGTTTCTCAAATCCCCTAAAATCTCTATATAATTATCTCCTAAATTCTCCTAGAATTTGTATTTATTGAAATTCTCGCAAATTACCAATCCAATAAGACTCCCTTAGGATTTCACATTTTAATCAAAATTATTTTACCAAATTATAATATATATATATATTTGTTTATTTATTGTATAACTAATCTTCCTAATGACAAGATTCAATTCATATTTAGTTCTTATTTTTAATAATATATTTATACATTTGAAAATTTAAGATATGAAAACATTTTAATTTGTATAAATATAATATCTAGTTTTAAAATGTTATGTGAGCGGATGATATTTTTAGTTGATTTTTTTATACAATTTTACTTTATATGAAAATATATTTATTGAAAAATTTGAGGTGCTTGCATTTTTAGTTTTAAGTAGATAATGATAATATATAATCTATTCTACTAGTTTGTTATATATGTTTATGTTTCAATATTTTATAATTAAATTTACATTTTATATGATTATAATTCTATATTTGTAATATTCAATATATAATAATATGTCTATTAAACTTGTCTTTAGTTAGTTATTTTTAATGTTTTTAATCAAAATGGATAAACTAGTCTATTTAAACTTGTTCAATTTATCAAAATATTTGACATATTTTGATAGAACAAACCGTAAAAAATTATATTATTAAAACACCAATGTGTCTCTATATGATTAAATATATGCACACACATATACATATATGTATTACTTATTTTTGATATTTTGTTTTATCAAGTTAAAATGTATTGGTGTTCAATATTAAAATGTATTGATGTTCAATATTTTTGAGTAAAAAAATTACTTTTTATAAATTAGAAATTTATATTGTTTATTTCTTTTATAATTAATCAATCTAAGGACAAAATTCATGCTTAGTTCTTTTCTGAGTATTCGGTATATGTAAATTTGAAAGTTTAAGATATGAAAATAATTTTTCTTACATAAAATATATTATATAGTTTTAATATGTGAAGAGAGCAGATAATATATTTCATGTTTCTATATTTTATGAAAAAAAAATATTTGTTAAAGTTTTAATTTGATATGTGTTAATAGTGTTATTTTAAAGTAGATAGTTGTACAGTTGTACTATATGATAAATTCTCTTAGCTTATTATATACTCCCTTTGTTCCTAATTGATTGATATTTTAGCATTTTCATACATATTAAGAAGACAAATTAAAACATGTTCATAAATACATCGTTTTTTGTTATTTACAGTTTTCTATACTTTTAAACCAATAAAAATTTAATAAATTTTATTATCTATCTTGAAGTTTACAATTCATCATCAATTATGGATAAAAATGCATAGAAAACATAAAACATCAATCTTTATGAAACAAAAATAAAATCTAGAAAATCAATCTTTTAAGAACGGAGGGAGTATATTTTTATTTTAGTATTCATATAAATAAATTTTATTTTTATATAATTATAACTATATATATATGAAATTTAAAATATGATAATATTCTATTAGACTTATATTTTATAAGTTACTTTGAATATGTTTTTATAATCAATTAATTTATTGAAAATGGAAATTTTATATTTTATAAATTAGAAACTTAATAATAATACATTTAAGCTTTTCATATTTTTATTTTTTTAGTTTAAATATGTTCAAAAATATATTTATTTATGTCATTTGATATGTACGAAATTTTGATTTTCTGATTTATAAAAATAAGTATTAAATTATTTGATTTGGTCACATATATATATATATATATATATATATATATATTTATATATATATATATATATAAATTAGGGAAATGAGACCCATTACTTTTAGTGACATTCATTTATTCACATAATATATTATATAACTATTTCATTAAAAATCAATAAGATTTTTTTTTAAAAAGCAAAAATCAATAAAAGAAATTAATATTTCACCGTTGTCAAAAAATTAATATTTCACCAAAATATTATATAATAAAAACGGATTTAAAAACAATTAATAATATAATATACTAGTATGATTCATTCGCAGCATGTGTGAGCACAAATATTAAACATAAATATTTTTTAAATAAAAAATTATCAATTAATTTTAAAACAATAATAATATTATAAAAATCTATATGAGACTATTTATAATATACATTATTAAATTGTAATGATATATTTTATGTATATTTTAATTAAAATATTTTATCATTTATATATAAAAATTCAAAATTTACATAAATAATATGAATTTACTATATAAAATTTAAAATAATATTCACTAATATTTAAAAATATTCATAAAAGTTTTGATATTTCTCATCTTATTTTTTTTTTATGGAAGGTTATTTATATCACTAAAATAAGAAAATAAAATTATAAATATTTTATTATTTATCATCTCATCTTAATTTTTTCATTTTTATTCAAGGTTATTATATATCCAAAATAAAATTTAAAAAAATCTTCACAAATATTTTATATTTATCATCTCATTTTATATTCAGGGTTATTTATATCTCCACAACAATGTTTTTTTAAATAATAATAAATTATCAATATAATTAAAGTTAAACATTAATTAGCCTAAATTTATTAATGATAAATTAGTAATCAGCTATTTTGAGAGTAAATATAAGGCCAAAAACACTTTCTAATTAATATAAAGATAAATAAATCAAATATAAGTTTAACAAATATATAATTAAATCTCTAATATAACAATACATTTTTTTTAAAGACGTTTGTGTGTATAGAGAACTCCGTGATCAAGGAAAAGATCAATATCAAACTTAGAAACAATTCTCTTTCATGCGGTCACAAAGGCGATCATATTATTTAACGCTGATCTCTCTTAAGGTGATTGCAATACCCTGTGATGATGGATTTAAAATGTCTGATGACGAAGTTCTCATCAATGATCATCCTCTCCAACGTTTTAGCAAGTAGAATCTGTAACGGTTCTCTCTCTTTTTCATGCGATCAAATCAAAAATCTCGTTGTTTCCTGCTGGTTCACTATTACGGAAGTTCCCAAGCCCTAGCATGGTTGGCTTCAGTCGGTGGTGGTTATTCTAGGCGATCTATTAAGACAAGTCTGTTCTCTCTCCTTAAAGGAATAGTGATTGGTGAGCGGTTTCTTAACTGTTTCATCATAATTCTAGTTATAGGCAATAATGTGACAAATTTCATTGGAATCGACCACATATTGCCTTCTATCTCCACGCTAGACTTCAGTTTCAATCTGATGGCCACTTCTGCAGTGAATATTGGTGGTTCTTGGTGAGTTTTTGTAATTTAGTGGTGATATATATGTTAGTTATGGTTAATAATGGTGGTTCTTTTTAACATTAAGTGCATTGCTATGAAAAGAAATTCCATGGAAATCACCATAGAAGAGACAATGGTCTGGAGTTGAAGGTGCACCATCTTTGTTGTATGCAATACTCATACAATTGTTGAAATTAGCATTCCCCAAATTTATTTTCTCAATAGAATCAACACATTCGATTTTTTTTTTTTAAATATAGATCTAATTTGAGAATGTATTACAACAAAGTAAATTGGTGTTTAGATTTTTGAGTGTCATTTTAAGAATGATATCCAAAGTAAAGATCGCATCAGATCAACAAAGAAATATAATAAAAGGATATATGTTAGCAAATAATGCTTTTGTTTATTGTGTTTTCAATATTTTAACTATGTTTTGGTTGTATTTGTAATAATTTTAGTAATCTCTTATGTAATTTTGTATTCTATATAAATAAAGATAGATGTTATAAAAAAAAAATTAAAAGTGAATTTAAGATTACATAATATGTTTCTTTGGATATAAAAAGAAATTCACTATGTAAAAAACACATATTTAAAATTTAATATTATATTTTATGAGTGTTAGATTAAAAATTCATGTTATCGTATAAATTTAATAAATATAAATAATTTCAAATATATTTTACACATATAATTATGGTATATAAAATAATTAAAAACTGATAATTCTTAAGTATATTATTTCTCAATTTCTGAAAGAAGAATTATTAAGATTTATAATGACTCAACGGACAAAATATGGTTTAACTAGTTGGGAAGACGACAAAAAATAAGATAATTAAATAAATTTAAGTTAAATATATAAATATCCAATGTCAGGAATTATATGTGGAGCAAGAAAGTTTATTAAATTTATTTGTAACAGTAATATATTTTTAGACTTTTTAATAAGTAAAAATTATGAAAATAAGATATTAAATATTTAAAACTAGAGATCAAAGTATATACAATGCGAGAATTTTGCTAACATTATCTGATGTTCAAGTATACAAAATAGTTTAACAAATCATTAAAGAAAATTCTACAAAGATGAATTGGTGAAAATAATTATATAATATGTGAGCAAATAGAACTAAAATAAATGTTATGGGACGAATGAGTGCAATTGCGAAGATGACTAAATACTCCTATTCGAAAACGCGCCGCCGAGGCCCGTTTACTAGCCGGAGAGTCGTACGGCGGCGGCCAACTGTCGCGACTTGCTATAAATCGGCGCAAAAATCGGACTGGAAAAAAAACCTCAAGTTTTCATTCAATTCGAGTAAGAAATCGAGTTTTAGGTTACAAATCTTTAATATTTCATAAAACCCATAAGAAAACGATGTGAAATCATGTTAGACTTGGAAAAGAATGTTACAAGGGAAAATTATGTTAAATTGTTGCAGAGAGAAAGGTTGAAGATAGAGGTATTTACGTAATTGTATAATTCATTAAATAAAAAACGAAAAAAGCAAAAAAGGGACAAATGCTGGGGTCGAACTCCCTACTAGATAAGCAAATGGAACGCATAAACCACTAGGCTATGATTATATAGAAGGAATAATTAAATATTAAATTACTAAATTATGGTTTATATTCAAACTTTCTGTAAAATAATTTATTTATATAATAATATTTATATTTATTTATCATTTAAATTTTCTATCTTAGGATTTATTTTAAATAATATATTTTTAATATTATAAATTTTAACATTTCATATTATCAATATTTTAAATTAAAATTTTACATAACGCGCGGGTTTATAAATCTAGGTACTGTCAATAGTAAAGAGTTTTACAATATACATAGTTTTTAAAGTTATATTTGAATTATTTTTTTGGAGACAAATGTATTCAAATCTCAAATTTGAGAATTTTCCCAAACATTTTTTTGAAAATTATTGATTATATCAATAGAACCTAATAAAAAAATATTTAGAAGGATATGAGAGGAATTTTAACTACAATGGTATTTGAAAAATAAAAAAACTCAAAAAATTGTAACCTTGAATGCCAAATTTTCTATGATTCTTAATCCAATAAGCCCTCTTAAGTTCTATCAAACTTCTTTATTTTTTTTAGTTTTAGAACCATTAAAGGTTTAAAACATACATATCCATATATTAAAAAGAGACTTATTCTGCGCTACTTTATATTCAAATTTGTTTTAATTATATTATCCTTTCAAATATTTAGTCAGATTTTTTATTCTATCATATATATTGTTGTTGTTTTGATTTTCCGGTTATGTTATTTGGTGTTAATAGTTGGTTGATCGTTTATATAATAGTCTTAAGTAATATCTCCTCATGTTAATAGTTGCATGTGTAATATGCATGTTTACATTGTCGTATTTTTAAATTCATGGAAGTTTACATATGTTGTTTATCTTGAGTATCATATTCTTTGTTGCCTAAACATTGTATATTATATATATACTTTTTTTTTGAAATAGTATAAGTAGAACATGTTTGTCCTAACTTCAAATAAACGATAAAAACATCAATAAAAGATATGTTGTTTACATTCATTTCTTAAATAAGAAATATTAAACTTGGTTTTTCAAAAATTGTATTGATTCAAAAAATGTTACTTTCTCTTAAATAAATTATTAAAAAATATATTGTTTACAATGAGTTTGAATCATATAGCATCAATACTATTAAAAAATTAAAGTCAAAAGAAAACTAACCTTATGGTCATGTGTTATTTACAGGTTATGCCACTGGATTTAAAAAGGTAATTTAAATTTTCATTAAGGGTAAAATCGGGTTTTTGTAAATGTTACAAACGAATTGAAAATCGGATCCGGGTCTAAGAATATGGATACACGCGGATCTAACATTTTTTAAATCTGGACCCTACATTTTTAATTGATCTAATCCTAACCGTACAATTTGTAAAGCATATATTAGTAACAATTTGATTTGGCCTTTGAAGCCCAGTCTGAATTTAACAAACAAATAATCCAAGAAGCCCATCTGAAAATTTAACCTGCACAAATATGACAATTTGTTTAGTACAGATTCAATGTAATCTACCTAAATATAAAACCGATTGACATACGTGAATAAGTTTTGCAAATATTAGGTATATGTATAACGTTTCATATACTACATTATTATATTTTATATATATATATTTTTTGTGCCTTTTTTATAAAGATTTGTTTATTGTTTAAAAAAAAATTATGATTCAAATTATTTTAAATAAATATAGTTTTCTTAAATTCTAAAATATTAATATCTAAATTAATGAATACAAGAAAATTTAGTATTCAAACAAAAAAATTAGTTATTACAAATACATTTTTGGGTATGAATGTTCAATTATTAAACCACTACTTTTATTAGTACAAATATAACTTACTAAATTCAAAGAGAATTTATCAAACTGACATTTTCAAAAATAAAACATTAATTAAATATTTTATTTATAAAAAAAAATCCGCGCTTTTATAGCGCGGGTCAAAATCTAGTTGATCTATTAAATTTTTCTCTCTTAAATGAAAAAATGTTAATCTTGAAAATATTAAGACTAATGCTAGGTGTTATCCCACATTAGGTGTTGTCTGGCCAACAAAAAAATCTTGTAATGCTAGGTGTTATCATGCGCTAGGTGTATATTTGATTTTTTCTAATATTTCTCATAATTTGCTTTTGAAAAATGAGGTGAAATTGTCATAAGCATATGTATGTTATTTGTTATTTTTTGATGGTTAAAAACTAAACTTTCTTCAAAAAAATTGAAACCATGAACCGGATATACGAAAAAGCAAAACCTCTAATTAGTAGTTGTTCGAATGTCTTGGAAATATTTTTGAACTGGTTTGTATCTAAAGCTAGAATTAATGGTTACAACTTTTTCTTTATGCCCGTCTCTTTTAAACAGAAAATTGTTATTTAAATATTGATATAAGTTTTGGTAAAGAATATACTTGTGAATTAGTAATCTATTTCTGATTTTGAAGTATTAATTTTCGTTTTTGTTTCATCTCTTCGCTTCTTTTTCTTTTATCTTATTTCCTTCTTTTGTAATTTTAGTTTTTGGAATTCTTTACCATTAGTTAATAAGATAAACTGATAAAGCACATGATGCATTCATCCAAGTTCCCTATCATGTTTTTAATAGTTGTAAACATGAGATAAATGTGAAATTGTAACTACTTATAGAGTGATTTTCTGATTTGACCACATTTATATATCTTTCATTATTTTTCTAATATATATCCACAAACCTTCAGTGACCAAAAAATGTTAGCGCTGCCACCAACTAAGCACATAATGGAAGGTTTGAGTATATATTTAAAGGAATTAAGTTTTAGAATTTTGAAGGACACTTTAGTTAATTTAATGCAAATCATTTGAAGAATTTTGCAAAAACCAAAACTCTAAAGTAGAAGAAGACGGTTCTTCCACATCTCTTGTCCTCTTTGGTGAACCAAAATTAGATATAGTTAAATCAGACAAATAATCAAATAGACAAATAGTCACAATTGAGCCATTCAAACAATAGGCTATAACTTGAGTCACCTAAGCAAATTATATTTAGCGGATACAGCGTCTTAAACTCTATACCTCATAAGTTACTTGAGTTATAATGGAGTTGATATATACTTAGCAAGTTCCACAGAGCAAGCTTCTTCTCCTTCTTCGTATAACCTCAACCTCATGAATGTCTCACAAAGCAAGCTTATTCTTTCTCCTTCTTCACTTTCTCACGTTCATCTTATTTACTTCAGTAACTCCGCTGTTTATTTCCCCTGACTCACTTGACATGATGATTATAACTTTTTAGTTTCTGAAGTCTGATCTTAAAGATTCATTACCTCGTTTTCATATAGTTGCATCAAGTTCTTGCTTATTAAGCAGGCTTCTTCCTTCTTCTTTCTTTGTCTTCTCAAGTTCTTCCTCTTGTCTCTTCACTGATTCCTCCATCTTTTTCCTTTATGTCAGTTGCTCGTTGACTCTTAGTAAGATTTGACTCTCTTCTCTCTATTTGACATGTGAGTGCACATCTGTGAGTCTGACCACTTTTGACTCTCTTCTCTCTCTTTGGCTAGTCTAACTCTCTCTCCAGAGCTTTCACTTCCTCTCTAATGTTAGAACCAGAACCCTAGATTATCACATTCATCGTATCTGCTTCCAAACCTCTCTCTCGAAAACTGTGAGAATGAAGACTTTCCAAGCTTCTTTCTCAGTCTTTGTACAGAGAAATCCATCAAGTTATAAGCTGCAACAACGTTCTTCCCGAGTGAGAACTTTTCAAGAACCTGTGTACCTTCGTTCATGAATCACATATTCCTAATATGAATCAGATAAATCCAGCCAAAAATCAATCGTTTAATAAACGTAAATCTCATAGCCACCGATCGATCCAATGATCAAGAGAATAGTTTAGAGTAGGGCTGTCAAACGGTCGGTCGTCCATGGTCTAGCCCAGTCCAATTCATTATGGACGGGCTATGGTCATGACCAAAAAAAAAATGGTCTAAATGGTCTTTGGACAAATTTTGTTCGTGGTCGAAATGGGCATGACCAAATGGACATTGGTCATGCCCAAATTATTAAAAATCTAGGGTTACAAATTTTTTACTTCAAAACAAAAATCAGGTTTTTTTTTTGTAAAATCAAAATTTTCCGCTAAAATTGTAAATTGACTTTTCCGGTCAAATCCGTAAAATTGACGTTTCCACTAAAACTGTAATTTTGACTTTTTCCCGCAAAACCCGCAAAATCAAGTTTTACTATAAAACCACAAAATCATGTTTTACCGTCAAACCCGCAAAACCGAGTTTTCCTGCCAAAACTGAGTTTTACCACCAAACCCGCAAAACGTCTTTTCCCACCAAAACCGCCAAAATCGCAAAACCGAGTTTTCCCGCCAAATCCGAAAAACCGAGTTTTCCCGCCAAAACCAAATTTTCCCGCCAAAACTGCAAAACCGAGTTTTCCCGCCAAAATCGCAAAACCGAGTTTTCCCGCCAAATCCGGAAAACTGAGTTTTCATGCCAAAACCGCATAAACAAAATTTTCCGCCAAAACCGCAATAACGAGTTTTTCCGTCAACACCACAAATTCGATTTTTCCGGCCAAAAATGTGAAATTGACTTTTCCGCTAAAACCGTAAAATGATTTTTCTTGCCAAAATCGCAAAATTGAATATTAAATAGCATTTACAATCAATTTTAGATTGTACTAAAATGGGCTGTCCATGGTCATGTCCAAATGGACATGGTCTTTATTGGGCATGGACATTTTTTGGACCATTGCCCATTTCAGACTGACCAATTCTAGCCCAAAACGAAATGGTCAGTTTGGTCAAGCCCAAATGGGCTTTGGACGGACCATTTGACGGTACTAGTTTAGAGGCTATCCAAGGAAAAATAAGAAATCAGATCGTAGATGCTGAGGAAACGCTTACTTTCGGTTTTCTATGAATCGCTTCTGTTTTTATTACCTTAGCTCCGTGAAGAATTCTTCAATCTCTTCTGGCGCCCGTTTCTTGGTCACTTCCGGTGGCCTTTACCTGCATCCCTCTCTGTCGCCATTGATGATTTCGTCTATGTTGTTGCTCCTAAAGCTTCGCTCACTGGACTTCACTCTTTCCTGCGACAAATGCCCCCATAAATAGCAGAAACAGATGAAAGAAACGCAGGGATCAATAGGCGTGAAGAAGGGGAAAACAAAACGATCAAACATTTGGAAAAATAATTTGAAGAGAGATTATGTACCTCAAATTTCTGGTACTGAAGGATGATGTGATTTGATGAGCCTACACAACAGAGGAAACAAACGGAAAGAAATATCAATGGAAATTTACAGATTTCACGCTTTTCTCCGTCGGAGAAGAATAAGAAGAAGACAGCGAAGAGAATCCAGAGAACAACGGAAATGAAACGAAAACCCCCGAACATATCTTAGAAAGGTAAACCATCTGCTATGGTTCTTCCTCCGGAAGATCTACACCGGCGTAAAGCAAGGATTCTTCCATTTATCTCAGTTCCAAGTAACGTCGGATTAAGTGCTGTGGCTTATTTAAAGACATTGAAGTGGCTTGGAACATAATTTAAGTGGGGGAGTTGAGACGGTAGAGATCCTGAGATTTGTGCGTAACGGTTGATCTAAATGCTAATCGAATGCTGGGCCATGAATGTAGTAAACTGAAACGGAGATGGAAGGTTAGCCGGAGATCTACGGTGGGGCTTGTCGGTCTGGAGATTTTTTTTTTGTGTTTTGAGAGAAGAAGGCGATGAGTGTAGCTTTCTAGGGTTTGAGTGGGTCTGGGCTAGTATAGTTAGGCCGTTAGCAAAGCCCATTAGTGGACGTCACCAGAATGCGTTTTTAAAAACCTTATTGGATTCTGATATATAATATAGCATAGGAAATCCATTTACGAAGCCCATTAGCATGAGCTAACATCTACGAAATTCAGACGGAGGAAGGTGCCACGTGGCGCTGCGGAAGCAGCCTTGCATTGTCCCACGTGGACACATGCAGAGGCCTCAAATAGCTCATATTATATATTAGAACTAGAGTTTATTCCGCGCTACGCGCGGATTGCATATTTAAATTTGTTGTAATTATATTGTTTTGATTTTTTATTAGTTTTATTTTAATTTTGTATTATATAAAGTTTTGTATTATTCTTTGTTTTCTCAAACGACATGATTTTGTTATAATTTTGGAAAAAGTGGGTGATGTCGAATGGTGACTGAAAGTTTATTGGACTGATAGTTGTCTTTCTTTAGAATTTTAGTTGGGAGAGGTGGAAACCAAGTGACTTTGAATATGTTGCCCATTTGAAGCATACAAATATTAGATCTTTAGACATGCATAAAATTAACATAAGGCCAAGTTGGAAACCTTAGAAGTCATTGTCATTTGTTCAAGAAAACTTATGGCGGCATGTAGTATATTGTACTTGCGAGAATGCAAAGACCAAGCCAGATTATTGTATTGTTTGAATGACAAATGTCTGTATAAATACAATAAAAACTCTATAAAATAGTAATATGAGAGCATTGATATTTTAATAATTTTGAAAATTATTAGTTTATAAAAAAGCTGATTCCAAATAAATTTATTAACTAATCGAATAATTAGTTGATCAGTTATTAGTTTATAGAGTTTCGTCGCTACGTGCGAGTTGTAATTTAAAATTATTGTAATTATATTAGTCTTCTTTATTAATTAGATTTTGATTTTGTATCATATTGTTATTAATAGTTTTTCCATTCTCATTATTTATATTATTTGTTTAAAAAACCTTGAGTACTTGGTGATTACGTTTTTTGTTTGCATTCCTACTATTTTATGGCCAGAAATTTAGAATACAATATAAAATATATATTTATGGTTAAGTAATTTTATTATTTATTATCTTTAAAGTGTAGCATATATGACATCAGTTTTTAAAAAAAACTACAACATATAATTATTAAATGAGAAATACAACCCAACAAAATTAGATTATATTCATGCTTCTCTTGTTCTTCGAATGTTGTTGTCCACTTGTTTATTGTATGTATGATGAAATATGATATCTAGTAGTGTGATTTTGTGTGAAGTTTTTAATAACATTTATAGATTTGTTAAAGAAGAATTTTGTTGCTGATGTTAGACCGAATAGTTATTCCCTTGTATTGTATTTCTTTGTAATGTGTATATAATATACCATAAATGATAATATAATTTTTATGTAGATACCTTTATATATTTTAGGGTTGATGTTTGTCACCAAAATGATCTAGTATTTCCAATTTTTTTGTGGCCATTATTTTGCGAAAATATAATGCTTGTTTATCTCATATTGTGATCAGTCTTACAATCTGTAATTATTTTTAAGCCTATCATAGTCTATGTTTTCTAC
This sequence comes from Orychophragmus violaceus, assembly GCA_030180135.1. NCBI lineage: Eukaryota > Viridiplantae > Streptophyta > Magnoliopsida > Brassicales > Brassicaceae > Orychophragmus > Orychophragmus violaceus. Next base: position 80,722,136 of record CM058230.1, read on the forward strand.
AGTGAGTTTTGTAGATTTATTTCATGTATGATGCTTATTTTACTGGGTAACATCTTGCAAAAAGTTGAAAACTGGTAGGGTTATATAATTGTTTAATATTTATCAATTTAATTATTATAATGTCTCTCAGAGGCTAGTCTGGCTATCTATTTGTTTAAGTGGCCTTATGTTGAAAGTTTATGCACTATGGATCAACACTTTGTGTTTTATATCCACCTCTATTTTCCATTAACTAAATGTGGAACAGTACGGAATCTTAAACATCACCTCTGAGATTGTTTGATCTTGCTAATTTTGTCGTATGATTTGGCATATTTTTTGTGTCACACTTTTTAAAAATAACCTCAGGTTTATTTGTACAACGTCTTGAGAGACGGTCAGATGGTGGTTGCTATGTTAGGAGAAGCCAGTTACTGACACAGACTGTTCGCCGATAGTCACACATTGAGGAAAGTTTTGTGAACCACAACACATGAACTTCCATCTGTGTCTATTTGTTCGGAACAGAAGTATAGACTACTAATACCAGAGATTGCATGTTTTCCCCAACCACATATTAATGTATATTAAATTATATTCAAGAGTTTGCCTTTTATAGGACGCCCAATAGAATGGCTCTATCAGTTTGTACTATCTGTAAACAGAAAACCACAATACGATGAGTCTGATAATGAAGACCGAGTTGGGTAAAGGTTGATAATAACAGAAAGCACAATACGATGGAGTACTATATAAGCAGGATTTCAAAAATGGTTAAAGATAAACATAATTGCCGTAGATATGCAGGTAAAAGATAAATGATTTCCAACTTAAAAAAAAAGATTTCCAACTCTTGAATTTTTCCTCCCAACGTATTTGCATGAAATTGGTAAACATGTTCATTCATGCCACCAATGCTGTTAACACCTAGGAAGCACGGGGACGCCTGATTGGCGATGTCTCCCGCTTTGGAGACGTTTCGGGGACGGGGACGTGGTGGGGACACGGTGGGGACGTCTCCGTCACGCTTTGATAAATGGGGACGGCTAGTGTTGGATGGGGACGGTTCGGTTTGAAAATGGGGACGGTTCGGGAACGTATCCACGTATAATTATGTTAATTTTTCCAATTTCAAATTTAACCAATTTTAATACCAACAAAAAATGTTAATTTTCCAAAATAAAAATAATTAAAAAGGTAAGCAAAATCTTAAACTAGGTTGAATACGAAGAGTCTTCAACTCTCGACTCTATTATCTCGTATCTTTTTCATCTATTGCATTTTTCATGATATCAATCAAGCAAGTATTAGCTAGTAGGTAAGTCTCTCGATTCTCTCATCTGTTTTGTTTATGTCTATACCTTCTCTTATGTATGATTTTGTATTTTTATTGATATTTTATAGGATATATAGTATTTTATCTTATAATATATTCTCCGTACTTATGCCGTCCCCGCTTTTATAAATTTTGAGTTTTGCCGTTTCTGTACCCGTTCCCGTCCCCGCTTTCCGTCCCCGTATCCGTCCCCGCTTTCCGTCCCCGTATCCGTCCCGGTGCAACATAGGTTAACACAAAGAACACACTACAATAGGGTTTAGGATCATGTATCTGCAAAGGAGACTTTCTTGTGAACAGTATCATGTCTCACTTTTGTTCCAAAAATCTTCTTGTTGAGCCTCAAACTCGACTCCTTTCTCTCTCAAGGCAATTTTTGTCCTCATGGCGTAAGGACTTGCCCAGAAATCCAAAACCACAACTTTTCCATTTTCTTTCCCCATTGTTGGTTTGGTTCTATAGTATCCTTTCCAGTACTACACAACATATATATATATATATATATATATATATACTTATGTTTGATAGCTGAGAAGTAAACATGGTGAAGACGTAGGAAAGATGTTAGATTAAATAATTAAAGAATGTGCTGTCCACACGATCGTGGAATCAATGCAAAAAGTTTATACCTTTTTTATTCTTTTGTTTATTACATGTGATTACTAAATTTGACTTACAATAATCTCAATGCAAGAACCATGGTACTGAGCAATTTTATATGAACAAATCCTCTGTAACAGAAACTCCTAGTCTCGTGTTCTCTCCAATGCCTCAAGCTTGAGAGAAGCACTACACAAAAACACACAAAAACAGGAGATGAGAAAACATAAACAAAGTTAATTTCTTGATCAGAGTAAAGGAAATTTCTCCCTCTGATTCATGAAAATTTATGCTTTGCTATTTGAATGCAAATTAGGTGTTAAAATCTCGAAACATGAATCTCTCATGAAACAGAGAGAATATAGATAAGTCTAGGGAATCTTGTATAAGTCCGTGCATCGGGAGAACATGAATCTCTCATGAAACATAGAGAATATAGATAAGCCTTGGGAATCTTGTATAACTCCGTGCATCGGGAGACTTCGAACACAGCAAGGTTGACGATGAACCTTTCCTCCAACATTTGACGGTAGTGGGATGACCTCGCGGCTGGGGTGAAGCCATGTATGACCGTATTTTGAAGACTTACGATTTGAGATATTAATTAAGAGTTGGAAAAGTGGCTAGCTAGTTTTTATCGATTAAAGCTTCAAGATGAGTAAGAGGCTTAACTGCCACTTCTAGAGAAAAAGTGATAAAAAATGCCACTTTCAGCTAAAATTATAATTTTAGCTTTAATGAATGATTTGTCAGGATTAAATAGCATTGAATCGGTATAGATTTGTAAAATACACGGTAGTTCAGGTGGTCGCGCGCGTCCCTGTGCGCGCGTCGCGTCCAGGGTTCGAATCCTCCTATTGCGGTACAACTGGAGGATTATTATGTCAGTTGTACCAATACTGGTACAACCAGTACATCTGGGGGGCAGTTGTACTGGTACTACTGGTACATCTGGGAAGCGATGCTGATCATTGAGTGGCATGTTGGCCACTAATTTCTGAGAAAGTGGCATTTGTGCCATTGTTCCCTTCAAGATATACCTTTTTCTCAGAGATAGCGTGGAGGAGAAGCAATTCATCATCGGTAATTTAGTCCAAACAAATAAGCGGGAAAGTTAGATTTCACTGACAAAACAAACGAAGTATATATTGTTCTCGACAGAAAACTCGACTCTTTGACGGTGAATGATTAAACTCTTTGCAAACTAAAGAAAAGCAAAAGCAAATGGGCAAGCTAACCATAACGCGGGACGCGTGCTCACATTTGTGAGGAGTGATCTCAGCTCCAACAGACATATATTCTACACAGAGATCGAAATCGGGAAAGACAACACGTTTGACCCTGATTTTGCCAGTAATATCTTTTTGGCAGTAATCGCAGTTGTATTTCCCTCCTCCTTCGGTACCTGGAACTGTCGCCACAAAAATAATGTTATTGAGTAAATAAAGATAAATGTTATAGGAGAAGGCTTGATGAGAGTATTTTTAACCATAGTGGTAGACTAAATATTCACCACATCGGCCGCATTGTTCTTCTTCCTCGTCCTGCAAAAAAACAGTGAAAGTTACAATCACAAAGATGAAAGATAATGAAGACTATTCAAAACTTTTCTAAAAGCCACAAAATTTGAAGCGATGCTCATTTGTCCCAACTGAAAATCAATGATAACTCCGCAACAAAGTTTGCAATTCAATCAATTTCGATAATTTGGAGGAAGCACAAGTTGGAAATTACAAAAGAGTAAAAACCCAAATCGGGAAAATCAAATTGTAAGAATAGAAGCATACCTGGGTAGGGTCTTCGAAATTCTGGAAGTTCCCACGGGAGCCACCCTTTGATGCCGAAGCAGAAAATCAGTTTTATAAACCCAAACAATGTCAAGTCGAAGTAGGGTACTTGGGGTTTCACTACGTAGAAGAAAAGATCCGAACGGAATTCAACAACAATCGGTCGGATCTCTAATAAATATTGGCGGTGGCCTTAGTCGTCACCTCTCTCCTTCCTCCTGGACATGCCGATCGACACCACTCTTCCACCTTCCCATGGCTTGAAGTTACAACGCCTCAGAGATTCGTCAATTCTAATATATAATGAGAGGAGGTTTGCAGCAGTTTGGTAAGCTTGAGATTTATGGTTAGTAGTGTGAGCGTCCATGGCTGGTGGGGCTGAATGAGCATTTATACAGTAGGGAATCCGATAACCTAAAAGCGATTAGAAGTGGAGAGGTCAATGAATTGAATGAGGATGGGAGCCAAAGTGAGGGGTCTAGGATTAATTGCCGACGGTTAAGTTTTGGAGAGAAGCACCAGCCTGAGATTTCCGTTGTTGAAGGGTTGGAGAGGAAAAGGTATGGATGGCTTAGGGTTGAAAAAAATATTGGGCCTAGAGATAAAGGAAAACGCAGACTGGCAGGTGAATGATTCTTTGGGCCAAATATTTGTTAACAGTTGAACGACCCAAATGGTTTTAATAGGAATAGAGTGACGTGGAGCCTCTCGGGAGAGATATACCCAATTTTTTAATAAAGATGCTGACATGGCAACCAGGGAAGAGTTGTGTATTTGCTGAGGTGGACACTCTCAGAAGCCTCAATCTTCTCTCATTATATATAAGGAATTCCACGAGCCTGAATATTCATTCTGAAATTTTCTTCTTTGTTTCACAAATTCGAATGATAAAACTAGATGGATAATACTGCACATTAAGTTAAATATTGTAAATGGCGGGTTGGTAATACTGAAAACAAAAAATACGGGTCAATGATGCTGCGATTAATTTCAATGAAAAATCAATGGCTTTCCTGTATTTTTAAAAATATTATTACAGTTATATATATATATATATATATTCCGGTCCATCAGTTAAACAGTCCATTAAAGATCGAGGACATTAGAAGAGAAATCGGCCAACCACTCTATAGTTCGGCGACGGCGTCCCAGCCAACCTATTTGAAAAAAAAAAATTATTAACGACAAATTAACATATTTATAAAATAAAAAAGATAAACACAAATCTCGTAAATGAAAAAAATCTAGATTATTCATATTTTAAATTATTGTATCGGAGAGATCTAGGGAATAAATCCTAATTTTTTTGATATAAATATTTTTTTCTTTATGCGGGAAAAAACTAAGTTCACACATTGTAATAAAAGCCCTAGAGCAAGAGATCAATTCGATTTCGATTCTAAAGATCAATAAATACTATATTTTTTTCGGTGTTTTTGTCATTGTCGATCTTCCCTTTTATGGTACGAATATATCCAAAGTCCCCACAGCCTGCGCCAATTATTGATTCACGGAATCACAACGATCAACTCAATAAATTGATCTTAAGTTTAGGAACCTGGACAACTTGAATCAAAAGACTAACATGCAATAATGAATTGGCATACAAGAGGAACAAGCAACACTAGTGACATCACCAACGCTAACAACACAGTGGGAGGAGAACGGGCCCAGTCAAACCCATTCTAACAAGGAGATGAATCCCGTAACAAATCAACAACCTCAGGGTCATAGGATAACGCGGCAGCCATGGGAAACCTAAACTCCCTAACTGCATCAGTAGCAGGAACAACTCAAGTGGCAACTACGACTATCTATAGGCGCGCATGCGACAAACGGCACCGACAAAGCGCATGAAACAAGCACCGCAATGCCAACCACTATAACTGGAAACCAGTGAAGATACAACAAGCTGGAAGGTTAGCTACGATAGCAGCTGGATCAGTCAAGCTGTGAAACAACACTTGCATCAACGACATAGATCATATAGAATATGAGTTGGAGTTGAAGAATATGGAAGCTGAGGATGCTGGTAGCTGACTTAGGACAAAGCTAAAGGAGAGTAGCTAAGCTGGACAAGTAGAACAAAGAAGATACATACGAAATACACTTGAAAGATCTAGAAAAATAAGCTTTTTACTGAAAAAGATAAATGGAAATATTCCTAAGGGTAGTTAGGAAAGTTGTAAGATGACCTATGAAATATAAATAGTTCATGTAGGGCATCTACGCTTGGGCGCCGTTAGAGAGAGAGATTGCTTTTAGTAAGGGTTTGAGAGTTCTTATAAGCGAATCAAGCTTGGGACTAAGGGTGAATCTAAGGAGTTTTGAGATCATTGTTAGATCGAAAAGCAGGCGAGAGACTAGATTGTTAAGGTGAAACAGTAAGTTTGTTTTGCAATAAAAAGTCTTTAAAAAAGAATACCATGTGTTATTTCATGTATTACGTAGCTCTCACATTTACAACCAGAGCATGACGGAGACGCTTCAGATGCTCATGAATCGAATGAACATGATAGACAAAGAGGCGAATGAGTGAATCACCATGATCGCCACTCAACAAGACTTGCTCCAAGACAACTTGCTTGGACTCCAAAGCATGCTTACAATGGAGCAGACCCCGGAGCAAGTACCGCCTACTAACGCATGTTTTAGGATGCACCTCAGATGACCACGAGCTCGACAATAAACCCGATAGGCATCACATCCACTTTGGTCAACCCAACATCAATACAAACAATCAGCTCACGACTATATTGGTACGCTATCTACAATTCCATCTTGGGAATCAGACCACTTCAAGGCTAAGTTTCATCAGCGAACGGAAAATCCATCATCTCTCCAAGCCGAAAGGGAAAAATAAGATCTTAACAGGACCACTAATTATATAGAAAACTCCCGATGGAAGTGGAAGCACCGACAAAATAAACGCACCTCGAGATGACAAGAACTACTCGATAACACTGAATCATCATTGTAATGACCCTGCTGGAAGCTAAGTACGACCACAAAGTCAATGACGAGGAAAAGCGGGAAGAATGATTTGAAAACCTTCATGGAAGAAATAATAAGAGTTTTGGTCAAGGTAAAAAACAGAAACGGACGAGTGAATCGGAAGACAGCTCAAAGCACCTCCGAGAACACCGACGATAAAAACGGCCGATGAAGCTAAAAATCTCGAAACGACCCTGAATTAATTCAAGACTCAAGATGGACTCTACTATGATGTTTGGTCACAGAAAATCCAGTTGGCCTAAGAAGAAACAAATATTTACCACAACGGCCTTAAAACGGTATGTACGGCTAAACAACGTGAATCGGTAAGGACCGATATGCAGAACGATGCTCCAGCAGATCAGCCACGTCAACCTGAGCACCTTTGGAAGAGGATAAGATCATTGTCAGACCGTGTGCCTCACTCCCATTGGTCACCAGAATTCATTCTTATCCAAAACAAAATGGGTGATTTTTGTTTACCGATTTTTCTCCTACAAAAACGAAGCTGGTAGAGAAATGGCCTGATCCTATTGTACCAGAACCCTGCCGACCTGACATGCACCTAAATGTCCTAATTTGATTGGATGAACTTCCCAAGCTGGAGGAGAAGTGTTTCGACCTCATTGAACCATTATCCCTACTTGTCAGGCTGTGAAATGTGTGCCACGTTCTGATTGGTTGCAGGCCTCATCATTATCAGCAAAGAAACGTGCCTTCTTCCCATTGGTCGAGCTTACCCTCGAGTTAAGTAACCCAAACCCCTATAAGAAGAACGACCCCCCTGCTCTCATTTTCACTCATCCACCACTCTTAGATCATAGTAAACTCTAGAAAAATAAATAGTAAGAAGGAGAAGGAAGGGAAAGAAAGTAGGAAGAGAGGAAGTACCCGATAAGCGAGAAAACCCGAGTCTAGAAAACCGCCTGCTAAAAGAACTGTGAGTTATGGTGATGTGTGATTGTTTGCTAGGAATGCATGCTAGATTTTGTGATCTATGTTTAAATGTTTGATTTATGTTGAAGCTTAATAGTTTGCATGATGTGTTGCATGCTTATTTATCGTTACGTTCATGGTTTTTCGTTTTAGGTTTTCCTTATCTTGCACTGAATTTTGGTAAGTAAATTCATGCTTGAGATGGTGCCTCATGTTAGAAGGTTATGATGGGTAGGGTGGAAGGTGACGGTTCGATCTTTCCATTTGCTGCCTCACTCTAGCGAAGGACCATCTAGGTGACAAGACTCGGAGAGACGGGATTGCAGCCTAGGAACGAGTTCTATCCAATGGGATAGTTGGGTTAGCCGTGGTATACGGAACCCGCCGAGATGTTACCGTGGGGACGGGTCTCGGATGGTGAAGTTTTATGCTCATGTGCCTTGGTGGCTATGACATAGGTGTTCACGTTTGGAAGGAAAGATTGAATGCGGGAGACTAAGGATGGGGTGTTATTGTTATTATTGTTTAAGCTTTATATATTCTATGCTCTGATTGATTGTTGTATGTTGTGTGTTATTTTGGGTTTTGGGGGAGGGGGAATATATTGCATGTTAGGAGAGCTATAACTCACAGAGCGAGTAGCGCTCATCCCTCACTCTCTTTTGCAGGTAACCACTAGTTGGGAAACATTAGCGGGGAAGCGAGGAACATTAGGCCAGCCAGTGTAGGTTTTTGTTGTCTTTGTAAAATATTGTTAACCGGTTGTATTTAAGATGGTTTTAGGGCACGTAGGCCCGAAACAAAGGAACATTTAAATGTTGTGTTGTATATTTTAAAAACCTATAAATAAATAAAGATGTATTTTGTATAATGACTGGGTTTCCTCTGATATTAGCTCCGTCCGAGCTAACACAACTCTCATCCCAGGTACAGGTTGGCAAGCCTTAGGCCTTGGTCGGGAGGGACGGTATTAACGACGGATCGACCAGGGACTCTCAAAACTTGGTTGGACCATTCTTGGTATTCGTCATTGTAGCATTTTCGATCTGGTTCGGGTTGTAAGGTTGGTTGTGCATGTTCTTGTTTGATTGTTGCACGACCAACAAGTCAACTTTGACCTAAACCGGTTCGGGGGTGTTACCAAACTTGGTTTTTTTTAAGTTCGATTGGCCCATGGCTCATGCTTGTATCCAAAACCTAAAGGCTATTTATAGCCTCTTTTCATTTGTTAATGATCAAGCAATTTTAAACTAAAAACCTTAAAGAGTTTAGCCCTAAGATGGCGCAGCCTCTCTCTCTCGTGTGGCTTCCCCCAAGACCGAAGGCTTGTTACTTGCTCGTTTCCCTATTGTGTTCTTGTTCGTTGTACTGATCATGTTCACCCTCGCAAATGATCCCTTGATATTCTTGAGAGAGCCTTTGGCCAGCAAGTCAATCCCGCACGACCACCGTACCGGGCTCGACCCTGTTCGCACAAGTCCCATCTCCGACCATCCCTCGACCACGGTTCTGTCCAGAGAGTGTCTCCGACCAGCTGAGCGACCCGAATCCCTATCCATACTCCCTCGTTCATCATCTGGTATTTGAGCTTAGGCTCGTGACACCACTCTGGTTACACCTCACCTTTGTCTTTTTTCGTTTTTCTTTTGCTTATTTTCTCTTTTCACTACAAGAAAACAACGTTTTTACGACTGCACTTTTAATCAAAAAATAGTCGTTGATCGGGGTTTTACGACAAACATACGACTAAATATGGTAGTCTTCAATCCATAGTCGCTAAATCTCATAGTCGTATTATTAGTTGCCGAGTTACGACTACTTATACGACCAACATAGGTAATCGTAAATAGACGCAGTGCCGTCAGAAGATATAGGGACTAAACTGCGACTACGGTAGCGACAGTTGTGCGACTATATAGGTAGTCCAGATACGGTCGGAGAAATGTTGTCATCATGTAGTCATTAACTCAGGTGACCATGGGGAGATTAATATGCGACTGTATTGTATAGTTAGAAAGTAGTCGTAAATATTAGCCACTATGGAGCGGCTGGATAATGACCATTTTAACTACTATCCGGCGACTAAACGCCCATATACGATTATTGTAATGATCTCGCCATATGTGGCGACTGTTATGCGACTGAGTAGTATAGTCACGACTTATTCATAGATTATGGTGACGTTTAGGCGACTGTGTATTGACTAATTTACCGATTTTAAGACGACTAAATGGAGAATCTAAATATGATTATGGTAAACATCTTGCTATTAGTTGTCGACTGTTAAACGACTATGCAGCGTCTAATCGAAACATCCTGATATGATTATGGTACAATTTGGCCGACTGCTATCTGATTGTCTAATATAGTCACAACATAGTCGTATGAAATGGTGACTACTTGGCGGCGGTGTAATGATTAGATAACGATGATTAATTGACTATTCAGAAAATCCAGATCGATGATGGTAAATATTTAGCGACCAGTTTGTGTTAATTTCATTTTCGATTTGGTAATCGGTGATACGGTAGTTTGAATGGTACAACAAACGTAACAAACATTTGCATCAAAAATATCAATTGTAACATGTAGACAAAGACGGCCTACATACACAAACTCCAGCATTTAGGAGTTGCCAAATGATACACTAATAAATTAACAAGTGGAAGAGACAGTGATAAAGTAACCTACGAATCAGATGCTGTTGTTGTTTTACTTTGTGCTTCCTTCAGTTACTTTTAATGGGCGACAACGCTGAAAGGCTTTCGACTCCTTGAGGATTTACTCGGCCATCATTCTCAGTGGCATGTGACAATTAAAGATAGTAAGTGAAAAACAACATCTTTAAAGATCGTGAGATGACTTTATAAACATGGATTGAAATTGTTTTTACTTTACCTGAGGAAAGATGTGGTTATATTCAACTGTTGATATCTCACGAGGTAACATTTATTTGCTGTCTTTTTGCAGCCCTTTGTGATGCTAACCATGTCTTTCATACTTCGTTGATAGATCTCCTCAAAACAAATTTAGAAGAAAGTAATGACAGGTTTGGGAACGCCTAAAATGATACAAAAACTATCTTGTAAGCGCTCAGACACCCAAACTTAGCAGAACATATTAATGAGTTAAGCAGAGATTGGTGTTTTCAATTGCGTGCCAACTATAAGATTAACATCCTAACCATCAGAATCTAACTCCTCAAACACTCGTTAAAAAAAACAACTTACCCAGATTCTGGATTATAGGAGTCGTTTACAACCTGCAGAACCAAATAAATTGTAAACAAATAATCAGATTCAGAGCCTGTCCCGTTTCACAAGCACATTGATATGTTTATATTTTCATGCACTTAGGATAGTAATTTGTCTTGTTTTATCTTCTTTTCTTTTCATTCTTGTCTTCCTTAGTTGTTTCTTTATATGCATTTAGAGTTTAGGCATTTAGGATTAGAAGTTTGTGTTTTGGTTTGTTTTGGTGTCCTCTAGGTTGTTTTTAGGTGCAAAAGGAGTTGTTGTGGGAGCTTGGAGCATTTAGAGATGATGAGGTGTGGAGGAGTACAAGGAATGGTCGAAGAGGAGCTTGTCGCGGTTGGACTCGCGGTCATGAAGCTGACCGCGAGCTTGCCTTAGATTCCATACGTAGAGACTCGCGGCCTATCTCGCGGTTGGTGATAGACCGCGAGAGTTACCCAGGTCCGTTACAAGTACCACCGCGGTTGGAGTCGCGGGCACGAGACAGACCGCGAAGGATGGCCGAATTCAGAACGTAGAAGCTCGCGGTTACCCTCGCGGGCTGGGTCCAAACCGCGAGCCTCTCCGAAACCAGTTGACCTGCATGCTTTGACCATTTTTACCCATTGGATCCGGGTCAATACCCGGTTTGTCCCGGGTTGACCCGGTTCCGAACACTGTTCACTATTTAAGTCCAAAACCTAATTTTTGGAGAATCTGAAGCTTGTTTTTGTTCTAAGTTCTTGTATGACAAAAGTTTAATCTTTTCTTAATCTAAGACTTGTTTTGTTTTGATTCTTCTTCTCTTCTCTTTAATCATTCACAAATCATCATGCTTAACATCTTTCTTATGGATTTTGTTGGGCTAAGCATGATTTGTGAGTAGTCTCATTCAAGGATTATGGGTTAGGTAGATTAGGGCTATTTAGAGTGAATCAAGGATGTTTAAAGCTTATTTATGATTGATCTCACCCTTCTAGATGTTCTTAATGCTAGGTTATCCATGATCAAGTTAATCTAGATCCTTAGGCTTTTATTGCCCACCAAGTGTTTGATGAAATGCAAGCTATGATCTATTAGGGGATTTTCATATTCTAGCTCATGGGAATGAATGTTTAGAATGATTATTAGCTTATGGAACTTGATTGTTAATGCTTGCCTTGTCTAATTTCACAAATGAGAATTTGATCTTGAAATCTGATTAGAGAAAGTGATTAGTGCCAAGAAATTGGATTAGTCATTTGTTAATGTTCTTTGCTTGGGATTTGCTTCTTGATTGATTGTTTAGACATCCTTGTTAGCTCTAGATAGTCTTAGTCATTGACCTTAGCCCATAAGCCTTGTCTTTTACATTTGATTGTCTTTGCCTTAACTTTGATTAGTTCACTCTTGCTTATTTAGTTGTTTTGTCTTGGTTATTTGCGCTTAGAACTATTAGGATTGCCTTTTGAATTGAAAATAGCTTATCTAATAGGGTTTTGTGCATTCTTGTTGGTTTAGTCCTGTCCCGGATTGGTTCGATCCTCTTACTACGCGATAAGTAAGAGAATTGATACCTCTTTAATCCGATAAATTCCTAGTATCACACATCAAAGCAGAAACTAACGATATAGCTGTTTGTAGCCGTATGCATCGATTCACGGAGGGTTTCGTGATTGGGATATTCAAGGAAGAATTTGCGAGAGTCGATAGGGTTTCGGCGACAGTTAGCTATGAAATGAAAAGCTTCGAATAAGAGATTCGAAGAAGAGATATCAGTTTTAGATGGGTGGGCGTAGAAGAGGAGATGTTTCGAAGGAGATTTCTGAAAAGGGGAAAAACAAAGGAAAATAAGGATTTTACAAATTTGATTATTTCTCGGCACTTTGTCAAAAATTCTTAGGCATATGCGGGTAATTGAAATATTTTGCGCTATTAAATTGGGTATAAGTTTCCCAGAATTATTTGGTAAATATTTTGAATTTTTTCCCACTTGTATGCTTAACGTGGTCATGATATTTTCCTTTTTTCATTGACTCATTTTTAAAAATTTAACTAATCTATTTTGCTTTTTTTAATAGAAAAATGAGAACAATTTTGCTCACGGTATAAAGAACGTTTGAATACAGGTTTTATGAAAGCAAATTTGTGTTTTAAATTCTTTGAAATAGTTTTGCAATTTTGGTAACGCACACATATTAAAAATAGTACACATCTAGATCTAAGAAATAGTTTTCGGACTAAAATGTTAAAGCACAGACGAAACTTTAAATTATAAGGGTTTAGGGTGTAGGGTTCTTTTTGGAGTGACCAAAACCCTATACCCTAAAAACGATCCTTAACAACTCATTAAGTGGTTTCGTCTTTTCTTTTACAGCGAATGATATTAATCAAAATACATAGCGACATGAAGTGGTTATATGAAGGAAATTAAATTGTATCAGTAGAGAGGAACATTGAATATTCTCCTTGTCTCTCATTTAGATTTAGCGTTTAGGGTTTAGTGTTTAGGGTTTAGGGGTTAGGCAGTTTGCTCCAAACATATAAATATGAGATTAATTAGAAAGTTCTAATAACAACCACCAAATTCAACGATTGCACTCAAAGAGAACAAACTTTTCCGCGACCATTTTGCAAACATAGGCAACCTGCAAAATCCAGTAACATTTATCACACATGTCGTCCCCCTTCAGCTTCTCCCACCATAGTTGTCTTCGATCGTATTTCGAATATTTGCACTCGGTGATCATATGAGGTCGTTTTGGTCATGTTTCGCAATTAACCAATCTGGAATACCCCTTTCCCACTCATTCCCAATGGTCTTAGGCAATTTGCTTCGAAGATGAGTAGCACGTTCTCTAGTAAATTGATACTTACCGAAAACTCCCTCCCAGTCGTCCTTGAACATTTTGCACATCATGTCGTAGATATATTCGCTCATGATGCATCTTTTTCCTGCAACAACCTTGATTTGACCGTCTCCTTCATTCCGATTGTTCTCGAATAGAAAATTGGAGACTCCTTTAAGGCAGGTGGCGGTTATGTTGCCTGCGTCGTAGCACCACTCATGGAATTTTTTTTGAGTCAAAACCAGGAGTCCAGTCCAAGGACTTATCTTCTATAGATTAATAGAGGCGCAGAACTCGTCAGTTTAGACATTCCATTCAGACGAGTGCACGTAATCCTCGAGTGGCAGAGATCCTGCGTGTCATTTTTGCAGACACGAACAAGAATGTTCCTTCCTAGATCTTTCGGCCAGCCGAGCAGTTTGAATGGTCTCACTGCCTCATTCCGGCTTCTTTTCACCGACCGTGTTTCATAGGGCGGGTCGTTGAAACGAGGCAATGGCCAGTATACATGAGGGTTTGGCATTTGAGATGGTTTTTGTGTTTCGTTCTGAATCGGTGGTGCTTTTGAAGTGGAGAGTTAATTCGATATCCCCACGTAATAATTAGGGTGTAAATGGGATACATTAAATGGAATGACTATTTCACTATATTCCATTCCAAATATTAGAATTTAAGACAAATGGTAAATCTTTTATGGAATTAATGATCTAGGGTTCAATTACATAAAAACAAAAGTTAAACCGAATAAAAAAATCAATTTCGGAAGGGATAATTAAAAGGGAATAAATGATTAATAAAATAATAAAACAAAATCCACTTAACATTAATAACCTAGATTGTCGTGTATTGGCAGTTCTCTTGATAACGTATAGGATATCATGTTTGGGTTTTGAGTTTAGGGTATATGACATTTTCATTTATATTTGTAGATATTGATAGTTATAATATTAAATAAAAGACTATATAGAGTACATGTATTCTGGTTTAATGTCTATGTTTAGAGTTTGGGTTTATAATTTAGGGTATATATATAGTCTAGCAATTAGAGTTTAGGGTTATAACCAATTTCTCGTTGATCTTGTTATTATTATAGTGTTTAGTTTATTTGTGTTATTCACTATCTCAATTGATTTTGGTGGGTTGCTGCGCTATAGAAGTAATAAACATAATACAAGCAATCTGTAGAAGTTGTGGTAGATACAAAATACTAGATATTGCTACGGGTAAACATCACACGGGAAAAAGACAAAACATACATAAATAAGACATCATCGAGTACAACGAAATCAGGAAAAGTTTTTATCTATTAGTCTACAGAAGAAAGCGGTCTGCATAATCCATAAACACTGGTCGCAATAGTCCTTAAACAAAGCCCACCGGCCAGAGCACCAAGGTCGAAGATAGAACATCGGCATTGTCGCACACGATCAATACTATTTTCTTCCTGTTTCGCTTTCAACCTATCAGGAACCAAACCTCCCCATGAAATATGATCCATACGAGGTAGTTTTAATCGCAGTTGTGTTGCTTCTTCCCGAGTAAATTCATATCTACCAAAGAGTTCATCATCTCTTTCATCCCCGAAGACTTTGCGTATGCATCCATACACATACTTACTTAAGATGCATCCATCTTTTGTAGCAACCTGATTTTACCGAGTACTTCAATCAGCTTGTTCTCAAATAACAAACTGGAGACTCCTTTGAGGCAGATGGTGGTTCTGTTGCCTGCGTCGTAGCACCTCTCATGGAATTTTTTCAAGTCAAAACCGGGAGTCCAAGTCCATTGACTTATCTTCTGTAGATTAATAGAGGCGTAGAATTCGTCAGTTTGAGACATTTCATTCAGTCGAGTGCATGTAATCACTGAGTGGCGGAGATCTTGCATGTCATTTTTGCAGACACAAACAAGAATGTTCCTTACTAGATCTTCCGGCAAGCCGAGCAGGTTGAATGGTCTCACTGCCTCCCTCCGCCTTCTTGTCACCGACTGTGAGAGTCGAAACTCACACGGTCAAAACTTGTAGAGCAAAACTTTTAGGGAACAAAAACTTCAAGGAATAACCACTAAACTAGCAAACCTAGAGGACGTTTTATTGATAAGAAGTCGAAAAGAGTACAAAGATCGGAAAAGAAACTAGAGGAATCGGAAAAGAAAGTACAAAATAACTCTGAAAACGGCTACGACAAACTGCTAAGTTCTTAAGTCTAGGTCTAGGGTTTTTCGATCTGCCTTTCTCGTGTGGCTTCTCCCTCGTTTTATAACTTCGGTTCGTCGGCTTTCGAGAATATTTCCGCAAGATTTGCGGAAATCTTCCTGTTCTTATCTCTTTCCTTTTTCCGATAGAAATGTACATTTCTATCTCGGATTTTCCTTTATCAGCACGTCCCAATCTCTTTCTTTACTTCTGAGTTTTTATCTTCTTTCATCTTTCCGCGGCTCGACTCATTTTCCGGATGGGCCGAGACTGGACGATCCGAGTCCGTTAACGTACCAACTTACTTATTTGGTTCAGAGTTTGTCGTATGCTTGGGCCTAAGTTCCCATTTCTCTCAATCTTCATCCATCAGCCCAAGTCATCAGTCCAAGAAAGTATAGGCTGATGTTTCCGAAGGTGGGTTGCGACAAGTTATGCATATTGGCAAATGTTTGGTTATCCGTTCGGTAAGTTCAGCTCGGAAAACCAGAAACGGTTTAGTTCGGAAATCCGAGATGGTTCAGCTCAGAGGTTTACAAAAGGTTCACTCAACTCGGGATTTCCGGAAGGACAACTCGTGATCGAGATCGAGACGAGATGGGTTTAGGTCCGAGCTGGTTCAGCTTGGATTTCCGAGCTGTCTCAGCCCATATGCGGGTAATTGAAATATTTTGCGCTATTAAATTGGGTATAAGTTTCCCAGAATTATTTGGTAAATATTTTGAATTTTTTCCCACTTGTATGCTTAACGTGGTCATGATATTTTCCTTTTTTCATTGACTCAGTTTTAAAAATTTAACTAATCTATTTTGCTTTTTTTAATAGAAAAATGAGAACAATTTTGCTCACGGTATAAAGAACGTTTGAATACAGGTTTTATGAAAGCAAATTTGTGTTTTAAATTCTTTGAAATAGTTTTGCAATTTTGGTAACGCACACATATTAAAAATAGTACACATCTAGATCTAAGAAATAGTTTTCGGACTAAAATGTTAAAGCACAGACGAAACTTTAAATTATAAGGGTTTAGGGTGTAGGGTTCTTTTTGGAGTGACCAAAACCCTATACCCTAAAAACGATCCTTAACAACTCATTAAGTGGTTTCGTCTTTTCTTTTACAGCGAATGATATTAATCAAAATACATAGCGACATGAAGTGGTTATATGAAGGAAATTAAATTGTATCAGTAGAGAGGAACATTGAATATTCTCCTTGTCTCTCATTTAGATTTAGCGTTTAGGGTTTAGTGTTTAGGGTTTAGGGGTTAGGCAGTTTGCTCCAAACATATAAATATGAGATTAATTAGAAAGTTCTAATAACAACCACCAAATTCAACGATTGCACTCAAAGAGAACAAACTTTTCCGCGACCATTTTGCAAACATAGGCAACCTGCAAAATCCAGTAACATTTATCACACATGTCGTCCCCCTTCAGCTTCTCCCACCATAGTTGTCTTCGATCGTATTTCGAATATTTGCACTCGGTGATCATATGAGGTCGTTTTGGTCATGTTTCGCAATTAACCAATCTGGAATACCCCTTTCCCACTCATTCCCAATGGTCTTAGGCAATTTGCTTCGAAGATGAGTAGCACGTTCTCTAGTAAATTGATACTTACCGAAAACTCCCTCCCAGTCGTCCTTGAACATTTTGCACATCATGTCGTAGATATATTCGCTCATGATGCATCTTTTTCCTGCAACAACCTTGATTTGTTTATATTTTCATGCACTTAGGATAGTAATTTGTCTTGTTTTATCTTCTTTTCTTTTCATTCTTGTCTTCCTTAGTTGTTTCTTTATATGCATTTAGAGTTTAGGCATTTAGGATTAGGAGTTTGTGTTTTGGTTTGTTTTGGTGTCCTCTAGGTTGTTTTTAGGTGCAAAAGGAGTTGTTGTGGGAGCTTGGAGCATTTAGAGATGATGAGGTGTGGAGGAGTACAAGGAATGGTCGAAGAGGAGCTTGTCGCGGTTGGACTCGCGGTCGTGAAGCTGACCGCGAGCTTACCTTAGATTCCATACGTAGAGACTCGCGGCCTATCTCGCGGTTGGTGATAGACCGCGAGAGTTACCCAGGTCCGTTACAAGTACCACCGCGGTTGGAGTCGCGGGCACGAGACAGACCGCGAAGGATGGCCGAATTCAGAACGTAGAAGCTCGCGGTTACCCTCGCGGGCTGGGTCCAAACCGCGAGCCTCTCCGAAACCAGTTGACCTGCATGCTTTGACCATTTTTACCCATTGGATCCGGGTCAATACCCGGTTTGTCCCGGGTTGACCCGGTTCCGAACACTGTTCACTATTTAAGTCCAAAAAATTAGGAGAATCTGAAGCTTGTTTTTGTTCTAAGTTCTTGTAAGACAAAAGTTTAATCTTTTCTTAATCTAAGACTTGTTTTGTTTTGATTCTTCTTCTCTTCTCTTTAATCATTCACAAATCATCATGCTTAACATCTTTCTTATGGATTTTGTTGGGCTAAGCATGATTTGTGAGTAGTCTCATTCAAGGATTATGGGTTAGGTAGATTAGGGCTATTTAGAGTGAATCAAGGATGTTTAAAGCTTATTTATGATTGATCTCACCCTTCTAGATGTTCTTAATGCTAGGTTATCCATGATCAAGTTAATCTAGATCCTTAGGCTTTTATTGCCCACCAAGTGTTTGATGAAATGCAAGCTATGATCTATTAGGGGATTTTCATATTCTAGCTCATGGGAATGAATGTTTAGAATGATTATTAGCTTATGGAACTTGATTGTTAATGCTTGCCTTGTCTAATTTCACAAATGAGAATTTGATCTTGAAATCTGATTAGAGAAAGTGATTAGTGCCAAGAAATTGGATTAGTCATTTGTTAATGTTCTTTGCTTGGGATTTGCTTCTTGATTGATTGTTTAGACATCCTTGTTAGCTCTAGATAGTCTTAGTCATTGACCTTAGCCCATAAGCCTTGTCTTTTACATTTGATTGTCTTTGCCTTAACTTTGATTAGTTCACTCTTGCTTATTTAGTTGTTTTGTCTTGGTTATTTGCGCTTAGAACTATTAGGATTGCCTTTTGAATTGAAAATAGCTTATCTAATAGGGTTTTGTGCATTCTTGTTGGTTTAGTCCTGTCCCGGATTGGTTCGATCCTCTTACTACGCGATAAGTAAGAGAATTGATACCTCTTTAATCCGATAAATTCCTAGTATCAATTTGGCGCCGTTGCCGATTTGGGACTAAGTTTGATCAACTCGATTTCATTTCCTATTTAGATCAAGTTTTGGTTACTAATCTTGCTTCTTCGTCTTGCTTTGATGACAGGTGTATGAACCTACGCAGCAGAGGACCAACGAACTTAGTTGCATGGGTTTCAGACATCAAAGCACTTGAAAGACAGTTAGCAAGAGAGAGACGAGCTTTAGAGAGAGCTGTGCATTTGGAAAGACTCGGGTTGGAACAGGAAGAAGTAGTTCAGCCTCAGTTTGAGCCTCAAGAGCAGCCAGTTATGGATCTAGAGGGTCAACAGGACCAACAGGGCCAACAGGGCCATCAGGAGCAACATCAACAGGATGAGGATGCTAGGGATGGACAGGGAAACAGGATCCCGGTTCATCGCGAGAGACCTATGAGGGCCATTGGTGATGGCGATACACCGGATACGAATGCTAATCGAAGGGGCATCATTCCACCACCAGTGAACAACAACAATTTTGAAATCAGAGCCATGGTGATGAATATGGTGCAGAACAACCAATTCCATGGACTTGCCTCAGAAGACCCGTTGCAACACTTGGATACCTTCGATAAAATCTGTGCCACAACTAGGATCAATGGCGTAACTGATGAGGGTCTCAAGATGCGCCTCTTTGTCTTCTCCTTGGCGGACAGAGCCAAAGATTGGGAAAGCACCATTCCACCGGGTTCCATCACTACATGGGCAGACCTTAAGAAGGCTTTCTTGAAGAAATTCTTCTCAACTACGAGAACTGCCCGTTTCCGCAATGAGTTATCCGGGTTTGTGCAAAGAAACAACGAGACCTTCGCTGAAGCTTGGGAAAGGTTCAATAAGCTCACCACTCAATGCCCACACCATGGTTTCACCAAGGAGACACTACTCAGTAACCTCTACCGAGGAGTGCTTCCTAGAATGAGGGCAATGCTTGATTCTTGTAGTAATGGACACTTCCTAGGAAAGGGAGTTGATGAGGCCATGGAATTGATTGAAAACTTGGCTACAAGTGATGGAAACTACAATGAGGACTATGAGAGGACTCCTAGAGGATCATCTTCTTCCGATGAGAAGTACGAGAAGGAAATCAAGTCTCTAAATGACAAGATAGACAAGATGATCTCATCCAACCAAAAGCAAATCAGCTTTGTAGAGAACTATGATGATTCTCAACCAGTCCTCTATAGTCTTGAAGGTGATATGACCCAAGAAGAGATCAACTTCATTGCTGGCCAAGGAGGTTTCAACAGGGGTTTCAACCCAAACTACCGGAATCACCCCAACTTCTCTTACAGAAACCCCAATGTTGCCAACCCACAGGATCATGTTTATCCTCAAGCTCAACCACAAGCTCAAGCTCAACAACAAGGGCAACAAGGCTTCACACAACCTCAGCAACAAAAGCCTTTTGTCCCTTATACTAACCAGCAAGGGTTTGCTAACAAACCACAGTTCCAGAGCCAACAACCCTTTATCCCAAAGCAACAATACCCTCCACCCGGATTTAACCAACAACAGACACAAGCCTCTTCTTCTTCAGGTTTGGACAGTGAGTTAAAGGGTATGATGCAGCAACTACTTCAGGGACAAGCCTCAGGAGCTTTGGAAGTTAGAGATTTGAAGAATGAGTTGCAGAATTTGACATCTAGGGTCACCAACATGGAGAACCGAAATGCTTCAACCTCTAGACCTCAAGGAACTCTACCCGAAAAATCTGAGCAAAACCCAAAGGAGTATATTCATGCCATAACATTGAGAAGTGGTAAAGAGCTGCACCATCATCAAGTTCCCAAGCCTAAGGTGATTCCTCAAATCAATGAGGACATTGAAGTTCAAGAGGGGGAGGAGAATTCTGAAAATTCTGCTCTCAACAGAGAAAGTGAATGTGAGATTGCCAAGAGAAAGGGAAAGGCTGTGGTAGAAGAAGTAGTGGAAGAGGCACCCAAGAAGAAAGCTAGTGAGTTTGTTCCACCTCCCTATGAACCCAAGTTACCCTTTTCGGGCAGATTCAAAAAGCAACTCTTAGAGAAGTATAAGGCTCTTTTTGAAAAACAGATGAAGAATGTAGAGCTCACAATGCCCTTGATAGATGCATTTCTACTTGTTCCTCAGTACAACAAGTTCTTAAAGGATGCCATTAAGGAAAGAACTAAGGAGGTGCAGGGTATGGTCATGCTTACTCTGTTGGAATTGTGTCCAGTAATCTCGGTAATGTCTCTAGAAAGTAAGAGTATGTCAATGATCAGACATAAGTCATATAATACTGGGGGTCATGATGGCTTGCTAGAGTCCGCTCATGATCTATAAGTTTTGGACTTATTGCCTCTATTATATGATCCCATATGGGTCACACGCCTAAGCTAACAGGAAAATGTGTAGGAATGGCTTAGCAGAAGTACGGTAAAAGTGCCAGGCATTTACTGTACTTAGAGAGAATAAAAGGGTTTAGCCACTGTGTGTCGATCGATGCACATGATGTGTCGATTGCCACAGTGCGCGAACGGCCAAATGGCCCAAGAGGATCCGGACGAGTTTTATAAATAAAACTCGAGTCTGTTTTCTTCTTTAACCCTAACTGAGCCGCCAACTCTCTCTCTCCTGCGACGCCTCCTCAGCTCGGTCTAGCAGCCTCTCTTCCTGCTTGGTGTGCGTGTGTGAACCTCTGGAGGAGTTATCCCTCGGTGGCTCTCTGATCTCTGACCATACCATCCCTTTCCGCTGCATAAACAGGTATAAGGTGAGATCAACAATTGTTTCTAATCAAGAGAACCTAGATCCGCATGTTTAGGATAATCTGAATCAGAGAATTGAATCAGGATTCATCTAAACATTCCTTCAGTGGTATCAGAGCTTTTGGTTCTGGTTTTTCTTGTTTAGATTCATGTTTAGGATTGTTTAAAGAGGTGTTTTTGAATCAATCTACTGATAAGATTAAAACACTTAAGAAACAAGAATTGAATCCTAAACAAACAGTTGAAAAATCGCATGACCAAGCTATATTGATTTGGTATGCGACCTAAACTGATTTTGCATCGACTGAGATCACATTGCATCGATCGATGCAATGCATGGATCGATCGTTGCAACCGCGAGAGATTGACCACGATCGCATGGATCGATCAAACGATCGCATGGATCTCGCGAGAATCTCTCGGCCAAATCTGTTAACCGTTCGTGCACGCGTGAGAGCATCGATCGATGCAGGATCGATGCACGATCGATGCAGGATCGATGCTGAGAGCGTCGATCGATGCGGTTAGGGTTTTGGCTCGGTTTAATTTAATTAAAACTTAAAAACGTCACGGTTTAATAAACAGACTTAATAAATTTATTAAGTTCTGGTTAAACCGGGATAAGAAATCCAAAGTCGAAAATTGGATTTTGTGCCTAAACCAGGATTTTCTAATTTGATTTGGTTGGACCAAATAAATTGAGAAAATCCGGTTTAGTAAATAACCGGTTGACAATTGTGGTCATCGTAGTAATTAAAATTTGGTTAGACCAATTTTAATGAACCAGACCGGTTATGTCATTTAATTGGACAATTGGGTCATGTCTTGGACATGGACCAATTCTTGGGCCTCAGGCCAAGAAGTTAAAACAATTGGGCCAATTATTTGAGTCTTTCTTCAGATTAATTTAAAATTTATTTTATAAAATTATAAAGTCGATTTTAAATTAAAGTTTCCGAAATTTTGAAATTAGAAAGTTTCTTGAAATAGAAGTTTCTAGATTTGCGGGTTTTGGATTTTAAGAAATTTCTAAAGTTAGAAAGTTTCCGTTTTTAGAAAGTTTCCAATTTTAGAAAGTTTCCAAAAATAGTAGGTTTCCAAAAATAGAAAGTTTCCCGAAATAGTAATCTTCTATTTTGGGAATGAATTTTAATAAACCTACAAACCTCAAATAATATCAAGCGTTGGATGTCTTGCCCAGTCTATGTCAGCTGTCGAAGCCCATTCAATTGTATTCATGGCCTTACAGTGTGAGGATGTCTACTTTTGCGTGGATAAGACGGTTTGTGATTCATAAATGTCATTGGGAGTCCCAGACATTAATGATTACATGACTGTATAGTCTGGTTTTCTTGACTAGGCCATCGGGAGTCCCGGGCCTTGAGACATCAGAGTGGATTGGGCCTCGGGCCCAGATTCACAACCAAGAGTTATATCACGGATATAATTAGCCGACATAGGGCTTACCGATATAAGCTGAGGTTTGGTGACGGCCAGTGGCCCACTTTAATCTTAGTTATATGTGGATCTTGGAATCATTATATTCTATTGAGGGTAACTTATGTTATTGAATATAATGCGTGATTAATCATATTAAATATAATACGAGATTAATCATATTGAACATAATAACTAATAACCTTTTTATCTTATATATTTCAGCTATGACTACTACAAGCACACAAAACACATTCTCAATCCGGTCTGTTCTCGAGAAGGAGAAGCTGACTGGAACGAACTTCCTGACGTGGTCAAGGAACTTGAGGCTGGTCCTCAAGCAGGAGAAGAAGGATTATGTCCTTCGTGATCCTCTCCCCGAGAGGCCTGCTAACAATGCCGCCAGGACTCTGCATAATGCTTGGGAAAAGCATTCGTCAGATGAAAATGATGTGTATTGCCTTATGTTGGCGACAATGACTGGTGAGCTGCAAATGCAGTTCGAGAGTGTGTTGTCACCAATTGAGATAATGGCAAGCCTGAAATCGCTTTTTCAGGAGCAAGCAAGGACTGAGAGGTTTCAGACTGTTAAGAACCTCTTAGACTGTAAGTTGGCTGCGAATGCGGCAGTGAGTCCTCATGTCTTGAAGATGATGGGTTATCTCGATCATCTTCAGAAACTCGACTGTCCTATCAGCCAGGAACTTGCCTGCGACATCATTCTGCAGTCATTACCTGCAAGCTATGATCAGTTCATTCTGAACTTTAACATGCATGGCTTGAGTAAGACATTGCCTGAGCTTCACGGAATGCTCAAGACTGCAGAGCCCAACTTGAGGAAAACCGCCAAGGACCCCAATGTGCTTATGGTGCAAAAGGGCAAGGGGTTTAAGAAATCCTCTGCTAAGGATAAGGGAAAGGCCAAGGCTGTCCAAGTCGCGGACAAGGACACGCCAAAGCCCAAGCCCAAGTCCAAGGCTGGGCCAACTGACATATGCAGGTTCTGTAAAGAACCAGGGCATTGGAGGAGAGAATGTAAGAAATTCCAAGAAGGTCTAAAGGAATTGAAGAAGAAGACTCTCGAGACTTCTTCGACAGGTATTTTTGTTATAGAAGTTAATACAACTACTTCTGATAATACCTCATGGGTTATGGATACTGGTTGTGGGGCTCATATTTGTACTAATATGCAGGCACTCAGCAACAGTAGAAGGCTGAAGCAAGGACAAGTGGAGCTACGAGTTGGGAATGGAGCGAAAGTTCCAGCACTAGCTGTAGGCACATACTTGTTGTCTTTACCTTCGGGATTGATTTTAGAACTCAATAATTGTTATTTTGTACCTGCTATAAGCAGAAATATTATTTCAATTTCTTTGTTGGATTTGGAAGGTTATGATTTTTCAGTTAAGAATAAATTATGTTCCTTCAATCGCAACAATTTGTTCTATGGTTCTGCCCCTCTTACGAATGGGCTTTACATACTCGATCAATCCGCGCCAATTTATAACATTAATACCAAACGGTTCAAACCTAATGAGGAGAACCGAACGTTTCTATGGCATTGTCGTTTAGGGCACATCAGCGAGAAACGCATCAAGAGGCTCCATTCGAATGGACTTCTTGGCTCATTTGACTTTGAGTCATGTGAGAAATGCGAATCCTGCATGATGGGCAAAATGACACGGGCCCCCTTTAATAAACCTAACGAGAGGGCCAGTGACTTATTGGGCCTGATACACACTGATGTGTGTGGCCCAATGTCCACAAATGCAAGAGGAAACTATCAGTACTTCATTACCTTTACTGATGATTTCAGTAGGTATGGATATGTTTATTTGATGAAACATAAGTCTGAATCTTTTGAGAAGTTCAGAGAATTCCAAAATGAAGTACAGAACCAACTTGGCAAAAGCATTAAGGCTCTTCGGTCTGACCGAGGAGGAGAATACTTAAGCCAAGAATTCAGTGATCATCTAAGAGAGTGTGGGATCGTATCCCAACTCACTCCTCCCGGAACACCTCAATGGAATGGTGTGTCTGAGAGGAGAAATCGGACCTTATTGGATATGGTTCGATCTATGATGAGTCACACAGACCTTCCAATATCCCTTTGGGGATATGCTCTGCTAACAGCAGTGTTCACTCTAAATAGAGCGCCATCGAAAGCAGTAGCAAAGACACCATATGAATTATGGACTGGAGAAGCTCCAGTGCTGTCTTATCTCAGAATTTGGGGTTGTGAAGCCTATGTCAAGAGATTGATCTCAGACAAGCTTACACCAAAATCTGACAAATGCTACTTCATTGGTTATCCACAGGAAACCAAGGCTTATTACTTCTATCTACGTTCCGAGAACAAGATCTTTGTTGCCCGGGATTGTAACTTTCTTGAGAGGGAGTTTCTCTCTAAGAAAGACAGTGGAAGTAAGGTACTGCTTGAAGAAATTCAAGATGAACAGGATACTGCTCAACCTAATGAGGAAGAGCAGCAGGAGGACCTACAAGAAATTGTAGAGCCTGAACCTGTAGTACCTGAAGTTCGAAGATCCGGGAGGATCCGTCACGAACCCGAGAGATATCAAGGATTCCTCGTGACTGACTGTCATGATCTTCTGATCATTGATGGTGATGAACCATCGAACTTCAATCAAGCCATGATGGGCCCAGATTCCTCAAAGTGGCGCAAGGCCACTGATTCCGAAATGGACTCCATGTCGGTCAACCAAGTGTTTTCGTTGGTTGACTTACCCGCTGGTGTAAAAGCCATCGAGTGCAAATGGATCTTCAAGAAGAAGATTGACGTGGATGGAAATGTCCAGATTTATAAAGCCAGGTTGGTGGCAAAAGGTTTCAGACAAGTTCACGGTGTGGATTACGATGAAACCTATTCACCAGTGGCTATGATGAAATCTATTCGGATTCTACTAGCAACTGCAGCTTTTCATGATTATGAAATTTGGCAGATGGACGTGAAAACCGCCTTCCTGAATGGTATTCTGGAAGAGGATGTGTATATGACACAACCTGACGGTTACATAGATCCAAAGAATGCTGGGAAAGTATGCAAGCTTCATAAATCCATTTATGGATTGAAGCAAGCATCGAGGAGCTGGAATCTTCGTTTTGATGAAGCGATCAAGCAATTTGACTTCATCAGAAACGAAGAAGAACAATGCGTGTATAAGAAAACTAGTGGGAGCAAGATAGTATTTCTTATTCTGTATGTCGATGACATACTGCTTCTCGGAAACGACATTCCAATGCTGAAGTCCGTAAAGGACTGGCTTGGAAGTTGTTTTTCCATGAAAGACATGGGTGAAGCAGCATACGTTCTTGGAATCAGGATCTACCGGGATAGATCTAGAAGGCTGATAGGCTTGTGTCAAGATTCATACATTGACAAAGTCCTGCAAAGATTCAGCATGAAGGATTCCAAGAAGGGCTTCACGCCAATGGTACATGGCACAACGCTAAGCAAGAAGCAGAGCCCTACGACGGCTGCTGAGCTTGAGCGCATGAAAAATATTCCTTATGCATCTGCAATAGGATCTATCATGTATGCCATGATCTGTACTCGTCCTGATGTTGCTTATGCATTGAGCATGACGAGTAGATACCAGTCAAATCCAGGTGAAAACCATTGGATTGCCGTAAAGAATATCTTGAAGTATCTAAGACATACTAAGGATAAGTTCTTAGTGTACGGTGGAAGTGATGTGCTTAAAGTCAGTGGATTCACGGACGCAAGTTTCCAGACAGACCAAGATGATTTCCGGTCACAGTCCGGTTATATCTTTTGTCTGAATGGCGGTGCAATCAGTTGGAGAAGCTCCAAGCAAGACACCGTTGCTGATTCCACTACAGAAGCTGAATATATCGCCGCCTCAGAAGCTGCGAAGGAAGCTGTTTGGATACGAAAGTTCATTATTGAACTAGGTGTGATACCAGATGCGGCTGAGCCTCTGGCACTATTTTGTGATAACAATGGTGCTATTGCTCAGGCAAAGGAACCAAGATCACACCAGAAATCCAAGCATGTTCTAAGAAGATTTCACTTGATACGTGACATCATTAATAGAAAGGAAGTCAAGATCAGCCGAGTTCAGACAGATGATAACGTCGCTGATCCGTTGACAAAGCCACTCCCAAGGCCTAAGCTCGAGTTTCTGACTGAAGCTGTAGGCATTAGAGACATTGAAATGTAATCTAAATTTGAGTGGGAGTTTGAGGGCTTTTATTTAGTTATTTGATATGTTCTTGTAAAACATTCTTATGTTCAATGAAATTATTATTTCAAGATTATTTTAACTGTGATGAAATAATCGTTCCAAAGTGATATAAACCATTTTATAGGTCATCAAAGTAAGTGACTTGATCTTGAGTCATCAAAGTCATTTAGCTTGATCATGAGACCCTATATTTGATAGATGGATTATATCATCCTGTCCCTAGTCGAAGGTTGTTGAAATTGGAACACCAACAACCGTGAGAGACTGGATTGGTATGTGACTTATGACAAAGTCTCAGTGTGTCATAGATGCGCGGCATCAAAGTCAATACATAGGTGTATGTTGGGAACATACGACCGGACAAGACCCGATTATGAGAACTCTTCAGGATATTTATATCTGTGTCATAAGAGATTCTCACTACGACTATAGAGTATAGTCCTTAGACCTGAGTTCGCATGCATGTGACTGCACATGGACTGATGCACTTTGATCATTGTCTAACGCTATCGTTCTGCGATAGTTATAAGGACCTTGTTTGGGTACATTATGAAATGAGTAGTTTACAGTGATGGAATAAGACGGAATTTGTCCCTCCAATATAAATGGAGTGAATATCTCTAGGCCAATCGGAGATTTGAATACTGGAAAATGCATGGCCATGCTCAAACGGACTGTCCCGAGTCGTTTGGATTGTCAGTATCGAATCAGAGTCCGATGAACAAGATTAGGCTTTATAAGGATGACACCAATCTTGCCTTATGACTAATCGAGATATTGAGACAAAAGGATTATGAATACAGAGATTCCAGTACAAGTGGGAGATTGTTGGAATTGTGTCCAGTAATCTCGGTAATGTCTCTAGAAAGTAAGAGTATGTCAATGATCAGACATAAGTCATATAATACTGGGGGTCATGATGGCTTGCTAGAGTCCGCTCATGATCTATAAGTTTTGGACTTATTGCCTCTATTATATGATCCCATATGGGTCACACGCCTAAGCTAACAGGAAAATGTGTAGGAATGGCTTAACAGAAGTACGGTAAAAGTGCCAGGCATTTACTGTACTTAGAGAGAATAAAAGGGTTTAGCCACTGTGTGTCGATCGATGCACATGAAGTGTCGATCGACACAGTGCGCGAACGGCCAAATGGCCCAAGAGGATCCGGACGAGTTTTATAAATAAAACTCGAGTCTGTTTTCTTCTTTAACCCTAACTGAGCCGCCAACTCTCTCTCTCCTGCGACGCCTCCTCAGCTCGGTCTAGCAGCCTCTCTTCCTGCTTGGTGTGCGTGTGTGAACCTCTGGAGGAGTTATCCCTCGGTGGCTCTCTGATCTCTGACCATACCATCCCTTTCCGCTGCATAAACAGGTATAAGGTGAGATCAACAATTGTTTCTAATCAAGAGAACCTAGATCCGCATGTTTAGGATAATCTGAATCAGAGAATTGAATCAGGATTCATCTAAACATTCCTTCATACTCATGAGTGTAGTGCATTCATTCAAAGGAGCATTGTCCCTAAAAAGCTTGAAGACCCGGGCAGTTTCACTCTACCATGTGCTATTGGTCCCTTCAGATTTGAGAGTTGCTTGTGTGACCTTGGTGCAAGCGCTAGTCTAATGCCTTTCTAAGTAGCCAAGAGGCTAGGCTTCTCCACCTACAAAGCTTGTAGGATCTCCTTGATGTTGGCAGATAGATCAATTAGATATCCAATTGGTCTACTAGAGGATCTTCCGGTGAAGGTGGGAGGATTTGAGGTTCCAACAGATTTTATTGTGTTGGAGATGGATGAAGAACCAAAGGATCCTTTAATTCTTGGGAGACCATTTCTTGCCACAGCTGGTGCTATCATAGATGTCAAGAAAGGGAAGATTGATCTCAACCTTGGAAAGGACATAGTGCTCAACTTTGACATCAACAAAGTGATGAAGAAGCCAACCATAGAAGGGCAGATGTTCTATATTGAGACTATGGATATGCTAGCTGATGAACTTCTTGAAGAGTTGAATATGAGTGATCCATTGGAAGTGGCTCTGACAAAGGAATGTGGAGAGTATGGTTATCTTCGCAATGAGAGTTGGGCTTACATGAGAGCTCTTGATTCACACAAGCCTTTGCAAGGAGAGGTTGAGTACATTGAGTTGGGATCAGATTCAGTTGGTACAGAGATAGAAGTCTTCGCAGTGGGTATGGGAGCTGATGGCGCCTATGGAGCTGAGGGTATGAAGGAGCAGCTTGTAGCTGATGATTGGAGTGAGCTCAAGGCACCAAAGGTTGAGTTAAAGCCCTTTCCGCGGGGGCTTCGGTATGCATTTCTTGGTCCTAATTCTACTTATCCTGTCATTGTGAATGAATTGCTGAGTGATGATGAATTGATTGCCTTGACTACTGAATTGAAAAAGTTTAGGAAGGCTATAGGCTATTCTCTTGAAGATATAAAAGGGCTGTCACCTAGTTTATGTACCCATAGGATTCATCTTGAAAACGAATCTATGTCCTCAATTGAACATCAAAGAAGATTGAATCCTAATCTTAAAGAGGTAGTAAAGAAAGAAATCATTAAGCTTCTTGATGCTGGTATAATTTACCCAATTTCGGACAGCACGTGGGTTTCTCCCGTGCACTGTGTCCCGAAAAAGGGAGGGATTACTGTAGTAAAAAGTGATAACAATGAGCTAATCCCCACTAGGACCATCACAGGACACAGGATGTGCATAGACTATAGGAAACTCAATGCAGCCTCTAGGAAAGATCACTTCCCTTTGCCTTTTATTGATCAGATGCTAGAACGGCTTGCTTGCCACCCTTTTTACTGTTTTCTCGATGGGTACAGTGGGTTCTTTCAGATCCCGATACACCCAAACGATCAAGAGAAAATGACCTTCACTTGCCCTTATGGTACCTTCGCATATCGAAGGATGCCATTTGGCTTGTGTAATGCACCTGCCACTTTCCAGCGGTGCATGATGTCCATTTTCTCAGATCTTATCGAGGACATTGTAGAAGTTTTTATGGACGATTTCTCTGTATATGGCTCTTCTTTCTCCTCTTGTTTGTTGAACTTGTGCAGGGTTTTGAAGCGATGTGAGGAGACAAACTTGGTGCTTAACTGGGAGAAGTGCCATTTCATGGTAACAGAGGGAATTGTCTTGGGTCATAAGATTTCAGAGAAGGGTATTGAGGTAGACAAGGCCAAGATAGAAGTTATGACAAGTCTTCAGCCACCAAACTCAGTTAGAGGGATTCGAAGCTTCTTGGGTCACGCCGGTTTCTACAGACGGTTTATCAAGGATTTCTCCAAGATTGCTAGGCCACTCACTCGTTTACTGTGTAAGGAAGCTGACTTTGTGTTTGACGAGGAGTGTTTGGAAGCATTTCACAGGATTAAAGAAGCTTTGGTTAGTGCTCCGATTGTACAAGCTCCTGACTGGGTATTGCCTTTTGAGATCATGTGTGATGCGAGTGACTATGCAGTTGGAGCAGTCCTTGGACAGAGGAAAGACAAGAAACTCCATGTCATATACTATGCTAGTAGGACATTGGATGATGCTCAAGTGAAGTATGCAACAACTGAGAAGGAGCTTCTTGCTGTGGTTTTTGCCTTTGAAAAGTTTAGATCATACTTGGTTGGGTCTAAGGTTGTGGTGTACACGGATCACGCAGCGTTGAGGTATTTGCTTGCCAAGAAGGATGCCAAGCTGAGGCTTCTAAGATGGATATTGCTGCTACAGGAATTTGATTTGGAGATCAAAGATAAGAAGGGCATTGAAAATGGGGTAGCGGATCACTTATCAAGGCTAAGAATTGAAGATGATGTTCCTCTAGATGACTCACTTCCGGAGGAGCAACTCATGGTTGTTAAAGCAGTCAAAGAAGCTCATAACACAAGTAGAAGGCTGGAGGAGATTGGTTCCATTGAGGACAAGGAACCGTGGTATGCAGATATAGTCAACTTCTTGGCAGTTGGGAAGGAACCACCTAGTCTAGACAGCTATCAAAGAAAGAAGTTCTTCCGGGATGTGAACAGATACTATTGGGATGAGCCATATCTCTACACTTTGTGCAAGGACCAACTCTACAGGAGATGTGTAGCAGATGAAGAAGTAGAAGGGATTATTTTGCATTGTCATGGATCACCATATGGAGGTCATTTCGCCACATTCAAGACGGTTCAGAAGGCTCTCCAAGCTGGGTTTTGGTGGCCAACTATGTTTAAGGACGCTCAAGCTTTCATCTCAAGGTGTGACCCTTGTCAAAGGAAGGGAAACATTAGCAAGCGGAACGAGATGCCTCAAAACCCAATCCTAGAAGTAGAAGTGTTCGATGTGTGGGGAATAGACTTCATGGGACTATTCCCATCTTCGTATGGAAACAACTACATCCTTGTGGCTGTAGATTATGTATCCAAATGGGTTGAAGCAGTGGCAAGCCCCACCAATGACTCTAAGGTTGTAATCAAGCTCTTCAAGAGCATAATATTTCCAAGATTTGGAGTTCCAAGAGTGGTGATTAGTGATGGGGGATCTCATTTCATCAACAAGCTGTTTGAGGGGTTGATGAAGAAGTATGGAGTTAAGCATAAGGTTGCCACACCTTATCACCCTCAAACAAGTGGTCAAGTTGAAGTCTCAAACCGACAGATAAAGGCTATCCTAGAGAAGACTGTTGGTGCTTCAAGGAAAGATTGGTCCAAGAAGCTTGATGATGCTCTGTGGGCTTATAGGACAGCATTCAAAACTCCCCTTGTAACCACTCCCTTCAATATGATGTATGGGAAGTCTTGCCATCTACCAGTTGAGATTGAGTACAAGGCTATGTGGGCTGTCAAGTTGCTGAACTTTGACATCAAAACAGCAACCGAGAATAGGTTGATTCAGCTTAATGAATTGGATGAGATAAGACTTGACGCTTTTGAAAGCTCCAAGATCTACAAGGAAAGGACCAAACTCTTCCATGACAAGCTTATATTGAAGAGAGAGTTCAAGGAAGGTGATCTTGTGCTTCTGTTTAACTCCCGGTTGAAGCTGTTTCCCGGAAAGCTCAAGTCTCGTTGGTCAGGACCTTTCAAAGTAAAGGAGGTAAGGCCTTATGGAGCAGTTGTCCTATGGGGAAAGTCAGGAGAAGAGTTCACCGTCAATGGTCAGCGCCTCAAGCACTACTCTGCTTCAGAAGCTATAGAGGAAGGGACCTCGGTTCCGCTCTCTAGCCCTCCAACCGCCTAAAAACACGGTTTGCTTCACAGTCGAGCTTACCGAATTTAAACAAAAGCGCACTTGGGAGACATTCCCATGTTTATCTTTGTAAATACTCTTTTTTATTGTCATGGTTGAAGTTCTTCTTTAGTTTTTAGTGTTTTCAGGTGATTAAATTGGTCAAGGCAGGTTAGGGCATTTGGAAGATACCAAAAACCCGCAGTCGAGCTCCCTCGCGGTTACCGTAGCGGTTAAAGCTAAACCGCTAACGCTCATGTATTTTCAAACGAACAGTCTCGCGGCCGGTGTAGCGGTTTGGAGTTAACAGCGAGACAGCCCAGCAAACAGACCAAGGAGTCCCGCGGTTCATGTCGCGGTCACGAGGAAACCGCGAGCAACGATTTCAAACCGCCCGAGCGAAGTCGCGGTTTATCTCGCGGGTTGTCTCAAACCGCGAAGACTGGGACGAAACCGTCCGAGTTGTCTCGCGGTTACCCTCGCGGGTTTGGCCCAACCGCGACGCCCCCCCAGGTAAGTGCTTTCTCCCGAAATTGATTTCTAAACCGAATTTAAACCGAAACTCGTTTAATGAACCGTTTTTAAACCGAAACCTCCCCTTGTTTTCTCCTCCAAACGCCATTTCTTCTCTTCATCTTCCCAAAAACAAAACTTTTTCTCTCAAGAACAAAGTTTCTCAAACTCATCTCTCTTTCACTAATCAACTTGGTTTTCAAAGGTTTTAAGCTCTATTTTCATCATTTCTAAGGCCTTATTTCATCCTCTAGCTATCTACTCCATCCATACATCAACAAATCAAGGTACAACTCTCAAATCCCTTAGTGATTTTCGAGTTTGAAAAGTGCAAATTTTTGAACTTCAAATTTAGACTTGATTTCTTGTTGATAATGTTTGAGAATGATCCCCAAAGATGTTTAGATGAATACCCAACATCAATTTCACTCTAGAAATGCATGAATTTGAATTTTGGTGAATTAGGGTTCTTGAGAATTTGAAATTTCGAAAATTTTGGGGGAATTCTTGTTTGATGGTTTCTATTGACTCATTAGGATGATAATAGCCTATGATTGAGAGACTACTTGATTTGCTTGAACTTCACTTCACAAAATTTTCAAAATTGCATGAAAGAGTCTCTTTAAAAAGTGAAAATGAGTTTGATGATGAATTGGAGCTTAATTTGGGTTTGATTGTATGCTTAAATGCTTGTGAGAAGTTTGTATGAAGCTTGACAACTTGTGTGATTATCCAATTTGAAAAATTTCACTTATTAAGCAATTTGTCAATGTGATCAATTTTGGAGATGAATAAGTTGTCTGGTGGTGTGTTGGTGTGTCTCTTAATGTTATCATGGCCTTGTATGATCATTGTGTTAATGCATTGCTTGAGAAATATATGTGCTATCAAGTTGAATGGTTAACTAAGACATTTCCAAGCTTTTTTGTTTTGTAGGTCACAATGGCAAGGACAAGATCACAGAAGAACACCGACTCGACTCAAGATAAGGGAAAGGGGAAAGTTGATGAGGCACCGGTTCAACAGCCAAGTAAGAAGAAAAGGGGTGAAGGTTCTGGTACAAAGAAGAAAGATACCGCACCAAGGGACAAGTCAAAGCTCCCATCTTGCAAGAGACTGTATGACCACCTCAACAAAATGAAATGGGTCCCAACGAAGTTTGGAGATTCTGAAACGCTTGCCAAACTCGGGATATTAGAAGATGTGCGAAACCTTCTCCGCGTACTCCACTTGGACGGCCTTATCAGCATGGCTCATCCCACTCACCAGGATGTGGCAAGCCAATTCCTAGCCACCCTTGAGGTAACTAAGGATGCTCACGAGCTGTATGGTGATTGCGGATATGGGATCCTCTCTTACAGGATCAACGGAGAGGATTATGAGACCACTTTTGAGGATTTAGAGGAGATCTTTGGGTTTAGAGATAAGCAACTTACCCAAGTTCCTACGGTTCCAGGGTTATCAGCTAGTGCATGGGAGTTGATGGGAGTAGGGGTTTGGCGGCCGGGCCGCAGCAAGAGAACCCATATAGGCCATCCCGGGATCCGCTACATCCATCAGGTCTTAGCCCATACACTGTATGCTAGACACGACTTGGGAGGACCCTTAGATGAGGAAATGGGGTTGATGGCATGGATGATAGCGCAATACCTTCCGTTACGGAATCTGCAGGAAGGTGCACTAGCGGATTTTCCCAGACTTGGCTCTGCCGGACTGTTCGCAAACCGGTTGTTATATTACCAGCAATGGGCATGGACCACTACTGACAAGAATCCGGAGATGTGCATCGGTGGTTTCATTACACCCATCCTGATGCACAAGGGAATAGAATTGGGTCCAGAAACATGTGGATATGAGTTGATGGACATATCTTACTTGAAGAGGCATCACTTCTTGTATTCTCGGATGACCATGAGGTTCGCTTACATATTCTATGTGCGCCGCTCCGAGACAGCAAAAGTATTCCTCCCGAACACCTCTATCACGTCGCTCTCTAGCCCGGAAAACCTCCGGTTTGTATTGGATGCTTCATTGCTCCTCACTGAGGCCGACGAGATGATGGATCACATTCACGCCTCTAAGAGGAGAAGGGGTAATTCCTCCCAAGCTGAGATTGACGAAGAGATACTTGATGACCTTGAGGAGCTTGTGGAAGAAGAGTCTCCTGAGCATATATACGGTAGTGCGAGGTACCATTTCCAGCCTTATGGGGAGGCTCTTCCACCAGGCTCGATCCGTGATGCTCATGTTCACATCAAAGTGCTCCAACGCTGGAACAAGTTCCAGGATAGGATTAACTTGAAGGTAATCGAGAGCTGTAAAGATATGAAGAAGGGGTACGAAGAGCTGAAAAGAGGATATGAGCATATGAAGAAAGGGTGTAAGGTGATGCAGAGACAACTCAAATCCCTCACGGATAAGCTCAGTTGTGCATCCTCTTCGACGGCAGATGCCTCAGCGGAGCAACCCTTACCCTTGCCCATGGAGATGTTCGATTTTGATGAGCCTCCAATAGAGAGGAGACACTCCTATCAAGGAGAAGGAACATCGAGCTCAGCACCCGGACAGCGTCGCCGAGTTTCCATCAGCGGGCCGAGATATAGTGCTCGCTACTCACCCGAGCTTCCTCAACAAACGTCCAGCAACGAATCACCATCGCTCTCCACTCCACCAACTCGGGCACCATCTCCCGAGTCTGAGACTTTTTGAGGTACCAACCTAGCACCATCTTGTAAATACTTGCATTTTAGATTTTCTTTTCGTTTCTTTTGAGTCTCTTTCTGAAGTTTGCTTTCACACCGAGACGGTGTGAGGTAAGTTTGGGGGAGAGACTAGTCGCTAATCTTGTGTTCTTTGTTCTTAGTTTTGTTTTAATCTTATTTGAGCCTCATGCATCTAAGGCATAGAAAAACCAAAAAAATTGAAAAATTTCAAAAAAACTTTCGCAAAAAGAAGCATGTAGGATCGAGTCTAGTTACTAGTATAGGATGCATGCATTGAGAACAATGATTGGTTTTCCTTGTCAGGTTCAATTGGGTCAAACTCGTTTCACATGCTAGCTTTAGGCTAGATAGACCACACTAAAGTTGTAACTCGAGAATTGCATTGAAAGCTAGAACGAACCATGCTTGGACAGCTTGCTTTGAAACTTGATTTGATTCTGAAACTTGTTGTGATTTGAAGCTAGCTCCACCTAAGTGAGAACCATAATTGAATCATCTAAATATCCTTGTTCTTGCTTTGTGTGATAACTCATGGGTACCATAGAATATTTGAGCAAGCTTATCCTTTCTACCCCTCTCTACTTGCTCTAATAGATTTCCACACCTTTCACCACCCTTATTTCAATCCCCAAACACTATCTTGAGTGGTAGGCCTATTTGGAACAAGCTAGGTAAAAAGTGTTGAGTATGAGGCGACTAGGAGAAAATTTCCATTTTAGATGCAAGCTCTTCGCTTTTGGCTTTGCAATAGGTTAGAGTTTAAGTTTGGGGGTTTCTTGGGAAATTTGGGAATGAGAAAAGAGGGTAAAAAGAAAAGGAAGAAGTGGTTGAATGGGATCAAAAGTTTATTGGTAAACAAAAGATTTAAAGCTCTTATGTGTTTTGAAAAAGAAAGTGTCTCAAGTTTTATAATGAAAAGAAGCCAATGTGCTCACCAAAAAGAAAGTTTGTGAAAGAAGAGACTAAAGAAAAGAAAGAAGAGTTTTGAGCTAAGTTGAAAAGAATGAAGTTACCAATGTTTTCAAAGTGTTTTGAGTGATCCTTTGGGGGTTCTTGGGAAGTTATGCATTGTGAAAGAAGGAAAAGGCAACAAAAGCCTTGAAAAAGGGTAGAACTCATTTAGGAGGGTTTAGATTAGGAGTTGAAGTTCTTGGGGTATGGGTAGATGGGAATCTATCCTAGTATGCACCAATTGCCTCTAACTCTTAGCATTTTACTATAGCTTGTTCACATTTCCTCCGAGAGAACCTAAATGATTATGGAGTAGCCTTTCTTTCAGTTGAGACCATCTTTGTCTCAAGACCTTGACCCTTAAACCAAATGAGTTTGATCACTTTGCTTTGAATAAGGATTCACTTGAAAAATCTAATGAATGTCAAGGAGCTAGTCGATTTGAATGCTTGTGTAGGTTGAAGGTTAAACTAGAAGTTTTGCTTTGATGAGTATGGCTAAATCCTTGGAGTAGGATTTTCTCGGTTGCACTTTGGTTGTACAGATTTGAAACTTGTTGAAAACTTGATTGAACCTTTGGATATGAGTTCCCACCTTCAAACCTTTTCCCCAACATGTTTTGATTGTCTTATGCTTGCTTGTGGACAAGCAAGATTCAAGTTTGGGGGAATTGATATGTTTATATTTTCATGCACTTAGGATAGTAATTTGTCTTGTTTTATCTTCTTTTCTTTTCATTCTTGTCTTCCTTAGTTGTTTCTTTATATGCATTTAGAGTTTAGGCATTTAGGATTAGGAGTTTGTGTTTTGGTTTGTTTTGGTGTCCTCTAGGTTGTTTTTAGGTGCAAAAGGAGTTGTTGTGGGAGCTTGGAGCATTTAGAGATGATGAGGTGTGGAGGAGTACAAGGAATGGTCGAAGAGGAGCTTGTCGCGGTTGGACTCGCGGTCGTGAAGCTGACCGCGAGCTTACCTTAGATTCCATACGTAGAGACTCGCGGCCTATCTCGCGGTTGGTGATAGACCGCGAGAGTTACCCAGGTCCGTTACAAGTACCACCGCGGTTGGAGTCGCGGGCACGAGACAGACCGCGAAGGATGGCCGAATTCAGAACGTAGAAGCTCGCGGTTACCCTCGCGGGCTGGGTCCAAACCGCGAGCCTCTCCGAAACCAGTTGACCTGCATGCTTTGACCATTTTTACCCATTGGATCCGGGTCAATACCCGGTTTGTCCCGGGTTGACCCGGTTCCGAACACTGTTCACTATTTAAGTCCAAAAAATTAGGAGAATCTGAAGCTTGTTTTTGTTCTAAGTTCTTGTAAGACAAAAGTTTAATCTTTTCTTAATCTAAGACTTGTTTTGTTTTGATTCTTCTTCTCTTCTCTTTAATCATTCACAAATCATCATGCTTAACATCTTTCTTATGGATTTTGTTGGGCTAAGCATGATTTGTGAGTAGTCTCATTCAAGGATTATGGGTTAGGTAGATTAGGGCTATTTAGAGTGAATCAAGGATGTTTAAAGCTTATTTATGATTGATCTCACCCTTCTAGATGTTCTTAATGCTAGGTTATCCATGATCAAGTTAATCTAGATCCTTAGGCTTTTATTGCCCACCAAGTGTTTGATGAAATGCAAGCTATGATCTATTAGGGGATTTTCATATTCTAGCTCATGGGAATGAATGTTTAGAATGATTATTAGCTTATGGAACTTGATTGTTAATGCTTGACTTGTCTAATTTCACAAATGAGAATTTGATCTTGAAATCTGATTAGAGAAAGTGATTAGTGCCAAGAAATTGGATTAGTCATTTGTTAATGTTCTTTGCTTGGGATTTGCTTCTTGATTGATTGTTTAGACATCCTTGTTAGCTCTAGATAGTCTTAGTCATTGACCTTAGCCCATAAGCCTTGTCTTTTACATTTGATTGTCTTTGCCTTAACTTTGATTAGTTCACTCTTGCTTATTTAGTTGTTTTGTCTTGGTTATTTGCGCTTAGAACTATTAGGATTGCCTTTTGAATTGAAAATAGCTTATCTAATAGGGTTTTGTGCATTCTTGTTGGTTTAGTCCTGTCCCGGATTGGTTCGATCCTCTTACTACGCGATAAGTAAGAGAATTGATACCTCTTTAATCCGATAAATTCCTAGTATCACACATCAAAGCAGAAACTAACGATATAGCTGTTTGTAGCCGTATGCATCGATTCACGGAGGGTTTCGTGATTGGGATATTCAAGGAAGAATTTGCGAGAGTCGATAGGGTTTCGGCGACAGTTAGCTATGAAATAAAAAGCTTCGAATAAGAGATTCGAAGAAGAGATATCAGTTTTAGATGGGTGGGCGTAGAAGAGGAGATGTTTCGAAGGAGATTTCTGAAAAGGGGAAAAACAAAGGAAAATAAGGATTTTACAAATTTGATTATTTCTCGGCACTTTGTCAAAAATTCTTAGGCATATGCGGGTAATTGAAATATTTTGCGCTATTAAATTGGGTATAAGTTTCCCAGAATTATTTGGTAAATATTTTGGAATTTTTTCCCACTTGTATGCTTAACGTGGTCATGATATTTTCCTTTTTTCATTGACTCATTTTTAAAAATTTAACTAATCTATTTTGCTTTTTTTTAATAGAAAAATGAGAACAATTTTGCTCACGGTATAAAGAACGTTTGAATACAGGTTTTATGAAAGCAAATTTGTGTTTTAAATTCTTTGAAATAGTTTTGCAATTTTGGTAACGCACACATATTAAAAATAGTACACATCTAGATCTAAGAAATAGTTTTCGGACTAAAATGTTAAAGCACAGACGAAACTTTAAATTATAAGGGTTTAGGGTGTAGGGTTCTTTTTGGAGTGACCAAAACCCTATACCCTAAAAACGATCCTTAACAACTCATTAAGTGGTTTCGTCTTTTCTTTTACAGCGAATGATATTAATCAAAATACATAGCGACATGAAGTGGTTATATGAAGGAAATTAAATTGTATCAGTAGAGAGGAACATTGAATATTCTCCTTGTCTCTCATTTAGATTTAGCGTTTAGGGTTTAGTGTTTAGGGTTTAGGGGTTAGGCAGTTTGCTCCAAACATATAAATATGAGATTAATTAGAAAGTTCTAATAACAACCACCAAATTCAACGATTGCACTCAAAGAGAACAAACTTTTCCGCGACCATTTTGCAAACATAGGCAACCTGCAAAATCCAGTAACATTTATCACACATGTCGTCCCCCTTCAGCTTCTCCCACCATAGTTGTCTTCGATCGTATTTCGAATATTTGCACTCGGTGATCATATGAGGTCGTTTTGGTCATGTTTCGCAATTAACCAATCTGGAATACCCCTTTCCCACTCATTCCCAATGGTCTTAGGCAATTTGCTTCGAAGATGAGTAGCACGTTCTCTAGTAAATTGATACTTACCGAAAACTCCCTCCCAGTCGTCCTTGAACATTTTGCACATCATGTCGTAGATATATTCGCTCATGATGCATCTTTTTCCTGCAACAACCTTGATTTGACCGTCTCCTTCATTCCGATTGTTCTCGAATAGAAAATTGGAGACTCCTTTAAGGCAGGTGGCGGTTATGTTGCCTGCGTCGTAGCACCACTCATGGAATTTTTTTTGAGTCAAAACCAGGAGTCCAGTCCAAGGACTTATCTTCTATAGATTAATAGAGGCGCAGAACTCGTCAGTTTAGACATTCCATTCAGACGAGTGCACGTAATCCTCGAGTGGCAGAGATCCTGCGTGTCATTTTTGCAGACACGAACAAGAATGTTCCTTCCTAGATCTTTCGGCCAGCCGAGCAGTTTGAATGGTCTCACTGCCTCATTCCGGCTTCTTTTCACCGACCGTGTTTCATAGGGCGGGTCGTTGAAACGAGGCAATGGCCAGTATACATGAGGGTTTGGCATTTGAGATGGTTTTTGTGTTTCGTTCTGAATCGGTGGTGCTTTTGAAGTGGAGAGTTAATTCGATATCCCCACGTAATAATTAGGGTGTAAATGGGATACATTAAATGGAATGACTATTTCACTATATTCCATTCCAAATATTAGAATTTAAGACAAAGGGTAAATCTTTTATGGAATTAATGATCTAGGGTTCAATTACATAAAAACAAAAGTTAAACCGAATAAAAAAATCAATTTCGGAAGGGATAATTAAAAGGGAATAAATGATTAATAAAATAATAAAACAAAATCCACTTAACATTAATAACCTAGATTGTCGTGTATTGGCAGTTCTCTTG
The DNA here is from genome assembly GCA_030180135.1 of Orychophragmus violaceus. Classification (NCBI taxonomy): domain Eukaryota; kingdom Viridiplantae; phylum Streptophyta; class Magnoliopsida; order Brassicales; family Brassicaceae; genus Orychophragmus; species Orychophragmus violaceus. Next base: position 80,763,302 of record CM058230.1, read on the forward strand.
ATAACGTATAGGATATCATGTTTGGGTTTTGAGTTTAGGGTATATGACATTTTCATTTATATTTGTAGATATTGATAGTTATAATATTAAATAAAAGACTATATAGAGTACATGTATTCTGGTTTAATGTCTATGTTTAGAGTTTGGGTTTATAATTTAGGGTATATATATAGTCTAGCAATTAGAGTTTAGGGTTATAACCAATTTCTCGTTGATCTTGTTATTATTATAGTGTTTAGTTTATTTGTGTTATTCACTATCTCAATTGATTTTGGTGGGTTGCTGCGCTATAGAAGTAATAAACATAATACAAGCAATCTGTAGAAGTTGTGGTAGATACAAAATACTAGATATTGCTACGGGTAAACATCACACGGGAAAAAGACAAAACATACATAAATAAGACATCATCGAGTACAACGAAATCAGGAAAAGTTTTTATCTATCAGTCTACAGAAGAAAGCGGTCTGCATAATCCATAAACACTGGTCGCAATAGTCCTTAAACAAAGCCCACCGGCCAGAGCACCAAGGTCGAAGATAGAACATCGGCATTGTCGCACACGATCAATACTATTTTCTTCCTGTTTCGCTTTCAACCTATCAGGAACCAAACCTCCCCATGAAATATGATCCATACGAGGTAGTTTTAATCGCAGTTGTGTTGCTTCTTCCCGAGTAAATTCATATCTACCAAAGAGTTCATCATCTCTTTCATCCCCGAAGACTTTGCGTATGCATCCATACACATACTTACTTAAGATGCATCCATCTTTTGTAGCAACCTGATTTTACCGAGTACTTCAATCAGCTTGTTCTCAAATAACAAACTGGAGACTCCTTTGAGGCAGATGGTGGTTCTGTTGCCTGCGTCGTAGCACCTCTCATGGAATTTTTTCAAGTCAAAACCGGGAGTCCAAGTCCATTGACTTATCTTCTGTAGATTAATAGAGGCGTAGAATTCGTCAGTTTGAGACATTTCATTCAGTCGAGTGCATGTAATCACTGAGTGGCGGAGATCTTGCATGTCATTTTTGCAGACACAAACAAGAATGTTCCTTACTAGATCTTCCGGCAAGCCGAGCAGGTTGAATGGTCTCACTGCCTCCCTCCGCCTTCTTGTCACCGACTGTGAGAGTCGAAACTCACACGGTCAAAACTTGTAGAGCAAAACTTTTAGGGAACAAAAACTTCAAGGAATAACCACTAAACTAGCAAACCTAGAGGACGTTTTATTGATAAGAAGTCGAAAAGAGTACAAAGATCGGAAAAGAAACTAGAGGAATCGGAAAAGAAAGTACAAAATAACTCTGAAAACGGCTACGACAAACTGCTAAGTTCTTAAGTCTAGGTCTAGGGTTTTTCGATCTGCCTTTCTCGTGTGGCTTCTCCCTCGTTTTATAACTTCGGTTCGTCGGCTTTCGAGAATATTTCCGCAAGATTTGCGGAAATCTTCCTGTTCTTATCTCTTTCCTTTTTCCGATAGAAATGTACATTTCTATCTCGGATTTTCCTTTATCAGCACGTCCCAATCTCTTTCTTTACTTCTGAGTTTTTATCTTCTTTCATCTTTCCGCGGCTCGACTCATTTTCCGGATGGGCCGAGACTGGACGATCCGAGTCCGTTAACGTACCAACTTACTTATTTGGTTCAGAGTTTGTCGTATGCTTGGGCCTAAGTTCCCATTTCTCTCAATCTTCATCCATCAGCCCAAGTCATCAGTCCAAGAAAGTATAGGCTGATGTTTCCGAAGGTGGGTTGCGACAAGTTATGCATATTGGCAAATGTTTGGTTATCCGTTCGGTAAGTTCAGCTCGGAAAACCAGAAACGGTTTAGTTCGGAAATCCGAGATGGTTCAGCTCAGAGGTTTACAAAAGGTTCACTCAACTCGGGATTTCCGGAAGGACAACTCGTGATCGAGATCGAGACGAGATGGGTTTAGGTCCGAGCTGGTTCAGCTTGGATTTCCGAGCTGTCTCAGCCCAGTTTTCCGAGCAGGTTCAACTCGTCCTTTGCTTGTTTGGATGTTCTCTCGATCCATAGTTCCTTTCAGAAGATGTGTTTTTCTGATTACGATGTCGTCTGTTTTGTCGAAACCATTTTTTCTGATAAATCATTTAGGTGACATTGTCGGTATCCCGCATAACTTTGTTACTTATACGAGACCTTGAACGTCTAATGCAAACACTCGCTCGTACCCGACTGCTTGATCTTGTACTTGGCTTATCGAGCAGGTTTTTTGACCTCAACAGTTAGCCCTCCAGCTCGTCAGATCAGAATGTGGTGATGACGAGGTTGTTTCGTTTATTCGAGGCGAAAACGATTTTCCGAGAGAATTTCATCCGTTGTTATCGTCTTTGTGATGGCGGGTCGTATGAAGCATCGTCCTTCGGTCATAGCCAATTCCTCCACGCCGGGATATTTCGATATCACACTTACTCATGGGCTGCTTTGTTATGACTTGCTTGGGCACGCTTGCGACAACATGATTAAAAAGTAATCATTTTGAAATTCCATGCCTTGGTAAATTATATAAATATTCATTTCTCCATTCTTCACTTCTAACTCCTCTCCAAAACTAATAATTGCTCGGAGGGTTCAACTCGACCGATTGCAACTAATCTTGCCGTACGTGGTTCCAAAAATTCTGAAATTGTCTTCGAGGAAACTTATGAAGTTACGATCCTACCCTTACTTCTTTCTGGAGTGATATCTACAAGTATCCTTCTTCTTTTGTTCATTTCTTCATTCATTCACTCTCTTTAGAGCTTGCAAGTTTTATCTCTCCAATCTCTCTCTAGATTTCGATATAGTCTCGGACGATGTCATTCCAGAGTGCACCCCTCCCGTTGTCTGAGCGTGAACTTGTGAAGGCTAGGAGGAGAGCGGCGGCGGAAGAGAAAAGGCAGCGGAGAGAGGGAAAAGCGTCTGAGATAGCCGAAGAAGGCCAGGAATTCGTGCCCGGTTCGTCTCTCCACCAGGAGGTCCTTGTGGTTCCCGACGGACTGGGAACCGATCAAAACCCTGGCGCTCGTTGTTCGCCTAGGCGTCTAGTCATGGGTTTGGAGGCTCAGAAAGCTCTTCCTGAGAGTAAGAAGAAAAGGGCTAGGAAAGCGGGTGAGACCGAAGCTCCTCGAACTACCTCGAAGTCTGCTACCAGCGGCTTGAAGTTCAAGGGCTCTGTTTATGATAACGTTGCTGAGGTTACAGAGTTTTGTTCGGGAGTATGGCATGCGGGGGACGTTTCGATCCGGTATGAAGACATGTCGTGCGGATCTTCGCTTGCCCATGTGGGCCAGGACTTCTTGAAGGTAGAAATCTTTCCCTTTCGACCGGTGCGATCTTCTCCTGATATGTTTTTCCTCTTTTTTTTTTTAGGCCTGGGCATCGGTGAATAAGCAGGCTGCCGAATCCGAGAGAGAAATCCGCGGAGCTCAGGAGTTGTTTCGCAAGCATTTGGCCGATAACCAGAAACTGGAGTTTTCTCTATCGGAATTGAGAGCTGCACGAGAATTGCAGGCAGCCGAGTTTAAGGCGGCGCGGCGTTCCATTGATGAGGAGAAGGCGAAGGCTTTCTCCGAGACTGAAGCTTTAAGGTTAAAGCTTGCGGAAGAAGGCTCTTCCCGCGATGCCGCTTTGAAGGAGGCAACCAAGAGAGGGAGGAAATGAGTGTTTGACAAATTTTCGTCCCGTTTCAAGAAACTTTGCGATATTTTTGCCAAGCTTCCCTCGGCCAAGAAGAAACACTGTGATTTCGTGGAAACAAACAGTAATCTCGAGATGATTGCTGCATTGAAGGCTCAGGAACCTCCGGCGTTCGAGGCCGAGGAGGAGCAGCTTGAGGTTACGAAGGCGGCACTTCTTGCGGATGATGTTCCTGAGTATGACCGATTGATGGTCGAGGCAGGGATTTGCTTTAACCTCTCACCTTTCTCTGGGGATTCCGGGGGGGGCCGCTTCAGTGGGATTCTTCCTTTGCTGATGACGCGGATTCCGCCGGTGTTTTTTTAATGCTTATGGCTCTTATCTTTGAAAATCACGTTTGTTCGTATTGTTGCTTCAGTTGTTGTTGTTTTCGGAATGGTTGGTCATTCCGTCTTGTGATCCTTCGGACTCTTTGAAATAAACTTCTTTCGTTTTTAGTTTCTGAGTTTATTTTCAGGCTCGTTTGAGCTTGGTCCGAGTTGGTTCTTAGCGGGATGATACGCTCTTTGCATTGTCCTGTTTGATATGTCTGGAAGCATTCCGTAGGGTTTCGAGGTTGAGTCTGAGAAAACGACCAATTGTTTTCCTTTTCCAGACTTGTAATGATTTGACCAGTATGTTCGGAAACTTCTTACTGGGTTTTGAAATGGTGTTTGAGAAAAGCGTCCTTTTCTCGTGAACTTACAACGATTAGACCAGCGTGTTAGGTAACGTCTTGTTGGGTTTCGAGCCCAAAACGTTTTTCCTTTATGGGCTTATAATGAATGATTTAGACCAGTGTGCTTGGAAGCGTCTTACTGGGTTTCGAGGGGTTTTACGGTTTACTTTGGTACTAGTGCGGGGATCTTCCTTCTTGTATTCCCAGGTCGGCCGTGTATTTAGTAATGACGTTATCGAGATCAGCGTACCGTATTTTAATGGGTTTGGATTTTCGATTCCGATTTTCCGCGAGACTCCGGCCTCGCATCTTTCGTTCTCCAAAAATAAGCCGGTATCCGCAGGACCACCTTTCAAAGATACCGAACCAAGATATACTTTGATAAAATGTCACTTTACCAGCGTGCTGAGTAGCGTCATACTGGATTTTTGGGGGTTTATTATCGTCTCCAGTACTGGTGCGGTGGATTTGAAGTCCTGTCAACAACCCGTATTCGGGATCTTACGTCGAACTCTCGACTTGTGTTCCCTTCGTCGACAATAAACATTTATAGCGCGCTTTGTGTCCGTTGTTGGACGTAATAGAGCCTCAACCCATATTGGATATGTTGGCTTATATCCGCGAAGGATGTATGCGTTCGTCCGTTGCGGCCGCCAGCGGACAAGGTAAATCGTTCCTAACTAATATGCATGTGATAAACTAGTATGCTGGTTCTAATTTCCGAGAATCGTATACTAATTTCTATCCAAAAGTAAATTAAACGAAAGTGAAAGAAAGAGTTTATTTTGTTACCTAGCGAAAGCGAAGAGAGTTTATTTCCGATATTGTCCTACTCAGTCTGATTTGTTTCAGCTCGGATTTCCGGGACGGACGAGTTCAGGTCCGAGCTGTTTCAGCTTGGATTTCCGAGCTGGACGAGTTTAGGTCCGAGATGTTTCAGCTCGGATTTCCGAGCTGGTTGGGCTCAGGTCCGAGCTGGACGAGTTCAGGCCTGAGCCGTTTTAGCTCGGATTTCCGAGCTGAACGAGCTTAGATCCGAGCTGGATGAGCTTAGTCCCGAGCTGTTTCAGCTCGGAATTCCGAGCTGGTTTAGCTCGGATTTCCGAAGTGGTTTCTTCAAGACTTCTGGGCAAATTCTGGGAATTGTTTCAAAAATTTTCGAGATCTGATATGGAAGTATAGGTATATACGGACCCAATCCCCCCCCCCCCCCCATTTTGAGAGGGGGGACAGCTGAACCGATCAATAAGATCGACTGCCTACGTACCCCTTGCGGGGATCAAGCCGTCCCGTAGTTCAAAGTGCGTGAAGTATTGGTTCAATGATAATACTTCTTTAGATGCATCGCATGCCAGCTTCTGGGAACCTTGACTTTGTCCATGTTTGTTAACTCGTACGCTCCTGGTCGGACAACTTTCGTAATTTTGTAAGGTCCTTCCTAGTTGGCTCCTAGTTTGCCTGCATTCCGTTCGGCAATGTTTTGGAAAACCTTCCGCAGGACCAGGTCTCCTTCGCCGAATCTTCTACTACGCACATTCAAGTTATAGTATCTTGCAACAACCTGATGATAAATTTGGATGCGGATTAATGCTCGGTCGCGTCGCTCGTCAATTAAGTCTAGTTCGTCAAGGATCATCAAATGGTTTAAACATTCCTGTCTATGAAGTAGCTCGCGATGTATCCCTGGGATTTGAACTTCGGCTGGGATTACGCATTCCGATCTAGAAACCAGTGTGAATAGCATTTCGCCCGTTGCTTTTCTGGGAGTTGTTCGGTGCGACCATAGAACTCCTTCTAATTCATCCGCCCATTGTCCCTTCTTTTCGTTGAGTTGCTTTTTCAAACCGTCGAGAATTGTCTTGTTAGCGGCTTTGGCCTATCCATTCCTTTGGGGGTACCGCGGCGTTGATTTCTGGAATCGTATCTTCCACTTTTCGCAAAAATCTTCAAAACGTGTTGAGATAAACTGTGAACCGTTGTCCTTAACGATCTCGTATGGTACCCCACGCCGGCATATGATATTCTTCCAGACGAAGTTTTCAACTTGGGCGTCTTTGATACTGGCATATGACTCGGCTTCGATCCATTTCGAGAAATAGTCTGTCAGTACGAGCAGAATTCGTTTCTTTTTAGATTGATGAAGAGGTCCTACAATGTCCATCGACCATTGCATGATTGGGTACGGTTCTGAAATAGACGACAACAGCTCGTCCGGTTGGCGGATGGTTGGAGCATGTCTATGGCATTTTTCACACTTTCAAGAAAATCTTTCGCAGTCTTTCACCATCATCGGCCAAAAATAGCCATGGCGCTTGATCTTTATTGCTAGCGCTCTTCCTCCAGATTGATTTCCGCACGAACCGCTGCGGACTTCTTCCATAACTCGTCTTGCTTCATCGCCTTCGATGCATGACATTAGGGTACCGGACAATCTCCACTTATATATTTTCCCATCCATCAGAACATAGCGAGTAGCCTGCACTTTGGTTTTGCGCGCTGCCCACTTATCTTCAGGGAGTTCGCCGTTCGTTATGTATGAACGGATCGTTTCTATCCAATTCTTATCGCAGCCATATTCTTCGCCGGCTCGTGTTTCTTCTTCGGCATCATCCTCTCTTGGCGGCAAGTTTTCGTCTTCTTCCTCTGGTGGATAAGCCAGATTGACTGTCACGGAATTTCCGATGCTTGGATTCTCGATAAACTCTACCGGAATGATCCGTCTCAAGCCTGGTTCAGATGTTGAAGCCAGCGCTGCCAATGCATCAGCAGGTGCATTTTCTTCTCGAGGGATCCATTTCAGTTTGAAGTTATTGAGTGGCTTCACTAGATCCTGGACGATCTTCAGATATGCTTCCATTCTTTCGTCCCTTGTCTCGTATTCTCCGCTGTACTGACTTGCGACTAGTTGCGAATCACATAATGCTTGTATGTTTTGGATCTTAAACCTGTGAACTAAGCCCGGCTATCAGGGCTTCGTACTCTACTTCATTGTTTGAAGCGTGGAAACTTAAGCGGAAAGATTGTTCTAGAATCTCTCCGGTTGGCGAGGTCAGGCGGATTCCTACTCCGGAACCTTGTTTTGATGAGGAACCATCGACGTGGAGCAGCCATTCCGACTCCTCTGTTTCTTCTTGCGGTAGATCGACGAGAAAATCTGCCAGTACTTGCGATTTTGCGCATGTCCTGGATCGATACTCGATGTCGAACTCGCTAAGTTTTATTGCCCATTTGGCTAGTCTCCCGGATTGGCTGTCTGACATAAGAAGATTGGATTTGGTTCACCCCAGTCCTCTCTGATTAGAACTCTGTTGGGATAGTGTCCTGAAATCACACTTGTACTCACTCCTGATGATAGTTGTGTGTCGAGATCAGACATTCGTATAATACTGGGCGGTTGCAATGTTTTGCTAGAAGCCTCTTGCAATCTGTAAGTTGTACACTTACTGCCAGTAATATATGATCCTATAGGGTCACACACCTAAGCAAACTGGAAGCTACGACATGGGAATGATCATTATGGCAATGATCATATTAATGTGTATTGGATGCACATTATAATCGATATAATGGTGTTGTGTCGATCGACACAGCTTGTGTGTCGGTCGACATAGTTCGGGTTTTCAGAAAGGCTTTCCGAATTAAGACTTAATTAAGTCTGGCCCGTTAAGCAAGTTTAGGTCGAATAAAACTCGTGAGTTTTGACCTAAACATTGAGCCGTCCACTTTTCTTGACAGAAAGAGTAGAAACACCAGAGAGATTCGATTCCCATTGATCCGGCACTAGCATCCCGTTTCCAGCTTGTGTGCGTGTGTATCTGGTAGAGGCAAGGCATCTGCGTTGCTCCACTGATCTCGTTCACCATTCTCATTCCGCTGCCAGTTCAAAGGTAAGAACGAGGTTGGTTTAATTCAATATATCAAACCCTAGATCCTAGGAGAACCAACAGTGGTATCAGAGCATGTTAGGGTTTAGAATATTGATTCTGATGCAATTAATTCGAAACTTGATGTTGTTGAATTGGATATTGCCTGTTGAAATCGTGTTTTCATATATTATTCTTGGTTTTGTTCCTGTTGAAAAGACGAAGAATTGTTGAAAACGCACTGTGTCGATCGACACAAAGCGTGTGTCGGTCGACACAGAGCGAAAACTCGCAAATAATTTTAGGGTTTCGATCTGAGATCGAGTACCCGTATTCCTGCTGTGTCGATCGATGCACTGGGTGTGTCGGTCGACACAGACAATGCGATAAGATAGATCGGTTCAATTGGATTGAACCGGTTATCTCGCTCGGTTAATTTTAATTGACCAATTGGTTCTGGTTTGGTAATGTCGATCGACACAGAGTTGTGTGACGATCGACATGGACCATTAAACCAAACCGGTTCAATTGGATTGAATCGGTTAAGCAAATTCGATCCGCTTTGACCGGTTATCGAAGACCGGTTTAAATTGGGTTGCGTCGACCGATGCCAATGGTTGGCATCGATCGACACGACATTCGCAAACATGCTGGTTGGACCACAAATTTGCATGTACCAGAACAATTTAATCCTAAAAGTTCTAGATGAATCTAAACTTAATAAAACTGAATGTTTTAATTAAATTAATAACTTCTTGAATGTATATTGGATATACATCAAGATTAAATAATTATTTTCCTCAACCAAATATCAAGTGATCTTGATGTCTTGCCCGATCTGGTCTACTGTCAGGACTCGTGTTGTTGTTGGATATCCTTGGAGTCCTTGGTATCCACAACAACATGAGTAATGCAGGTGATCATTGATAGATTTGCAGTGCAACTATCAGTGATCACAAGACAGAAGAGATTGGTTTTACTTGAATGGGCTATCAGAAGTTCTGGGCCCAGAGACATCAGAGTTGATTATACATAGTTTGTCTCATCTACGACCAAGAGTTGTACTGGGTACAATTAGCAATGATTTTCTTACCTAAATAACTAAAGTTTGGGTGATGGTAAGTTGCCCACTCAGATTTTGGTGAAGTATGGATCTTGGCTCATTGTATTCATCTGAGGAAACATAGTTTTGAATACAATGCGAGTTTTTCTTATTAGATAAGAATTCTCATTCCTTGAGCATTATAACTAAAACCTCTACTTTTTTTTAATTACAGCTATGTCTGTCTCAACTCACATCAACACTTTCTCACTAAGATCCGTCCTTGAGAAGGACAAGTTAAATGGATCTAATTTCTTGGAATGGTATCGGAACTTGAGAATAGTTCTCAGGCAGGAGAACAAGGAATATGTCCTTGAAAGAGTTCTCACCGAGAGGCAACGTTCCAATGCCCCACAGACAGAAAAGAATGCTTGGGATAAGCATTCAGCTGATGTCAAAGATGTTAATTGTCTAATGCTGGTGACTATGAACTCTGAGCTGCAGAAGCAATATGAGAACGTGATGTCACCCATTGAGATGATTAACAGCCTGAAAGCTTTGTTTCAGGAGCAAGCTCGCACAGAGAGATACCAGACGGTTAAATCTCTCATGGATTGCAAGCTGGCTAAGGACAGTCCTGTAAGTCCTCATGTCCTTAAAATGATGGGTTACATTGATAACCTGGGGAAACTGGACTGTGCCATTAGCCAGGAGCTAGCCACTGACATGATTCTGCAGTCTTTGCCGTCGTGTTTTGATCAGTTCATCATGAACTACAACATGCAAAACATGACTAAGACATTGACTGAGTTGCACGGCATGCTGAAGACAGCAGAGCCGAATCTCAAGAAGGCAACTCCCAGTGTACTGATGGTACAAGGGGGTAAAAGGTTTAAAGAAACCTAAGAAGGGTAAGGGAAAGGCCCAGGTTGTTCAGACTGAAAGTCAGGACAAGCCCAAGCCGAAGCCCAAATCCGGGCCTTCTCCTGAGGATAAGTGCAACTACTGCAAGCAGTTGGGGCATTGGAAGAGAGACTGCAAGAAGTTCATGGAAGATTACAAGAAGCTGAAAAAGACGTATGATGCGTCTGACTCAGGTATTTATGTTATCAAACTTAATGTTATATCTTCTAGTTCTACTTCGTGGGTATTGGATACCGGCTGCGGTGCTCATATTTGTACTAATATGCAGGCACTAAGAAACAGTAGAACGCTGAAGAAAGGACAAGTGGAGCTACGGGTCGGGAATGGAGCTAAGGTTGCTGCACTGGCCGTAGGCACCTGCGAATTATCTTTACCGTCGGGCATGGTTTTAACTTTGAATAATTGCTACTTTGTACCTGCGATAAGCAGAAACATAATTTCAGTTTCCGTTTTGGATTTGGAAGGTTTTGATTTTGCTGTTAAGAATAAAGTTTGTTCTTTTAATCGTGGTGGTACGTTTTATGGTAGAGCCCCATTAGATAATGGGTTATATGTTTTAAACCAAGAAATGCCTAACTTTAACATAAATACAAAGCGGTTTAAGTCAAATGACGAAAACCCGACTTTCTTATGGCATTGTCGTTTGGGCCATATCAATGAGAAACGCATCCAAAGGCTCCATCGAAATGGGCTTCTGGGCTCATTTGATTTTGAATCATGTGAGAAATGCGAATCTTGTTTGATGGGCAAAATGGCTAGAGCCCATTTCAATAAACCAAATGAAAGGGCCAGGGATTTATTGGGCCTTATTTATACTGATGTATGTGGGCCGATGAGTACTATTGCCAGAGGAAATTATAGGTACTTCATTACCTTCACTGATGATTTCAGTAGGTATGGCTATGTATATTTGATGAGACACAAGTCAGAATCCTTTGATAGATTCAAGGAATTCAATAATGAAGTACATAACCAACTTGGCAAAAGTATCAAAGTTCTGCGATCGGATCGCGGAGGAGAATACTTGAGTCAAGAGTTCAGCGACTATCTGAGCGAGTGTGGAATTATTTCACAACTCACTCCTCCTGGAACACCCCAATGGAATGGAGTGTCAGAGAGGAGGAATCGAACCTTATTGGATATGGTTCGGTCTATGATGAGTCATTCAAATCTTCCATTATCCTTTTGGGGATACGCTCTAGAAACGTCTGCGTTTACACTAAATAGGGTACCATCTAAATCAGTGGAAAAGACACCACATGAACTGTGGACTGGGAATGTTCCTAGTCTGTCTTTCCTGAGGATTTGGGGTTGTGAAGCTTATGTCAAACGTTTAATCTCTGACAAGCTTGCACCCAAATCAGATAAATGCTACTTCGTTGGTTATCCTAGGGAAACCAAGGCATACTACTTTTACAACCAATCTGAGAACAAAGTATTTGTTGCTCGGGATTGTTCTTTTCTTGAGAGGGAGTTTCTCTCTAAGAAAAACAGTGGGAGTAAAGTACATCTTGAAGAGATTCAAGATGCACAGGAGGCTACTCAACCTGCAGAGGAAGAGCAGCAGCTGGATCCACAGAGTTCTGTGGAACCGGCGCCTGTGGAGCCTGAAGTTCGCAGATCCGGAAGGATCCTTCACGAACCCGAGAGATACTATGGATTTCCTAATGACCAATTCAAATGATCTGATGATCATTGATGGTGACGAACCAGCGACCTTCGCGGAAGCAATGATGGGTCCGGACTCCGAAAAGTGGCTTGGAGCCTCTAAATCCGAAATGGGACCCATGTCAGAAAACCAAGTATGGTCCTTGGTGGATTTACCTAATGGTGTAAAAGCCATTGAGTGTAAATGGATCTTCAAGAAGAAGATTGACGTGGATGGCAATGTACAGATTTACAAAGCGAGGTTGGTGGCTAAAGGTTTCAAGCAAATTCATGGTATTGACTATGATGAAACCTATTCCCCAGTCGCTATGCTTAAATCCATTCGGATTCTTCTAGCGATTGCAGCTCATTATGACTATGAGATTTGGCAAATGGATGTCAAAACCGCATTCCTGAATGGTATTCTGGAAGAGGATGTGTATATGACACAGCCTAAAGGTTTTTTCGATCCTAAGAACGCTGGAAAGGTATGCAAGCTTCATAAATCCATTTATGGATTGGAACCATGTGTTTACAAGAAGACTAGTGGGAGCAAAATTACGTTTCTTGTACTGTATGTCGATGACATACTCCTCCTCGGTAATGACGTTCCGTTGCTTCAGTCTGTTAAGACTTGGCTCAGAAGTTGTTTTTCCATGAAAGACATGGGAGAAGCCGCGTATATTCTTGGAATCAGAATTTACAGAGATAGAATGAACAGGCTGATTGGATTGTGCCAGGACACTTATATTGATAAGGTGTTTCACAGATTCAGGATGCATGATTCCAAGAAGGGCTTCATACCGATGTCTCATGGCACCAGTCTCAGCAAGAAGCAATGTCCGGCGACACATGCTGAGCGAGAACGCATGAATAGGATTCCTTATGCTTCTGCAATAGGATCTATTATGTATGCCATGCTCTGCACTCGTCCAGATTGTTGCTTACGCGTTAAGCATGACGAGTAGATACCAATCTGATCCAGGTAAAGCTCACTGGACAGCTGTCAAGAATATTCTCAAGTATTTGAGACAGACTAAGGATAAATTCCTGGTGTATGGAGGAAGTGAAGAACTTGTGGTGAATGGATTCACCGAAGCGAGTTTTTAGACGGACAGAGACAATTTCCGATCACAGTCTGGATATGTCTTCTGTCTAAATGGCGGTGCAGTGAGCTGGAAGAGCTCTAATCAGAATACCGTAGCTGATTCCACGACGGAAGCTGAATATGTTGCTGCTTCAGAAGCGGCAAAGGAAGCTGTTTGGATCAAGAAGTTCATGACTGAACTAGGTGTGGTTCCTAGTATCTTGGAGCCAGTGGCATTGTTTTGTGACAACAATGGAGCCATTGCTCAGGCGAAAGAACCCAGGTCACACAAGAAGTCCAAACACGTAGAGAGGAGATATCACCTGATTCGTGATATCGTCAATAGAGGTGATGTGAAGATCAGCCGAGTTCCGACAGACGAGAATGTCGCTGATCCTATGACTAAGTCACTCCCAAGGCCTAAGCATGAGAGTCATACGACTGCTGTAGGCATTAGAGATCTTAAGATGTAATCTTGATTCTAGTGGGAGTTTTAGTTTTGTTTTAGTTATAATAAGACGCTCTTGTAAACATTCTTTTGGAAGTGTTTAATGAAATTTGATTTCAGCATTATTTATTGTGATCTAAATAATGGTCCCAAAATAAGTTTATGACATATTATAGGTCATCAAGTTGAGGACTTGATCATGAAACCCTATAAGTTAATAAATTAAGTTTTGTCCCTGGTCGAGGCTGTCAAAGTGGGACACTGACAACCGCGAGAGACCAGATTGTGAGGTGACTGTTGGCTAAGTTTCATGGAGCCAATGATATGATTATCGCAGTCAGTCACATAGATATATGTTAGTGAACATATGATCGGACATGACCCGCTAATGAGAAGTCTACAAGATAGTTGTATCTGTGTCATAAGAGGTTCTCATTACGACTATAGAGTATAGTCCTTAGACATGAGTTCATCATGCTTTCTTGCATATGAATTGGTACACTTTGACTTTGTCAAACGTCGACCCGTAACTGGCGACTATAACGGCGCTGTTCAAGTATATCATGAAGTATGCGTTGAAACAGGGATGGAACAAGATGGGATTTGTCCCTCCTGTATAACGGGAGATAAATATCTCAGGGCCTATCGAAGATTGAATACTGAGAGAATGTGTGGCCGCACTCAAACGAACTGTAGTTCAGTTGTTTGTAATGTTCAGTATGAGATCAGGAGTTCGATAAACACGATGTTGGCTTAATAAGGATGACACCAATCTTGCCTTATGCCAAATCGAGATATAGAGACAAAAGGATTATAGGAATAGATGATTCCAGTACAAGTGGGAGATTGTTGGGATAGTGTCCTGAAATCACACTTGTACTCACTCCTGATGATAGTTGTGTGTCGAGATCAGACATTCGTATAATACTGGGCGGTTGCAATGTTTTGCTAGAAGCCTCTTGCAATCTGTAAGTTGTACACTTACTGCCAGTATTATATGATCCTATAGGGTCACACACCTAAGAAAACTGGAAGCTACGACATGGGAATGATCATTATGGCAATGATCATATTAATGTGTATTGGATGCACATTATAATCAATATAATGGTGTTGTGTCGATCGACACAGCTTGTGTGTCGGTCGACACAGTTCGGGTTTTCAGAAAGGCTTTCCGAATTAAGACTTAATTAAGTCTGGCCCGTTAAGCAAGTTTAGGTCGAATAAAACTCGTGAGTTTCGACCTAAACATTGAGCCATCCACTTTTCTTGACAGAAAGAGTAGAAACACCAGAGAGATTCGATTCCCATTGATCCGGCACTAGCATCCCGTTTCCAGCTTGTGTGCGTGTGTATCTGGTAGAGGCAAGGAATCTGCGTTGCTCCACTGATCTCGTTCACCATTCTCATTCCGCTGCCAGTTCAAAGGTAAGAACGAGGTTGGTTTAATTCAATATATCAAACCCTAGATCCTAGGAGATCCAACAAACTCCACTCACCGCAGTGGTGGATATAGCCGTGTATAAGAACAGGGGTTCTCCTTCGATTAGTTTTGCTAATACCGGCGGATTCGCCAAATATTTCTTCAACTGCTGGAAAGCCTCTTCGCATTTTTCCGACCATGCGCCCCCCTCAAGGTGTCGTAGAAAGGCAGACATTTGTCGATTGATCACGAGATGAACTTGTTTAATGCTGCTATGCGCCCAGTTAACCGTTGGACTTCGCGTTTCGTCGTTGGCGAGGACATCTGGATCAGTGCGTTAATCTGCTTCGGATTTGCTTCGATATCTCGGTGGGTCACTAGATATCTGAGAAATTCTTCGGATGCCACTCCGAATCTGCATTTGGTCGGATTGAGCTTCATGTTGTGTTTGTTTAATTGTCAGAAGCATTCGCGCAGGTGCTCGACATGGTCTTTTTCTTCGAGGGACTTGACCAGCATGTCGTCTATGTATACTTCCATAGTCCTTCCGAGTTGTTCGGCGAACATTTTGTTTACCAAACGCTGGTATGTCGCCCAAGCGTTTTTGAGGCCGAAGGGCATGACCTTGTAGCAATAGATTCCTCTGTCAGTGACGAAGGCCGCTTTATCTCTATCGTCTGGGTTCATCATGATCTGGTTGTATCCTGAGAAAGCGTCCATGAATGTGAGTAGTTTATTTCCGGCCGTCGCCTCTACTAGCCGATCAATGTGCGGAAGCGGAAAGCTATCTTTGGGACACGCCTTGTTCAGATCCGTGAAGTCAACGCAAACCCTCCATTTTCCGTTTTTCTTCTTTACGACTACGGGATTTGCGAGCCAGTCCAGATATTTGACTTCGATGATTGAACACACTTTAAGTAACCTTACTACTTCGTCGTTGACTGCTTTAGTTCGTTCAGATCCCAACTTCCTTCTCTTCTGTCGGACGGGTTTGATCGTTGGGTCTACGTTCAGCTCGTGACATGCGATATCCATATTAATACCCGGCATGTCTTCTACACACCAGGCGAAACTGTAGACATTTTCTCGGAGACCTAACACTATCCCCTTTTTGAATGAATCGTCTAGATTCGCTCCGATGTCCACGCACCGTTCTGGATGCTTGTCGTCTATGCAGACTGATGTCACAGGTTCGTGATAGGATAAAAATAAGTTCCTCTTCACTTACTTCAGTTGCAAGTTTACAACCTAGTCGTTACAGTTTTGAGGTGTCAATACACTTGGGTGATTAAACGCACTAAGAATGCAAGTGTTCTCTTAATCTAAGTGCAACCAAATAAGTTTGTGGGTTTTTATATCTAAAGACTAACAATAGAACCAAATTCCAAACATGACTAAACTTGATAATAGTAACAATGGTGAGTTTAAAACAGAGCAAAAACAGAACATAAACAGAGCAATAAGTTGATTGAAAAACAATTGATTAAAAGCTAAGTTCCTTGGGTTGAGTTTTCGGTTTGGGCGATCATTATTTAGTTCAGAAGCATTTAGCAAACAATGGGTGATTTCTTAGGCTAAGAACAACGATTCAAGTTACTCCACTCTCGTGATAATAACCATACACCTATCAAGCATTTACATCAACTCTCGTTGGCAATTTCAAGATAGATATGCAATAAGATTAAGTTCTTACTACCACTAAACACCTTAAACATCAATTCTCATTGGTTAAAAATGTAAAGCACTTGATAGAGATTCAAACATAAACTACACCTCTCGGTTCTAGCAACATTTAAGATCAAGGAGTTGATTGGCCATTTCAATCCTAGCATTAAGAACTTCTAACAAGTAAAAAACCAATATTCCCAAGTTTTTAAACAACCTAAACCATTTCTAGATCACCCTTACCTTAACTCAAACCCAGAAACTTAAAGAGAAACTACTCACTAGTCATAGCAAACATCAAACAAAGCATAATTTAACAAGATGAACAAGAAAAATAAGATGAACAAGAAGAACAACTCAAGAACACTAAAATTGCATAAAAGATTAAATGTTTAGAGAGAATTGTTTTACAAAATGTGATATGATCTCTCAACACATTCAAGAGTCATTAAATACACGAAATCAAGGAGTAGTTGTCGACATCCATCACATGGAAGGTCCAAAAGCCAAAAGAAAAAAAGAGAAAGTGGAGAAAAAGTAGATCTGGGTCGGGATGGTAGCCTCACAGCGGCATACGGCCGTCGCTGCCAGGAGCCGCTGTGAGCGTCTTTGGATCCACATCGGCATGGTGCAAGCCGCTGTGGATGTCGCTGCTGAATTGGTCGTCTCGGGGGATCTCCTACAGCGGCATAAGGACCCCGCTGTAGGATGGCGCTGTGAGCTCCTTTGGACCACAGCGGCATGGTGCAAGCCGCTGTGGACGTCGCTGTGTAAGAATTTCTGTCGGGACTCCTCCACAGCGGCATAAAAATGCCGCTGTGCATGTTGCTGCGCTTGTTCTTCGTGCTCCTTAGTTGTATTTCCACTTCCTTTTGATCCCTACCACCTTCTTTTCCATCTTTGTGTCTCCTAAAGTAATCCACCACCTACAAAAAAGATAAAACAAGACATATGCAACCTAATGATGCCTAAATGCATTATCCTAAAGTTAAACCACAATAATAGTGTCTAAATGCTTTCCTAAAGCTAAATCACACAATAAAACATGTCTAAAAACACACAAAAATCAAACACATCAACTTCCCCAAACTTGTTTCTTTGCTTGTCCTCAAGCAACCAACAATAGAACCAAAGGGGAGAGGTTTGAAGTTGGAGACTCATAACCAAAGAAATCTAGCAAGCCCTCAACATGATGTCTTTAGAAAATAATAACATGTTACAAACTCTCTATTCAACTCTAATTTCTCTAGGCTTATCAACACACCAAATTGTATTCTCTTAAGCACATTGTCAAGATTCAACCAACTCAACATTCCACCAACTCTTACATTCATTCATCTTATCAAAGTGAAGTCTCATAAATGGGGATTAGATCTCAATTAATTGGCTTGGCATTAAAAAGGCTTCAAATGGTGTTTACAGGAAGGCTTTTATCTCTCATTTTGGTGGCTAACTCTCAAGAAAAGGAATGCTAGACATTATGCAAAATGTGGCAAGATAAGAACAATTCATGCATACAACTCTTAGCTCTCAAAATCTTACTCAAAGTGTTTCCCATTCCCAATTAGCTAATCTCCCTTCAATCTCTAACTCAACCATTTTGAATTTTTTCATTTTTGGGTCTTGAGAAGTTAATCTTTTCATTTCCTTAAACTCTTTATCTTTCAATTTCATTTTCATTTTGCACTCAGAGTTTTCCCATTTTATTTTCTTTTCCCAAGTGTTTCCCTTTTCTTTTTACAAGCCATTGGTCCTTTTATTCCTTTTTCTCCCCATTTCACTATTTCTTTTCTCATTCCCAATCCCATTTCAAGTGCTTATACCCCAAATGCTAAACCAATATGTGAACTCCTAGACTAGCCTATGAGAGCTAATCATTGTCGTTCTCATACTTTTAACCTTTTGAACATGTTAGCATTATCAAAAAGAGGCCTCACTCAATCAATTCAATGAAGGTTTGAAAGAAAAAAGGGTAGGGTATTAAGGTGTGAAAACCATTCTAAGAGTGAGAATGGCCACTTGGATTAACAAAGAGTGGTAAAATGAGGTAAAGATAATCCAAGTGTGTATGTAGTGACCATGATCAAGCATCTAAAACCCATAAGTGAGAAGGTTAAATTCATTTAAGTCCAATAAGTGAGTTGGTTTCAAAGTTGAGGGTATCCTATACTTGACAAACTGATTGGAGTGCTGTGATCAAAGCTCGAAATTTACAAGTATTTTAAGAGTTGTTTAAGAAACATGGTATGATTAACAAGGGCATCATATTGAGTTCTAAAATCTAGATTTCTTGCAAGGCATTTATATCATTGTACCTATGCAAATGCTTCCTAGAATGCTACTAGACTCGATCCTAAAAAAGCGACAAATATGAAAATAAATGCTCATTTTTTATGTTTTTTCAAATTTTTCAATTTTTTGGTTTTTTTTTTCAAAATCATAACTATTCACAATGCAGCACACAAAAATAAATGACTCAAGAGAAAAGAAACATAAAATGTGGTTAAATGATCACCCCCCAAATTTACTTCACACCGTCTCGGTGTGAAAGCAGATTTAGGGGAGCTAAATGTGGTAAAAATAAAATAAAAGAGAAGCTAAAACTATGTACAAAGTGGTGGTGGTACCTCAATAAGCTGGTGGTGCGGATTCGTCCTCGCTCTCTCCTAAGGACAGGGATTCGTTGCTGGAGCCGGGTGATGGTGGTGGGATGTGTCGTCGGGCTCTGCGGCATCGTTCGTCAAGGGGAGTGCGGCCAGGAGCTCTGCTAGATGAGCTGGTACCCTATCCCTGATACTGCTGCCTCGGGAAATCCTCCGAGCTTGCTTCTTCTTCACTTGATGAGTAGCCTTCGGGCTTTTGCACTTTCCCTTTCTTCCCCGTTAGCATATAAGCCATGTACTTAACCTGACGACTCAGTGCCTTCGTTTTCTCCTTGTATACCTTCTTTGTACTTCGTCAAAGCTCCACCAGTTTTCCAATGGTCCTGTCTTGGAGTTTGTTCCACCGTTCCAACTTGCGGATGTAGCTGTGGGCTCTTCGCAACTGAGCTCCCTGGATGGCTTCGTTTTGCGCGTGAAGGCGGTAGCGTGCTGTCCCATAAACCGGGCTGGGTGGTCTAGTGTCTGTGCCGGCTGCTGGTTCCATGCGATCCTCTGCTTGGGCACTGGTTTCCTCTCTCTGTGATTTTCTGTCAGCAACTCTTCTCTTCCTTGCTCTTACTGGAGCCTCTAGCGGATCATCCTCAATGCCATGATAGTAACGCGGATTTGGCTGTAACATGATGTTATCCTTGTTACTCAGTGTGGTAATGGTGTAGTTTGGCAGGAGAATGTTCGCTTTCTGAGATGGGCTGGCTCTGAAGGTGTAGGCATACCGGTTGTCAATGTTCCCGGCCAGGAATTCTGTTTTGCGTAGAAATGCCTCATCAATCATCAAAGGTGCAGCTCCGTGTGCAGTTCCCTGAGCCAGAGGGATGCCCAATGCCTGAAATATCGGAGTTAGCAAACTCCCAAACCTGAATACTGGCGTACTGTCCACAGATCTCATCGCCAATCGCCTCGTAGCCAACAGTCTCCTGAAGAAGAGTGCTACCACTCCCAGCTCCTCGTAGTCGTAGTTGTTTATCTCTGGTAGTTCCCAACCTCCTATCACTGTCTGCAGCCCTACGGCCAAGAATCTCAAACCTTCCTCCAACACCTTGTTGTTTTCTCGTATGGTGAAAATGGTGTTAGCCAACAGCTTTTCCACATATCTGATGGCCGGGTGGGCGATGTCGGAATTCTTCATTTTCCCGGTCTTGTAGGCTGCTCTGGAAATAGTACTCCACAGAACTGGAGGTAGTTAAGATAGGCTCGGCAGCCTACTGTTATGTGCATCCCTGAACCCGAGTACATCGTGCAGCTGCCTGAATCCCATCCTGTACTTCCTACTCCCGCAGACAAATGTGATGCACCCGAAGCCTTCAGCCTCAGTCGGGCCATCCTCAAACTCCTCCACCTGCAGAGTGCAAAAGAATTGATGGCATGGCATGTGGTAGACGGGATAGGTCTCCGTCATTAGCCTCTCCAAGCTGAGGTTCCTCAGAATACCCATGACATCGTCATATATGCCCAGCTTCTTGCAGATTTCAGGTTCCCCGAACCTTGTGGGCATCCAAGTATAACCACCGATCTTTGCTCTGATCTGTCCCATCGTGTAGTATACCCCTTTCTTCTTCTTCTTTTTCTTAGGTTTCTTAGCTGCCGGTTTCTTGGCTTTTCCTTTCTTAGCAGGTGGTGGCTCCGGTACATCCTCATCATCGCTAGTGCCTGAGAAGTACACTCTTTCATCTTCATCATCTTCAGGCAAAGCAGGAGCTTTTCCTGGTCGGTGTGTTTGTGCCGGTTGTTCTTCTTCATTTTGTCCACCTGTTCTCACCATCTGCACAAACACATGGAACATCATCAATTCTTTCTCAATCAAAACTTTAATCATGTATAAATTTTAGCATTACATCATTCAAGCCATGCAACATTAATTCCTTTAAACTCCAGACAATGATCAAGTTTCAAAATCATTTAAACCTCACAATCCACAATTTCCATCTTTTTCTTTATAAACAACTCCTTTCACTCTATAAATTCCAATGCACAATGAATTTGATACCATTCCTTCTGCAAAGTATTCTCTAAACAACCTAGCACAGCCTTAAGAATCATCAAAATTCATTTTCCCCAATTTCCAAAAAAAAAAATTTCAAGAACCCTAGGATTTGATTTTCCAATTGAGGTTAATCTAACCATGGGTTCTTCAAATTAATGGTATGGGCATATCTAGAATCATCATATAAACAAGTTTCAAGCAACAAATCTCCCTGAAATCAAGATCGAAAAATTTTCATGAAGAACAAGGGGGTTGATTTTTCATACCTTCGCTTGATTTTGTTGAATTTGATGATACTAGATGATATATGTGAAAGAAATCGCGAGTTTAGAGACCAAGATTGGCGAAAATGGTCGAGTTTTGAAAGAGTTGCGATTTTTGGCCGAAATTGGATGTTTTTTGGAAAAAAATGTGAAGTGAGGAAGAAGATGGGTCGCGACCCTATTTAGGTCAAAAGAATTGACCCACAGCGGCATGCAGCCATCACTGTATGATGCCGCTGTGAATAATCCATCGTCCGCGAAAAATCTCCGCAGCGGCATATGGATCCCGCTGGACAATGCCGCTGCCAAAAATCATGTACCGCTGTTTCCTACGCAGCGGCATAAGCATGCCGCTGCACTATGCCGCTGTGCGTCCTTTTTCCACGTAGCGGTTTTCCATGCCGCTTGACGTATCGCTGTCAAAAACAGGTTCCCGCAAATTCTTCACAGCGGCATATGTATGCCGCTGTTGCACGTTTTCTCCTCCTTATCCTTTTCTGTGATGTTTTGCTTCTTTTCCGGCTTGCTCCCTTATGCTGTAAACACATGATAGGTCGAGTTTTAATCCCTATTCTAAACTGCAAGTGCACAGTATAGTCAATGTAGTATATAGGGTTATCGAATCCACAGGGACACTTGGTCTCAAGAGAATCAAACCGTAGGAATTAATACTAGAAATAAGCAAGTAGTGATTGTAATGAATTGCGGTGCAAGAAAGTAAACAGTAGCAGGAAATCGGTTTGTAAGCAATAAACTAAAAGCGTCAAGCCTAGGGTATTCTCAGGAAATCAGACAAGCAGACAAGTTAATCAGTCAGGATCAAATTAAACTCAGTTCTAGAACTCAAATCACGAAAATAGAATTAACCAAATCTCTTTGCGAAAACTCTCTAAGTCTAAGTGCAGTAATCCAAATCTCTTTGCAATTACTAACAAATTAAACTAGCATTAAGTTCAAGTTCGATATGTTCACAATTAAACTAAACCAAATCTCTTTGCGAATAATTCAATTGCTCAACCTAAATAGTTCAGATTCCTAAACCCCACTCTCGTGACGTATTTAGTAACCTAGGATCTAGATTCTAATTGATCAGGTTAGAACTAGCTTTAAGCACAATTTAGTTTGAAGAACATTCTAATCATATGAATCCTAACTGAATTAAACAAGTCTAGCAAGTCATCAAACCCTAATGAGAAACCCTAAACTCAACTATGGATCTACTCAGACATGATTGATGAAAACATAATCATAGAATAAATAGATTGCATATAAGAAATTAAAATATCAAAGGGGTTCGAAATCTTCTCCAAAATAAATCAATACAAGGAAAATAGATCAGCCCCAAAAGCTCTAAAAATCTCTTAGCTCTAAGTATCAAAGCGTATCTAAATTAAACACCAAAAACTAGTATATATAGGCATAATCTCGGCTGGGGCTTCTGTGTAAATACTGAAAGTATCTTGGGCTTCTTTGCAAATCTTCAATACTTGTTACGCCGACGCGTACGGCCCATCTCGCGACTGCATCGACCGATGCACAATGCGTGTCGATCGATGCAACATCAAATAATCGAACAGTGAATAAAGCTCTCGGCCAAAACGTCCCAAAATGCCCAAAATGCTCCATATATCTCCAATTAGCTCCAAACCTGATTTAACCTGTAAAAGACTCTAAACTAATACAAAAGACTCTAAAAACACAACTATATCATGGTATAAAGTGGGTAAAAACCATGATATATCAACTCCCCCACACTTAGCCTTTGCTTGCCCTCAAGCAAAACAGAGAACTAAAATGCAGTGAAGAGGTTTGAAAACTCTTCAGAAACTCATTTTGTCATAGAAGCAGCAGCATTCAGATTCCCCTTAGTAATCCACATGAAAGAATCAATCTACAGACATCAAGACCAACATGTACTTCCCCCACACTTAGCAACTGTCCTAAGTAAACGCCACAATCACATTCAAGCATTCAAATTCACCCTACTGACTTCTGCAAGTATTTAAGTGCGGTCTCACCTAAGGAGTATCGATCTAAAGGCACATGGATTCTTACCTAGCCAGCTCTAGACCACCATACTATCTTTCTCTAGTCCCTTTCTTCTCTTTCCCTTCTTTAACAACTGATTTTTCCCCACTGGGTATCATTTTATTTTTTTTATCAGTGTTCTTCCCGTTATGGGGTGTACTTTGGACATATTCCATGGATCACATGAGAGATAATAGTGTTTGCTACTATTCCCATGACCACTTCGGAGTTACTAACTCATCCTCAGTTTATTATTATTTTTTTTTTTTTTTACTTTACAGAAGGGGAGAAGGGGACTAAATAGGACAGGTTTACAGGCTGTGTCAGAACTAACAGAGAATCCGACATAAAGCATACCAAGCCCTTAGGTGAGAAAAATTAAAGTCAGTATTAAGGTGAAGTCAGTAAAGGATCCTCTGATACCGGAAGTGATATGGGTGTCCTCAGTAGGCTGATCTGTGATGGGGTTTTCTAATAGTCATAGATAGATCTGCAGCTTCATCCCAATGGTCGCTTAAGTTCCTGCAAATGCTGCTAATCTCCTCCAAAAATCATTGTTTCCTACTTAAACCAATTTTGACTCGAAAAACAAATTTTGAAAAATTTAACTGACTCTAAGAAAACAAAAGAAACTAATTAGTAGAACCTCCCCCACACTTAAGACACACTGTCCCCAGTAGTGTCAAGCAAGGGATTGGTTAAAGAAAAATTAAAATAGTTGAATGGTTAGTTCTCTCGGGTTTTACCTCTGTCGCAGCCAGGCATCGATCGTTGCACTAGGTGCACCGACCGTTGCTGTGCGATTTCTGTTGTAACGATCGACACAAATGTGTGTCGATCGACGCAATGCGATTTTCACGAACAGTCAGCGAGTTAGCAGGTTAATTCGGCGGTTTTTGTCAATTTCGATCCCTGCAAGCTGAAAACACTAGAAACAGAGTAAAACTGAAACAACAAATGTATCAAGTCATGCACAACCATCAAACATAATAAATCCTAAGAAAAAATAAAAACAAAAGTGCAAGAAAAGATAAAAAGTCAGAAATACAGAACCGATAAACTGATAATGGAGACTACGCTCACTCGCTCTCATCATCTATACCGGCATAAGGATCAGCACCGGTGTCCTCTGGAGATCGCTGTCGACGACGCGTATCAGGTACGGGCTGATGGATCTGTGGTGGCCTCTTGCAGCTGCAAGTACGCATGAAGTTCCAGAAAACTCGGAACAGACCATCTGATCTCTCTCTCCACTCTGCATCAGAATAGTCACCGTAGGCCATCGCAGGCTCTGGAAATGGACCCACATCGTCGATCGGGGCAGGGGCAGGCGCAGGCACCGGATGTCTCATCTGCACAACTGGTGTGGTCCTAGAGTTGTATTGACCACTGCCAATAGTCCTCCAGAACCGTATGGCCTCATCCCGATCCCACTCAAGTGACATGGCTATGCGTCTCGGCTCAGTACGGAATCCGTAGATCCTGCAAAGATCAAGTAGAGGGATCCGATACCTGACTCCCCAGCTCATGAATGTAAATGATCCCACTGTAGCACTCCGGTTGTCAGGATCCGAGTAGACCACTCTGCAGGAGGCCAATAACTGTCTGGCCAGCTCCGGGTAGAGATCATAAGGTCGCATCGGCATTGTCCCTAGACCAATGCCTCTGCATACAGCGAGTACCTGCTCATCAATCCCTAGAGTCTTGCAGGTGGAGTAGTCAGCGAACTTGGTCGGCTTGAAGATCATCCCACACCAACCATTGTAGAGAAGCGAGTCATACTCGTCCCAACTGTTGAGCAATGGACGCTCTGTGAACTCAGCAGACTTGAAGAACTTCTTAGAATCCTCTGGCCATTCTATGGTTGTCGGCATTTGCGTTTTGTCTGCTCTGGGCCAGGGTAAAGCAACTGGTGGTCCATATCTCTGGTATGGTGCGGGTGGCTCTGACTCTCTGCTAAACCAAGCAGGTGGTGGGATGTATTGCCTTGAAGCTGTAGAAGCTGTGGCTCGTTTCTTGCGGGGTTGTCGATTAGTTGCCATCTGCAAAACAAACAAAATTGAAACACAAATAAGTCTCGGCAACTCTCTGTGAAATCGCGAAGCATCGACCGTTGCATCTAAGGCATCGATCGTTGCAAGGCGATTTCACCTCGTCGAACATTTCCCAAAATCGCAAAGCAACGACCGTTGCTCAAAAGCAACGACCGTTGCAAGGCGGTTTTGCCGCAAACAAATCATCAAAATCGGTTCAAATCAAGCCACATTGCCTCAAATCATCAAGAGTACCTTGCTAAACAACCTAAATCACGTTCATCTTAGCATAGCATCATAAATTTCGAGCCTAAAATCCCAAATTCCATAAACCCTAAAATCCATTCTAAAAATGGCGAAAATGAGAAGTCATACCTTCGATTCTCTGTAAATGGGTAATAGAATCAACTAGAGGGGGTTAAAACAACAAGATTCAAGCTTGAAATCACAGAAATTGATGAAGAATTTAGAGATTTAGGTGTTTAGCTCTCGGTTGTACGGACGGCGAGCAAATGAGGAGGAGAAGAGAAGAGAAAAGGGTTTAAGGCACTTACCTCGGTCGTGGGTTGCAACGATCGTTGCTTTAGGGGCAACGATCGATGCTTGGTAAATCGAATTCGATTTCCGGTTAAGCACAAACCTTAATTTTTGCAATTGAACCATCGAGCAACGACCGTTGCGCAGGAGAAACGATCGTCACAATGCGATTTCTCTTCTTCGTCAAATCTCCTTGCAACGACCGGTGCAGATATGAATCGATCGTCACACATTTCCAGGTTCGAATTCTGCATCCTGTAACTTAGCAAAACAAAAACGTGAAAGCCTAAGAAAAACACCAAAAAAAAAAAAAAAAAAAAAAAAAAAGAAAAACAACTAAACCTATCAGTGGGTTGCCTCCCACTCAGCGCTTGTTTAAGGTC
Source organism: Orychophragmus violaceus (assembly GCA_030180135.1). Classification (NCBI taxonomy): domain Eukaryota; kingdom Viridiplantae; phylum Streptophyta; class Magnoliopsida; order Brassicales; family Brassicaceae; genus Orychophragmus; species Orychophragmus violaceus. Next base: position 80,789,653 of record CM058230.1, read on the forward strand.
ATTAGCTTGACCGGACGCACAAGATCTTTCAGGCACTTAGAGATCCTGACAGAGACTTTTTCTGTCTCTGTTCAAGTCTCCTCATCCATGGTGGAGTGTAGGCTGTTGCTGAATGCTTCAGTCCAAGAAAAGCAGGTGTAGATTGTGCTCCAGGATCTAGTATCACAGGCCCATCTGGCTGCTCATCTTCTGCTTCCAGGATCGTGAAGGTCTGCCCATCTATCAGTGGTTTCCGCAGCTTCTCCATGTCATATCGCAGCGTCTCATCTCCCAGGTGGAGGTCTATTAGACTTTGTCTGACATCAATCACAGCTCCTGCTGTAGCCAAAAATGGTCTTCCAAGTAGCAGTGCTTCATCCGGATCGCAATCATATTTCAGCACAAGGAAGTCTGTTGGAACCAAGTAGTTTCCAACTCTCACTGGTATGTCTTCTAAAACTCCTTCTGGAACTCGTATAGACTGATCAGCTAGGATAAGACGGGTTCTAGTAGGAGAAAAATTCAGCACCCCCACCTTCTCTGCCACAGAATAAGGCATCATACTTCCAGCAGCTCCTAAATCACAAAGAGAGCGTCTAAAGCTATTCTCGAAGATGGAGCAATCAAGTATAAAGACTCCAGGGTCAGTTAACTTCTTTGGGATCTTGTTCAGTTGCACTTCACTAATGTGTTGGGGAACTACAATCACCCATTCTTTCAGGTCATCATCCAATGGTAGCATCTTGTTCAAATACCTCTGCACACAGGGATGATAAGGTGGATCATCAGGCGGTGGAATTTCTTCCAAGTCTTCACCACTCTCCTCCAGTTTCTTCAGCTCCTCAATCTCCTGTTTAATTACCTCAGATACCTTGGGATATTGTCTAATGGCTTGTGCATAAATCTCCTCCTGAGTGATTTCAGATACATCAGGGAATAGGCGGGCCAGTTCTGCATCAGTCTCATAATCATCCGGCAACACTGTCTGTTCACGTCCTGCATCGACCGACACAAGGTGTGTGTCGATCGTTGCAATGCGATCGTCGCGGATTCCACCCGTGAGTTTTTCACTCAATTCCGAAAATTCTGCTTCATCAACCAACTCAGCTGTGCTTAGCTCAAACTTCTCACCCAGATGAGATCCATCATTAACGAGTACAGACCAGGCTTTAATATGAGTATCTGCAGGTCCTTTTCCTTTCATAGTACCTGAAATCTGATTAACCTGAGTGTCCAGTTGCTTCATGTGAGTGTTCATAGACTCAATCTTCCCATTGAGATCTCCATACATAGCATAAATCTTCTTGTTGCAGTCCACAGAAGTCTTGATTTGGCTCTCCAGCAACTGTTCCATCATTGTCTCCATCTTAGTCTCGAAAGCAGTAGGTGTAGGAGGTGTTTGATAAGATGAAGACCCGTAGGTCCTTTGAGCATTCTGTCCATAAGGCTTCTGAAAGTTGCTGTTCTGTCCATAGCCTGAAGAGTTCTGATTGCCCGTGTAGGCAGTTTTCTGTCCTCCACCGGAAAATCTGTTCCCAGATTGATATCCAAATCTGTTTCCTTGGAAACCAGATCCTCCGATGTAATTCACATCCTCTTCCTGAGTGTCCTCCTCAGTCTGAATCACTTCTACTTCTTGAGCAAAGTGGACAGCTTTCTTCTCACCTAGAAGAGTGCAGATTTTATCCATTCTGGACCTCAATTCAGCCATCTCCGAGTTATCAATACTTCCACCAGATTTCTTCCTCCTATCATCCATGGTCTTGCAACTGTTGCTGCTAATCAAATTCTCAATTAACTGCTTAGCCTGTGTAGGAGTCCTGGTGTTGAAGTTGGCATCACTAGAATTATCCAGCGCCTGCTGATACGGAAGATCTATTCCTCTGAAGAAGATACCAATCAGCTGAACTTCAGTGAATCCATGGTGCGGACAGTCACGCTGATACTGCTTAAATCTCATCCAGGCAGTCTTTAAAGGCTCCACAACTCCTTGGGAGAAAGTAAGTATGTCCTGTCTAGATTGGTCTGAACGCGCATTGTCATAGAAATGACGCAGGAACTCACTCTTTAAGGCTGCCCAAGTAGTATACTGACCAGGTGCCAGTTGTCTCAGCCATGCACTAGCGTCTCCAGCAAGACTGTGCGGAAATAGCTTAAGGAACAGATAGTCCTGGCAAACTCCATCGTATTTCATACCAGTAACTATGTCCTCAAACTTATCTATGTGATCCATAGGCTGCTCTGATTGAAGACCATGAAAAGCAATCTGCCTCATCAGTTGGTAGTAGATAGTCTTTACCTCAAAGTCGTTCCTCTCAAAGGCAGGAAGCACTAAAGCTGCTCGGTTCGCATGAAACTCGTCAGGTCTGTTGTAATCAGCTAATGTCCTTTCACGGACAACCATATGGCCCAGTAGCTCAGCTTCATCAGGGATCACTCGTCCCTCAGCATCAATCCTATGCCCAGCAGCATTGTAAGGATTGTTCTCTGGATCCCTCAGGGTTCCATCAGCATCTGGTATCAAGATCAAGCGTTCTCGTACCATTCTCTCTCTCTTTTCTCTTCTGATTGTCCTTTCTAGACGTCCAAGTTCCTCTAGATTGAGATTAACCAAGCTCGAGTTCGGATTACTTCTAGTGTTCTGCGTTGGCATAAACTGTCTGTAATCGTCCAGCAACGATCGATGCTATCAGTGCAACGATCGGTTCAATCTCAGAATCGCCTAGTGTCGATCGACGCAAGATTGTGCAACGGTCGACGCAAGGCGATTTCGGTACCTGCGACAGAAAGAATCAGAGAAAAGAATCAGTAAAATCAAAATAAAACAAAAACGAAAAACAAAAACAAAAACGAAAAATTTCTAGTAAAACCCTAAGTTCGGTCCTATCGAAGACTCAAAGAGTCCCCGGCAACGGCGCCAAAAACTTGATAGGTCGAGTTTTAATCCCTATTCTAAACTGCAAGTGCACAGTATAGTCAATGTAGTATATAGGGTTATCGAATCCACAGGGACACTTGGTCTCAAGAGAATCAAACCGTAGGAATTAATACTAGAAATAAGCAAGTAGTGATTGTAATGAATTGCGGTGCAAGAAAGTAAACAGTAGCAGGAAATCGGTTTGTAAGCAATAAACTAAAAGCGTCAAGCCTAGGGTATTCTCAGGAAATCAGACAAGCAGACAAGTTAATCAGTCAGGATCAAATTAAACTCAGTTCTAGAACTCAAATCACGAAAATAGAATTAACCAAATCTCTTTGCGAAAACTCTCTAAGTCTAAGTGCAGTAATCCAAATCTCTTTGCAATTACTAACAAATTAAACTAGCATTAAGTTCAAGTTCGATATGTTCACAATTAAACTAAACCAAATTTCTTTGCGAATAATTCAATTGCTCAACCTAAATAGTTCAGATTCCTAAACCCCACTCTCGTGACGTATTTAGTAACCTAGGATCTAGATTCTAATTGATCAGGTTAGAACTAGCTTTAAGCACAATTTAGTTTGAAGAACATTCTAATCATATGAATCCTAACTGAATTAAACAAGTCTAGCAAGTCATCAAACCCTAATGAGAAACCCTAAACTAAACTATGGATCTACTCAGACATGATTGATGAAAACATAATCATAGAATAAATAGATTGCATATAAGAAATTAAAATATCAAAGGGGTTCGAAATCTTCTCCAAAATAAATCAATACAAGGAAAATAGATCAGCCCCAAAAGCTCTAAAAATCTCTTAGCTCTAAGTATCAAAGCGTATCTAAATTAAACACCAAAAACTAGTATATATAGGCATAATCTCGGCTGGGGCTTCTGTGTAAATACTGAAAGTATCTTGGGCTTCTTTGCAAATCTTCAATACTTGTTACGCCGACGCGTACGGCCCATCTCGCGACTGCATCGACCGATGCACAATGCGTGTCGATCGATGCAACATCAAATAATCGAACAGTGAATAAAGCTCTCGGCCAAAACGTCCCAAAATGCCCAAAATGCTCCATATATCTCCAATTAGCTCCAAACCTGATTTAACCTGTAAAAGACTCTAAACTAATACAAAAGACTCTAAAAACACAACTATATCATGGTATAAAGTGGGTAAAAACCATGATATATCAACACACAAAAACAACTAAAAACACACATCAAATCATTCAAACACACACAATCAAATCAAATCAAAGAAAATTCACACAGTATATACAAAGGATAACATGGGAATGCCTCCCAAGCGCGCTTGTTTTAAGTCTCGAGCTTGACTCTCTTACTTTCTAAGGTTGGGGTTGGTTCCGTGAGAAGAATCGATACCTCCTCTTCCACGGGGTTTGATGCTGAGTAGATCTTGAGCCTTTGTCCGTTCGCAGTGAACTCACTTCCATCCTTGTTGAGAAGAATAATGGTTCTGTAGGGTCTTACATCTTTGATCGAGAATGGGCCTGACCATCTTGATTTGAGTTTCCCAGGGAATAGTCTCAACCGGGAGTTGTACAGCAGTACTTGATCTCCTGCCTTGAACTCTTTCTCGACTATCTTCTTGTCATGAAATGCCTTAGTTCTTTCTTTATAAATCTTTGAGCTTTCATAAGCGTCAAGTCGGATTTCGTCAAGCTCATGGAGTTGAATGAGGCGCTTTTCTGCTGCAGTCTTTATGTCGAAATTCAGAAGCTTAATGGCCCACATTTCCTTGTATTCCAACTCGACTGGTAGATGACATGACTTCCCATACAACAGATTGAAAGGTGTTGTGCCAATAGGTGTCTTGAAGGCAGTCCTGTATGCCCAAAGAGCATCATCTAGTTTCTTCGCCCAGTCTTTTCTTGAGTTCCCCACGGTCTTCTCCAGTATAGCCTTGATTTGCCGGTTCGAAATTTCCACTTGTCCGTTGGTCTGAGGATGGTAAGGTGTTGTTACCTTGTGTTTCACTCCATACTTCTTAAGAAGACTTTCAAACACCTTATTGATGAAGTGAGTCCCTCCATCACTGATCACAACTCTTGGGATGCCAAACCTGGGAAATATGATGGATTTGAATAGGTTGATAACTACCTTGGCATCATTTGTAGGACTTGCAATGGCCTCTACCCATTTCGACACATAGTCAACCGCTACTAGAATGTACTGATTCCCATAAGAGGATGGGAAAGGTCCCATGAAGTCAATTCCCCACACATCGAATACCTCAACTTCTAGTATCGGGTTCTGTGGCATCACGTTCCTCCTTCCAATGTTTCCCTTCCTTTGGCAGACATCACATCTTGTCACATATCCGTGAGCATCCTTGAACAGGCTAGGCCACCAAAAACCTGAGTGTAGCACTTTTGTAGTAGTTTTGAATGAAGCGTAGTGTCCCCCATACTCTGAGCCGTGGCAGTGATACAAGATTCCTTCCATCTCTTCCTATGGGACGCATTACCTGTAGAGTCCATCTGGACATCTTTTGAACAAGTATGGCTCATTCCAATAGTATCGAGTAACATCCTGTAGAACTTCTTTATGTGGTAGCTGTTGAGGTTGGGTGGCTCTCTTCCACATGCTAGGTAGTTGACGAAATCTGTATACCATGGTAACTGCTCTTCTTTTAAGCTTTTCACTTCCTCCATCTTCAAGACCATGTCATATCCTTCTCTCAAGCTCTGAATCATGAGAAGTTGTTCTTCCGGTAGAGAATCGTCTATTGGTACTCGCTCGTCAATCCTCAGCCTTGACAAGTGATCAGCCACTCCATTCTCAATGCCTTTCTTGTCATGTATCTCAAGATCAAATTCCTGCAGCAGAAGTATCCATCTCAACAGTCGCGGTTTAGCCTCCTTCTTGGCTAACAAGTGCCTTAATGCCGCATGGTCTGTGTAAACAACCACTTTCGAACCCACCAAGTATGATCTGAATTTCTCGAATGCAAATACTACCGCCAAGAGCTCCTTCTCCGTCGTCGCATATCTGACTTGAGCGTCGTCCAAAGTTCTGCTTGCATAGTAGATCACATGGATCTTCTTGTCCTTCCTCTGGCCCAAAACTGCTCCAACTTCATAGTCACTCGCGTCACACATGATCTAAAAGGGGAGGTCCCAGTCTGGAGCTTGCACTATCGGTGCACTCACAAGTGCACTCTTGATCTTGTTGAACGCTTCTAGGCACTCTTCATCGAAAATGAACTCTGTTTTCTTGCACAGCAGCCTTGTTAAAGGGCTTGTGATCTTTGAAAAGTCCGTGATGAACCGTCGGTAGAAACCTGCATGACCCAAAAATCTCCTTATGCCTTTGACTGAGTTTGGTGGCTGCAACCCCATCATCACATCTATCTTGGCTTTGTCCACCTCAATCCCCTGTTCTGAAATCTTGTGCCCAAGCACTATTCCTTCCTTGACCATGAAGTGGCACTTCTCCCAGTTTAGTACCATGTTTGTCTCCTCACAACGCTGAAGTACCCTGCACAAGTTAGACAAACAAGCAGCAAATGAAGAACCATACACAGAAAAATCATCCATAAATACTTCAACCATTTCTTCAATCAGATCAAATAAATTGACATAATGCATCTTTGAAAGGTTGCTGGAGCATTACACAAGCCAAATAGCATCCTTCGATATGCAAAGGTGCCATAGGGACATGTAAATGTCGTTTTTTCTTGGTCATTAAGGTGGATGGGTATTTGAAAGAACCCACTATACCCATCAAGGAAGCAATAATGGATGGTTTGCTAAGCGTTCAAGCATTTGGTCAATGAATGGGAGAGGGAAGTGGTCTTTTCTTGTGGCTGAGTTCAATTTCCTATAGTCAATGCACATTCTATATCCAGTTATAGTTCTTGTAGGGATTAGTTCGTTTTTCTCATTTTTAACAACAGTTATTCCTCCCTTCTTAGGAACTACATGAACAGGTGATACTCATATGCTATCTGAAATAGGAAAGATTATGCCATCATCAAGAGTTTCAGAATTTCTTTTTTAACGACTTCTTTCAGATTCGGGTTTAGTCTTCTTTGGTGTTCAATTGAAGTCATAGTTTCATCTTCTAAGTGGATTCGATGGGTGCAAAGTGTAGGTGATAGTCCTTTTATATCATCTAGTGAGTACCCTATGGCTCTCCTATATTTCCTTAGTTCATTCAGGAGAAAATTCAATTCATTTTCATCAAGGTTCTCACTCACAATGACAAGGTATGATGAGTTAGGTCCTAAGAAAGTGTACCTGAGCCCTTCGGGAAGTTGTTTGAGCTCTACCTTAGGTGCTTTCAGCTCACACCAGTCGTCTTCTAAGCTAGACTCACCATTGCTAGCTGGTTTGGTTGCTTCTTCTCCTTCCATGGACTTGACACTGTGGACTTCTTGAGGGAGTTCCTGTAGGATTATGTGTATTCATGGTGTAATTGTCAGGTTACATCCTAGCACATAATCATCTTGGATCTAGGTGATTTGCAGATGAATCATAAACAGATCAGGGAGATTACCTTATGATTGCAGCGGATTGATCAAAGGAATATCGAGATCTGCAAGAGCTGATAGAAACCGGCTCCTCCTAGGTATCCACACGCTTACAAGCTACTGGATCAGGCTGCTAGACCAAGCTGGAATGAACAGAGAGAGAGGAAGACGGCTAGGTCTGAAATCGCAGGTTACCTGGCTTAATGGCGCCTCCCTCTTGCTTATATGGGCCCAAGTAATTAAACTAATGGCCTATTAGGCTTTTGGGCCCAAGACCCAAATCAGACAAAATAACTGTATTTTGTCTGGCCCAATTCTCTGTACAAATACAGCAAATGCCTTGCATCTTACCGTATTAATTCCATTTAACTTTCCCGTTAGCTATGGTGTGTGGCCCTTTGGGATCATACAATACTGGTAATAAGTCCTAAACTTATAGATCAAGAGCGGACTCTAGCAAGTCATCATGATCACCCAGTATTTATGACTTATGTCTGATCTCGACACTTATCATACTTTCTAGAGATAGTACAGTAGATTTCAGGACATTCCCAACAATCTCCCACTTGTACTGGAATCCTACATTCCCTAATCCTTTTGTCTCAATATCTCGATCTGGCATAAGGCAAGATGCGTGTCATCCTTATATAGCCAGACCATGTTCATCGGACCAGATTTGATACTGACAATGCAAACGACTTGGGCAAGTCCGTTTGGGAGTGGCCACTCTCTTACCAGCTATCAAGTCTCCGATTGGCCTAGAGATATTACCGCCGTTAAACGGCAGGGACAAATCCCATCTTGTTCCATCACTATGAACTACACACTTCATAATACACCCAACCAAGGTCCTTATAGCTCCCAGTTACGAAACAGCGTTAGACAATGATCAAAGCGCATCAATCCATGTGCAGCCACATGCATGCGAACTCAGGTCTAAGGACTATACTCTATAGTCGTATATGAGAACCTCTTATGACACATATATTAATATCTTGTAGAGTTCTCATCAGCGGGCCATGTCCGGTCATATGCTCCCCTACATATACCTATGTGTCGACTTTGATGCCGCGCATCTATGACCCCTCGAAACTTGGTCATAAGTCTCAACACAATCTAGTCTCAAGTGGTTGTTGGTGTTCCAATTTCAACAACCTACGACTATGGACACTATGATTTATGTCATTTCGTTAAATATGGGGTTTCAGGATCAAGTCTACTCATGTACTTCGATGGCCCATATATAATGACATGAATCATTTTGGAACGATTATTTATATCACAGTTAAAATAATCCAGAAATTATAAATTTCATAAACATAAAATATTATGTTTACATGAACCTTTCAAAACAACTAAATAAGGCCCTTTACAAACTCCCACTGAAATTAAGACTACATCTTAATTTCACTTATCCTACAGCTACAGTCCGCGACTCATGCTTAGGCCTAAGGAGTGGCTTCGTTAATAGATTAGCAATGTTCTCATTCGTTGAAACTTGCTGATCTACTTAACACCTCTGTCATTTATCTCACGGAATAGGTTATACCTACCCTCAAGGTGTTTGGACCTCTGATGTGCAGCTAGTCTCATCTATGCTGGGAATCACATCAAGTTCAGTGATGAACTCTTCTTTCCAAACAACCTCTTTCGCCGCTACCCAAGCTGCGAAATGTTCAGCTTAAGTCATGGAGTCAGCAACAATGCCTTGCACCGCCAGACAGACACAAGATATAACCGGACTGTGACCGGAAATCATCTTTGTCTGTTGGAAACTTGCCTTTCAGACTCTACCGACTTGTAGCACCTCACTTTCTCCGTAAATCAAGAACTTATCCTTAGTATTCCTTAAATACTTCAGGATATTCTTTACGGCAATCCAGTGATTCTCACCTGGATTAGACTGGTACCTACTCGTCATGCTTAGTGCATAAGCAACATCAGGACGAGTACACATACATGATAGATCCTATAGCCGAAGCATAAGGAATCCTACTCATGCGCTTAAGCTCATCAGGTGTTTTAGGACACTGAGTCTTGCTTAGTGTAGCGCCATGTATCATTGGCGTGAACCCCTTCTTGGAATTATCCATTCCGAATCGATGCAGAACTTTTTCTATATAAGAATCTTGACAAAGTCCAATCAGCCTTTTAGATCTATCTCTAAAGATTCGGATTCCAAGAACATACGCGGCTTCACCCATGTCCTTCATGGAAAAACAACTTCCCAGCCAGTCTTTAACAGACTTCAGCATTGGAATATCATTTCCAAGAAGCAATATGTCATTGACATATAGGATAAGAAACGCCACTTTGCTCCCACTAGTTTTCTTATACACACATTGTTCCTCTTTGTTTCTGATGAAGTCAAAGTTCTTTATTGCTTCATCAAAGCGAAGATTCCAACTCCTCGATGCTGGGATCAATCCATAAATGGATTTGTGAAGCTTGCATACTTTCCCAGCATTCTTAGGATCAATGTAACCGTCAGGCTGTGTCATATACACATCCTCCTCCAAGATTCCATTCAGGAAGGCGGTTTTCACATCCATCTGCCAAATCTCATAATCATAATAAGCGGCAGTTGCTAGGAGAATCCGAATTGATTTCATCATGGCCACTGGTGAATAGGTTTCATCATAGTCTATACCATGAATTTGCTTGAAACCTTTTGCCACCAACCTGGCCTTGTAAATCTGGACATTTCCATCCATGTCAATCTTCTTCTTGAAGATCCATTTACACTCGATGGCTTTTGCACCAGCGGGTAAATCAACCAGTGAAAACACTCGGTTGACAGACATGGAGTCCATCTCGGATTCAGTGGCTTCACGCCGATTTAAGGAGCCAGGGCCCATCATGGCTTCTGCAAAGTTCGAGGGTTCATCACCGTCAATGATCAAAAGATCATGGCAATTAGTCAAAGATCAAAAGATCGTGACGGATCCTTCCGGATCTTCGAACTTCAAGTACTGCAGGTTCAGGTTCTATTACAACTTCATGTAATTCATCCTGCTGTTCTTCCTCATTAGGTTGAACAGGTTCCTGTCCTTCTTGAATTTCATCAAGTTGTACCTTACTCCCACTATCTTTCTTAGAGAGAAATTCCCTCTCAAGAAAAGTGCAATCCCGAGCAACAAAGATCTTGTTCTCGGATCGCAGATAGAAGTAATAAGCCTTGGTATCCCTAGGATAACCAATGAAGTAGCATTTGTCAGATTTTGGTGTAAGCTTGTCTGAGATTAATCTTTTGACATAGGCTTCACAACCCAAAATTATGAGAAAAGACATTGCTGGAGATTTTCCAGTCCATAACTCATATGGTGTCTTTGCTACTGCTTTTGATGGCACTCTGTTCAGTGTGAACGTTGCGGTCAGCAAAGCATATCCCCAAAGGGATATAGGAAGGTCTGTGTGACTCATCATGGATCGGACCATATCTAACAATGTCCGATTCCTTCTCTCAGACACACCATTCCACTGAGGTGTTCCAGGAGGTGTGAGTTGGGAGATGATCCCACACTCACTCAGATGATCACGAAATTCCTGGCTCAAGTATTCTCCTCCTCGGTCCGACCGAAGAGCCTTAATACTTTTACCAAGCTGGTTATGTACTTCATTCTGGAATTCTTTGAACTTCTCAAAGGTTTCCGACTTATGTTTCATCAAGTAGACATATCCATATCTACTGAAATCATCAGTGAATGTAATGAAGTACTGATAGTTTCCTCTAGCATTTGTGGACATTGGGCCACACACGTCAGTATGTATCAGGCCCAATAGTTCACTGGCCCTTTCTGTGGGTTTATTAAAAGGGGCCCGTGTCATTTTGCCCATTAGGCAAGATTCGCATTGCTCACAAGACTCAAAGTCAAATGAGCCCAAGAGTCCATTTGAATGGAGCCTCTTGACGCGTTTCTCACTAATGTGCCACAAACGACAATGCCAGAGAAACGTTTCATTTTCTTCGTTAGATTTGAACCGTTTTGTATTAATGTTATATACTGGAGCAGATTGATCCAGCATGTACAGCCCATTAATAAGAGGGGCACAGCCATAGAACATATTATTGAGATTAAAGGAACACAATTTATTCTTAATAGAAAAATCAAATCCTTGCAAATCCAATAATGAAACTGAAATGATATTTCTGCTTATAGCAGGTACAAAATAACAATTCTCAAGTTCTAAAATCAATCCAGAAGGTAAAGACAACAAGTAAGTGCCAACGGCCAGTGCTGGAACTTTTGCTCCATTGCCAACCCGCAACTCTACTTGCCCTTGCTTCAACCTTCTACTGCTGCTGAGCGCCTGCATATTAGTACAAATATGAGCCCCACATCCAGTATCTAATACCCAAGTGGTATTATGAGAAGTAGTAGTATTTACTTCAATAACAAAAATACCTGAAGATGTAGTCGCGAAGGACTTCTTCTTCTCTTTCAGACTTTCCTGGTATTTCTTACAGTCCCTGCGGTAATGCCCTGCCTCTTTGCAAAAGTGACAGATATCAGAAGGCCCAGCTTTAGACACGGGCTTGGGCTTGGCCTTTTCGACTGCCTTGCCCTTTCCCTTGTCTGCAGCGGATTTCTTGAAACCCTTGCCTTTCTGCACCATGAGTACAGACGGCTCCTTGGCCTTCTTCAGATTAGGTTCTGCAGTCTTGAGCATACCATGTAGCTCATGCAAAGTCTTTATCAACCCATGCATATTATAGTTCAAGATGAACTGGTCATATGCAGGAGTAAGAAACTGCAGAACGATATCACAAGCAAGCTCTTGGCTTATAGGACAGTCGAGTCTAGTCAAATGATCGAGATAACCCATCATTTTCAGAACATGTGGACTCACTGCTGCATCCTTAGCCATTTTACAGTCCAAGAGATTCTTTACAGTTTGGAATCTCTCTGTACGAGCCTGCTCCTGAAACAACGCTTTCAGGTTTGCCATCAGTTCCATGGGACAAGTCAGGCCTTCCCACTGCATCTGCAGTTCGGGAGCCATTGTCGCCAACATTAGGCAAACCACGTCATTAGCATCTGAAGAATGCGTATCCCAAGCATTCTTCACAGCTTGTGCGGCATTATTCGCAGGTCTAGGAGAGAGAACTCTTTCAAGGACATAAGCCTTCTTCTCCTGCCTGAGCACAAGTCTCAGGTTCCTGGACCAGTTCAGGAAGTTTGATCCGTTCAGTTTATCCTTCTCAAGGGCAGACCGGATCGAGAAAGTGTTTTGTGTTGTTGTGCTTGACATAGCTGAAATTATGAGACAATAGAGTTTTAGTTATTTAGTTCATAAAAGAGTAATCTTAAAACTTATAAGAAAACTCGCATTGCATTCAAAATTTCTTTGTTTAACCTCATAAGAATGCAATGATTCCGAGACCCATGTTCAACTAAAACCAAAGTGTGCCACTGGCCGTCACCCAGAATTAGCTTTACTTGGTAAGCATACACACAGCTAGTTATATCCATATAACTCTCGGTTGTGGATTGGGCCCAAGGCCCAATTCACCAGATGTCTCAAGGCCCGGGACTCCCGATGGCCCAGTCAAGGAAACCAATCTCTTACAGCCAAATAATCACTAAAGTCTGGGACTCCCAATGAAATTAGTGACTATATACTACTTTACTTACGCAAAAACAGACACCTCACACTGTAAGCCATATCTGTAATTGAATAAGCGTTAAGTAGCTGACAAGATTGGGCAAGACATCCAAGCTTGATATTGGTTTTGAGGATTTTAGGTTTTCTTTCCAAAAATAGAAGATTACTATTTTTGGAAACTTACTTATTTTAGAAACTTTCTAAATTTAGAAACATACTAAAAATAGAAATTTCTAATTTAATATTTTATTAAAGTTTTCGGATGGGTCACAAATTATAGGCCCAATTTTTGGCCCAAGACCACGATATTCCAATTGGCCCAATAATTTGACATAACCGAGTCGGTTCATTAATTCTGGTCCAAGACCAAATTAACTACTAAATCCAACTGGTTATTTACTAAACCAGACCAGCTCTAAATTATTTGGTCCAACCAAATCAAACTTAGACCAGCCTTCGGTTTAGGTTAAAATTCAATTTTGAATTTAAATCCGGTTTAACCAGAAATTAAATAATACCAATTGTATTAAATAATTTCCAGCAAACCGCGATTTGGGTTAACCGCTTAAACCATAATTATTCAAAGCTTTGAAACGATTTTGTCTTTTAGCTTGAAGACAAAATCATGATCTTTTACAAATCTTAATTCAACAATCATGATATTCACTTAACAACAAAACGATTTTGTCCTTTTTGAATTCAACAATCGTTCACGTTCACATTAACAAGCCTTATACGAATCGATTCTTAATTATAATAAGCAAAGTCAACTATCGATTGTGAATTCACTAAAGACAAAAGGATTTTGTCCTTTTTCCAATTAAAAAATCGATTCACTTATGATAAGCGAATGATATCACGATTCAATTATCATGATCAATTCAAATAATTGCAGCAAAGTCAACAATACGAACATCACGATTCATACAACCACATAAAGACAAAACCGACTTTGAATCATTAACAAACCTTATGATTAACAAAGTCAACAAGCGATTCTTAATTATACAATGTCATCATGCGATTTCATATTAGGGTTTTACAAGTTCTAATCAAATTTCTTAAGCCAAATTCGATTCTTAACATTAAAACAACCTAAATATGATCCAAGCAGCAAAAACCTAACGACCTAGGCTCTGATACCACTGTAGGATTATGTGTATTCATGGTGTAATTGTCAGGTTACATCCTAGCACATAATCATCTTGGATCTAGGTGATTTGCAGATGAATCATAAACAGATCAGGGAGATTACCTTATGATTGCAGCGGATTGATCAAAGGAATATCGAGATCTGCAAGAGCTGATAGAAACCGGCTCCTCCTAGGTATCCACACGCTTACAAGCTACTGGATCAGGCTGCTAGACCAAGCTGGAATGAACAAAGAGAGAGGAAGACGGCTAGGTCTGAAATCGCAGGTTACCTGGCTTAATGGCGCCTCCCTCTTGCTTATATGGGCCCAAGTAATTAAACTAATGGCCTATTAGGCTTTTGGGCCCAAGACCCAAATCAGACAAAATAACTGTATTTTGTCTGGCCCAATTCTCTGTACAAATACAGCAAATGCCTTGCATCTTACCGTATTAATTCCATTTAACTTTCCCGTTAGCTATGGTGTGTGACCCTTTGGGATCATACAATACTGGTAATAAGTCCTAAACTTATAGATCAAGAGCGGACTCTAGCAAGTCATCATGATCACCCAGTATTTATGACTTATGTCTGATCTCGACACTTATCATACTTTCTAGAGATAGTACAGTAAATTTCAGGACATTCCCAACAGTTCCAAGAACTGGTTGTCCTCTTCCATCACTTTGTGAGAGTCAAGAAGTTTTGCATACTCCTGCACTTCCTTGTCTACCAGCTCAATCATGATCTCCTTGGTGGTCAATACTTTCTCCAGGGCGTCCTCCATAGCAAGCTCTTCCAAGTACTCATCAGCTAGAGCATCTAACGTCTCAATCCAAAAAGCTTTCCCTTGAATTGTTGGTTTCTTCATGACTTCGTTGATGTCAAATTTCAGGATGTGGTTCTTTCCCAAGTGCAAGTCAATCTTTCCTTTCTTCACATCAATGATGGCTCCAGCAGTAGCCAAGAAAGGTCTCCCAAAAATCAGGGGGTCTTTTGGTTCCTCATCCATCTCCAGAACCACAAAATCTGTCGGTATCTCGTAATTCCCGACCATGACTGGAATGTCTTCAAGCATGCCTACAGGAAGTCTTACTGGCCTACCAGCCAACACAAGGGATATCCTACACTGCTTGTAGCATGTGAAACCAAGCTTCTTGGCTATGGAAAGGGGCATCAAGCTTACACTTGCTCCAAGGTCACAAAGGCATCGATCAAAAGAGAGAGGTCCCAAAGCGCATGGTAAGTTGAAGCTTCCTGGATCCTCTAGCTTCTTTGGAGTGTTCATTCGCTGAATGATAGCACTACACTCGTGGGTTAGGACAACCATGCCTTCCATCTCTTTTGTTCTTTCCTTGACTGCATCTTTGAGGAATTTGCTGTATTGAGGCACAAACATGAATGCATCCATCAATGGCATGGTGAGCTGAATCTTCTCCATTTGTTTGTCAAAGAGTTCTCTATACTTCTCTAAGAGATGCTTCGTAAACCTTCCAGGAAAGGGAAGTTTGGGTTCATAGGCTGGTGGCACAAAGACTTTCTCCTTGGATGTAGAGGCTGAACCGATTTTTGCTTTCTCCTTTGTTTCTTCATACATTTTGCCTTTCCCTTTGATATCTTTGACTTCTTCTGTATCATGCCTCTCTTTCCCAATGGGTTCCTTTTCTCCTTCAAGTTCAAAATCCATCCCCCCACCTTGATTCTCATTGTCCATAATGAGTTCTTTTGATGGTAGCTCTCTTCCACTTCTTAGTGTTATGGCATTGATGTACTCCTTTGGGTTTGGTTCCGGTTTTTCTGGTAAGAATCCTGGTGGTCTGTTTGAAGAAGGTCCGGCTTTGTTGGATTGCTGCTTGATGGTTGCAAATTCTGATGCTAGGCTGTCAAATTTTGTTGTCATGTCCATTATAGCTTTGTTGGTAGTCTCCATAAACTGCTTCATCAGTTGTGCTTGATCATCTGCTTTTTGATAATTACTTGAACTTCCTTGTCCCTGAAATTGTTGGTTTCCTTGATAGGATTCTTGATTGTTGTACTGATGTCTCTGTTGGTAGTTTCCTTGCTGATTGTTGTATGGTTGTCTTGGCTGAAAGTTCCCATTGTTGTTGTAGGCTGGTTTCGTTGGAAAATTCCCTTGTAGTGTCGTCTGTCCTTGTTGTTTGAATGGAGGGTAAGATTGATCCTGAGGGTTCTTGACGTTGTTGCTACGGTATGAAAAGTTGGGATGATTGCTGTAGTTCTGGTTGAAGCCTTTATTGAATCCTTGGCCTCCAATGTAATTCATTTCAGCATGACCCTCCATATTCATCTCAGCTTCATCTTCATAGAATCCTTGTTGATGATCAAAATCTCCCACGAAGTTAACGTTCCTTTGATTAGCCTTGAGCAACTTGTCCAGCTTCTCGTTAAGTGCTTTTATCTCTCTCTTTTGATCATCTTTGTCTCCTCCTTCTCTGTAAGTCCGGTCGTATTCCTCCCCGTAGTTAGTGTCACTGACTGCCAAGTTTTCCACTAGCTGCATGGCTTCTGGTTCATCTTTTTGCATGAAGTTGCAGTTGCTAGCAGTGTCTAGCATCATCCTGTACTTTGGCAGTATGCCGCGATATAAGGTGCTGAGAAGACTCTCCTTGGTGAAACCGTGGTGAGGGCATTGGTTGGGGTAACTCTTAAATCGTTCCCAAGCTTCTCCAAAGTTTTCTGTTGTTTTTTGTTTGAAGCTTGAAATGTCATTCCTCAACTTTGCGGTTCTTGATTTGGAGAAGAATTTGGATAGAAAGATTCTCTTGCATTCATCCCAAGAAGTGATTGAGTTTGGTGGAAGGTTCTTCTCCCATAGATGGGCTTTATCACCAAGTGAGAAAGGAAACAATATGAGCTTCATTGCATCTTCAGAAATCCCGTTGAAGCGGACTGTTCTACAAGCTCTGTCGAAGTTGTGAAGGTGGTCTAGTGGATCATCCATAGGCAGGCCATGGAATTTGTTTCTTTCCACCATGTTGATGATGCTTGCCTTTATTTCATAGTTGTTGTTTTCCACTGCCGGTGGAATGATTCCAGAATTGTAGTCGTTGATGCTAGGTTCGTCATAGGCACCAATGGCTCTAGTCACCCTTGGTTGATGTTGCGGTCTTCGTCCTTCATTGTTTGTTTCACCTCCATGTTGTTGGTGTCCCTGGTCAGCCATATTGATTCGTTCTCCTGTCAACCTTTGTTCTTTTCTTCTTTTTCTTGAAATCTCTCTTTCGAATGCTTTGATATCTTCAACTCGTGGTACAAGGTTTGTTGGTCCCCTGCTCCTCAAGTTCATTCACCTGCAAAGAGAAACAAAGTAGAGAAGGTTAGTATCACTGTAACCAAAAGACTTAGTCTCAAGCAAACACCGAATCCTAATGGCTTAATTAACACCCAAGATGGCAACGGCGCCAACTTGATAGGATAAAAATCAGTTCCTCTTCACTTACTTCAATTGCAAGTTTACAACCTAGTCGTTACAGTTTTGAGGTGTCAATCCACTTGGGTGATTAAACGCACTAAGAATGCAAGTGTTCTCTTAATCTAAGTGCAACCAAATAAGTTTGTGGGTTTTTATATCTAAAGACTAACAATATAACCAAATTCCAAACATGATTAAACTTGATAATAGTAACAATGGTGAGTTTAAAACAAAGCAAAAACAGAACATAAACAGAGCAATAAGTTGATTGAAAAACAATTGATTAAAAGCTAAGTTCCTTGGGTTGAGTTTTCGGTTTGGGCGATCATTATTTAGTTCAGAAGCATTTAGCAAACAATGGGTGATTTCTTAGGCGAAGAACAACGATTCAAGTTACTCCACTCTCGTGATAATAACCCTACACCTATCAAGCATTTACATCAACTCTCGTTGGCAATTTCAAGATAGATATGCAATAAGATTAAGTTCTTACTACCACTAAACACCTTAAACATCAATTCTCATTGGTTAAGAATGTAAAGCACTTGATAGAGATTCAAACATAAACTACACCTCTCGGTGCTAGCAACATTTAAGATCAAGGAGTTGATTGGCCATTTCAATCCTAGCATTAAGAACTTCTAACAAGTAAGAAACCAATATTCCCAAGTTTTTAAACAACCTAAACCATTTCTAGATCACCCTTACCTTAACTCAAACCCAGAAACTTAAAGAGAAACTACTCACTAGCCATAGCAAACATCAAACAAAGCATAATTTAACAAGATGAACAAGAAAAATAAGATGAACAAGAAGAAGAACTCAAGAACACTAAAATTACATAAAAGATTAAATGTTTGGAGAGAATTGTTTTACAAAATGTGATATGATCTCTCAACACACTTAAGAGTCATTAAATACACGAAATCAAGGAGTAGTGGTCGACATCCATCACATGGAAGGTCCAAAAGCCAAAAGAAAAAGAGAGAAAGTGGAGAAAAAGTAGATCTAGGTCGGGATGGTAGCCTCACAGCGGCATACGGCCGTCGCTGCCAGGAGCCGCTGTGAGCGTCTTTGGATCCACATCGGCATGGTGCAAGCCGCTGTGGATGTCGCTGCTGAACTTGTCGTCTCGGGGGATCTCCTACAGCGGCATAAGGACCCCGCTGTAGGATGGCGCTGTGAGCTCCTTTGGACCACAGCGGCATGGTGCAAGCCGCTGTGGACGTCGCTGTGTAAGAATTTCTGTCGGGACTCCTCCACAGCGGCATTTGTATGCCGCTGTGCATGTTGCTGCGCTTGTTCTTCGTGCTCCTTAGCTGTATTTCCACCACCTTCTTTTCCATCTTTGTGTCTCCTAAAGTAATCCACCACCTACAAAAAAGATAAAACAAGACATATGCAACCTAATGATGCCTAAATGCATTATCCTAAAGTTAAACCACAATAATAGTGTCTAAATGCTTTCCTAAAGCTAAATCACACAATAAAACATGTCTAAAAACACACAAAAATCTAACACATCAGTTCGCATGGCTTGTAATCTTCTTCTTCTTCCTGCTTTTCTTCTGTCTTTTTGGATCTTATCATAGCTTCTTGATCTGGTTCGATCCGCGGTCGCTTAGGCTTTCGAGTTATCTCGATCGTTGGTTTCCTGAGTTTGTGTTTGGCCATGAAACAAGATCGGGATTGCTTTTGCCTTACCCATATTGTAGTAATCCCGTTCGGTGTTGGAAATTTCAGGCAAAGGTGGTATGTCGACGGGACAGCCTTTCATGGAATTTATCCATGGAGTCCCCATGATTACGTTGTAGATCGCCGAAGAGTCTACTATTGAAAATTCGACGATTTTGGTTATTTCTCCAGCCCGCACCGGTAGCATGATTGTCCCGAGTGTCATCGTCGTGTCTCCAGCCTGTCAAGGGTTTCGGGATTGGAGATATCTCGGACAAACCGATGTTCATCCTTTTTAGCGTATCTCAAAAAATTACGTCTACGGAACTTCCAGTGTCGATCAAAACCCTGGCGATGTCAAGATCTCCGATGATCAACTCGATGACGAGCGGATCATTGTGCGGTCTGTCGATGTCCGTGGTCTCGCATTCCTCGAATATTAGCGTATCGTTTGGAGACAAATCAGAGGTGGATCGATGAGTGTTTGTTTCAGATCGTCTTTGGTAAGCCTTGATCGATGATACCGTGTCTCGGCACTATTGTGATCCTCCAATGATCATATTGTTGGTTGCAGTGTCCGGTGGATCGGTCATATTTTCGTCTGTGCCCATTCCTTTGGATCTGCTAATTGGTGGTCTCTAAGTGTCGAAAGTTTCTCTTCCCCACAGACGGCGCCAAACTGTGAGAGTCGAAACTCACACGACCAAAACTTATAGAGCAAAACTTTTAAGGAACAGAAACTTCAAGGAATAACCACTAAACTAGCAAACCCGGAGAACGTTTTATTGATAAGAAGTCGAAAAGAGTACAAAGATCGGAAAAGAGACTAGAGGAATCGGAAAAGAAAGTACAAAAGAACTCTGAAAACGGCTAAGACAAACTGCTAAGTTCTTAAGTCTAGGTCTAGGGTTTTTTGCTCTGCCTTTCTCGTGTGGCTTCTCCCTCCTTTTATAACTTCGGTTCGTCGGCTTTTGAGAATATTTCCGCAAGATTTGCGGAAATCTTCCTGTTCTTATCTCTTTCCTTTTTCCGATATCTCGGATTTTCCTTTTCAGTTCGTCCCAATCTCTTTCTTTACTTCTTTTTTTTAATCTTCTTTCGTCTTTCCATGGCTCGACTCATTTTCCGGATGGGCCGAGACTGGACGATCCGAGTCCGTTAACGTACCAACTTACTTATTTGGTTCAGAGTTTGTCGTATGCTTGGGCCTAAGTTCCCATTTCTCTCAATCTTGATCCATCAGCCCAAGTCATCAGTCCAAGAAAGTATAGGCTGATATTTCTGAAGGTGGGTTGCGACAAGTTATGCATATCGGCAAATGTTTGGTTATCCATTCGGAAAGTTCAGCTCGGAAAACCAGAAACGGTTTAGCTCGGAAATCCGAGATGGTTCAGCTCAGAGGTTTACGAAAGGTTCACTCAACTCGGGATTTCCGGAAGGACAAATCGTGATCAAGATGGGATGGGTTTAGGTCGCAGTTTTCCGATCTGGTTCAACTCGTCCTTTGCTTGTTTGGATGTTTCGTCGATCCGTAGTTCCTGTCGGAAGATGTGTTTGTCCGATTACGATCTCGTCTGTTTTGTCGAAACCATTTTTCCGATAAATCATTTAGGTGACATTGTCGGTATCCCGCATAACTTTGTTACTTATACGAAACCTTGAACGTCTAATGCAAACACTCCCTCGTACCCGACTGCTTGATCTTGTCCTCGGCTATTATTTTCATCGAGGAGGTTTTTGACCTCAACACCGACCGTGTTTCGTAGGGCGGGTCGTTGAAACGAGGCAAAGGCCAGTATACATGAGGGTTTGGCATTTGAGATGGCTTTTGTGTTTCGTTCTGAATCGGTGGTGCTTTTGAAGTGGAGAGTTGATTGAATGGGTGTTATCTAGTTGTTTTTTTAATGAGGCCTTTCCATATGTATATATATATATATACATACAGTCGTGACTATTCGATATCCCCACGTAAAAGTTAGTGTGTAAATGGATTATAAAATAGAATGACTATTTCACTCTATTCCATTCCAAAAATTAGAACTTAAGACAAATGGTAAATCTTTTATGGAATTAATGATCTTGGGTTCGATTACATGTATAAACAGAAGTTAAACCGAATCAAAAAATCAATTACAGAAGGGATAATTAAAAGGATAAATGATTAATAAAATAAGGAAACAAAAAATCCACTTAACATTAATAACCTAGATTGTCGTGTATTGGCAGTTCTCTAGATAATGTATAGGATATCATGTTTGGGTTTAGAGTTTAGGGTATATGACATTTGCATTTATTTTTGTAGATATTGATAATTATAAGATTACATAAAAGACTATATATAGAGTACATGTATTATGGTTTAATGTCTATGTTTAGTGTTTAGGGTATATATAGGGTTTATGGTTTACCGTATGGGTTTATAGTTTAGGGTTTACCGTTTGGGATTTAAGTGGGTTGCTACGCTATAGAAATAATAAACAGAATACAAGCAATTTGTAGAAGTTGTGGTAGATACAAAATACCATTTGGACCCTACAAATGATTAATAAAATATTATTGATAATTATAATATTACATAACAAACTATATAGAGTACATGTATTATGGTTCAATGTCTATGTTTAAATTTTAGGGTATATAGGGTTTAGATTTTAACTTTTGGGTTTATAGTTTAGGGTATATAGGGTCTAGCAATTAGAGTTTAGTGTATAATTTATAACCAAGTTCTCATTGATATTCTTATTATTAAAGTGTTTAGTTTATTTGTGTTATTCATTGTCTCAAGTGATTTCGGTGAATTGCAACGCTGTAGAAGTAATAAACAGAATACTAGATATCTGTAGAAGTTATGGTAGATACAAAATACTAGATATTGGTACACGTAAACATCAAACGTGAAAAAGACAAAACATACATAAATAAGACATCATCGATTACAAGCAAATCGGGAGAAGTTGTTATCTATCAGTCTACAGAAGAAAGTGGTCAGCATAATCCAGAAACACTGGTCGCAATAGTCCTTAAACAATGGCCACCCATAGTACCAAGGGTCGAAGATAGAACATCGGCATTATCGCACACGATCAATAATGTTTTCTTCCTGATTCGCTTTGAACCAATCAGGAACCAAACCTCCCCATGAACTATGACCCAGACGAGGTAGTTTTAATCACGGTTGCGTTGCGTCTTCCCAGAAGACTTTGTGTATGCATCCATATACATACTTGCCTAAGATGCATCTATCCTTTGAATCAGCATGTATGCGTGCGAGACCTTCATCTCTCTTGTTATCGAAGAAGAAATCAGAGATTCCTTCGAGAAAGATGGCTGATGTGTTGCCTGCGTCGTAGCACCTCTCATGGAATTTTTCTCAATCAAATCCCAGAGCCCAAACATTGTATGACATCTGTGTTAGAATGACCGAGTTGAAGAATTCATGTGTTTCCGTCTTCTCCTTCAGGGCTTTGCAAACAATCTTTGAATGACGGAGATCTTGCATGTCTCGTTTGCAAACACGAGCGAGAATCTTTGTTATCACATCATCATGCAATGCTAAAAGGTCGAATGGGATGATTGCTCTACGTTTTCTTGTAATAGAGCGGGTTTCGTAGTAATGCTGATCGTATCAACTCCATGGCCAATACACATAAGACATATGCATGTTGTTGTACTGTGGGTTAGCGAAAAGGTTGCCTTTTACTGGTTTTAATTTGGTGGTTTCAAGATCTTAAAAATGGGTGTTTATTAATCCCTAATTTGATTGACTGAGTTTCTTCTACATAATAACCGTACCCATAGACATGCCAATTCACTTTCTCGTACAATAATGATTAATAAAATAACTGAACGAAAAATCTACTTTACTTTAAGAACCTAGATCATCGTGTATTTGTGCAGAAAGCCGACTGTACAATATACATTTGCAATTTTCTATGTAGATTTAAATGTATTTTTTTAGTGATTGGTTGGAATTATTTTAAGTGCTTCAAATACAATCATTAATATTATTTGATTTTTAGAGAATAATAAATGCATCTCAATCTCCGAGCTTTTAGGCTAAAAGGTCGTATATAAAACACGAAGGGAGTACTGAAACATAAAAACTATCCAATGGATGATTTATTAGGAACTCAACATATCTAGCAAATCTACCCAAAGATCTTTAGACATTGAATTCAATAGTTACAAGTGCGAGGGCAAGTGTCAAACAATAGGTCTTTAATATGCCATGTGTAACGCATCAGTGCATAAATATCCATTAAGTGACATAAATTAAGGCCCGCCAAACCCAATATATTGGCGCCTGAATTACCATAAACTGTCAATATCCTAACCATTATAACCTCTATCAAATTCACTTCATCTCTCTAACTCCTTGCCTTATACATTTATTTTCTCAACGGAAAATCTATTGCAAAAAGACCAATGCCACAAAGGCAATACTAATTCCTCTTGGACATCAACAAGTCGACGACGAAATGGAGTTTGAGATTGAAGGTCCTTCGGTGTTGGATGTATGTACGGGTCTTCTCCGGCAAAACCATCAAACTACTTTTGGTGGATGGACATGTTATCTCTTTATGGCAGTTCATGCGCTGTATGAAGTTTTGATCTTACGTTGTATAAACTTCTGTTCTTATATGTTGTTTGAAGTTTTAAGTCTTTCACTTTCTAACGATAGGGCCAAAGGATAGAAGGAGAAATTTGGGGTTATTTCGTTGAAATCTTCGAGTGGCTGGTGGAATCTGAGGGCCAGGGGCACAATGGGATAACGCTCATCCTTGATAGGACAATGTTTGACCGCTTGACAAATAGTTTATACTCTCTGTGTCGAATTCGTTCGAGGGTAATCTGGAAAATTTCATACCCTAATGGACATCACTACTTAGACTTGAAGCATATACATGTCCTTTTAAATAGCACTATAACTAGCACATATCCAATCAGTATAGTTTCTTGGATTTAAGGTTATAAGTTTCATGGAACTTTATTGTTTTAATATGATTTTGTTATGGATTTGTTTGAGATATAGATTTGATTGGTGTTGTGCTTGGAATTCATGGCTTTGTAAGAGATCCAGTGGCTACTGCAGATGATCCGAAAACTTATTTCTGGAGGCGACTTCAAGTAAAATTCAAAATCAGAGATTTGGAGTAAGTATAAAATCAATTTATTTCATGTACAATATTCTTAGAATGTATGAAAGCTCAATTGTATCAAATATTGGCAGAAACGAGTCAATGGATTGTGTGGCCAATGTGATCTTGCTGTTAGGCTGGTTAGGGCATGGGGCAAAAGTCAAAATGGGATATTGTTCTGCTTATTTTAGTGCTTTAATATCGCCAATAACAGTGGTGGTATGATGAAACATCAAAGGCCTTTTTTTTTTAAATTCGTTATAGTTAGTGTAAAATGACAAATAATTAAAATTTATTTGTTGATTAGGGTTGGCGAGGTTGGAGCCAATTCAACGAGTTTCTAAGATAGGCTTTGATGCGTATGAAGTTGAAGAGTTCCGTGATTTAGTGCAGAGGTATTTATCTCCCAACTCTGAATCATATAGTCTAGATGACTAAGTTTGTTTGGCACTCTTATGTGTTATTGTTTTAATATAATTTTTTTTCAGGTACCCTAAGCCTACTCTTTGTTAAGAATGTTGGGTGTGGTTTGTTGGTTATGCGAAGTGAAGTACATACTTACGGTTTATGAATTTTAATTAAATTTGTATTTATAACCAGCACTTTCTTTATGCTTTTCTCTAGTATTTCCCTTTTTGTCAGATTGGTTAATTTACTTTAGCATTAGTAAACTTAGTATATTAATTACTCGTATTCCATGATATCCAAAAAATTGAAAATAATCAGTGAGTATTAAGCATTGATTAAAATTTATTACATAAACTTATTAACCATAAAACCATAAATCCATACGTTATGACTATCATCTTGTAACTATGATCATAGTATATTCCTCGTATATCATGATAACAAACTTGAAAATATAATCAATGGGTATAAAACATTGATGAATATTTAGTACCTAAACTTATTAACCGATCGAGAAAATGTTCCCTTTTGAAGAAAAAAATCAATGTATTTCGTTAAGTTGAGAGGATTATGAACTATCAACTTCTTATGGTAAATGTATCGCATAACAATTAGAAATTATGAAACAAAATCATACATGGGTCATTCGCATGTAATCATTCGAGAAAAGCCCAAAACGTGTAAATGGATTTTAATGTAAAGTCGCAACTGTTGCGTATCGAGTTAAAATAGTTACAAGGTATTTATTTCAATAAACCTAAAAATGCTTCACTTTCTTCTTCTACCTCGTCCCTATCATTCTATGATATTCAAAGAGATATCCACAAAAAGAATCCACTCATAACATGCGATTCTGAAAACTCATAATTTCACAAAATTGCTTATATTACTTTGAGGGATAATCGCTAGAATGTTAGAGCTAAGGTTTTGAGAGCGTGGTGTTTTAGTCACTATGATGCTCCCTTGGAATTAATTGTATCTGATGAAACGGTATTCTTCTTCTACTTTTTATCCCTTGGAATTAATTTTACCCCTTTCATTTTATTGGGTATACATGGCACTCATAAATCTATATGTTTTTATTTGTGTACTTTCTTATTTAACATTTGGTTATAATCAAGAGGGAAGCCGGATTCAAGCCTACGCGTTTAAAAAAATGCCTAGAAGTTTCTTTTTCTTTTACAGAAAGAAGGTTGCTGGTTTAATTTTTCTGTTTTTGTGGATTCGTTAGGGTCAAAGTATGACAGAGTATGTCCAACGTATAAGGATATTTTTATAACTGATGAGACAAATATCACTGAGAACTTCGATCCTCCAATCTTGGATGACCTCTTAAGCATCAAACCAATCCAAGGAATTAATGATGGGACGGTTTCAGATAAATATGCAATTGATAAGTGTTATTTATAATACATTATTATTATATTAAGTGGAAAAATCTATCATCGAATATTGTAGAATTGTGGTTGTTGTTTTTCGAGAATTAATTTATATCTAAAAGAATTTTTCCTAAATATGTTGTTGGTGCTATAACATGGGTTGGAGAGCTTTAATGGGTAGATCTTCTTGAAAGGTCAATTCGTATTCACGTACATGTGCTAAAGTCCAATTCACGCTAAGAGATGACAAGTATGTTTAAGTTCGGAGTTGTGTAATCACCTTATAATTAAACCTTACTAAATAATGATGTTGGAATTGAAGGAAGAGGGCCATAGAATATGTTGCATATGGACCACCCGCAGAGGAATTGTCGACGCGTTTTGAACAAGTTCCACACAAGCATTTGTTTGTTTTGCTCCGATTTTTGTGGATCGAAAGATTTTGCGGTATGTTGACATGTTTTCTAGAAAATATGAGTAAAAAATTAATATAGAACAAAATTATGAGAATATATATTTTTTTACCTAGGGATTACTTGGCTTAGAGGAATAGAAGGGCTTTCTTCAATTGACTATCATCGTGTAACATTGGATGAGTTGAACAGATTGATGGAACGGTATGATTTTTTTGAACTTGTCATATTGAATATCTTATGATCATATAAATTATTAACAACATCTAACATATTTCCCTCTTTAATTTCGTGTAGTTACCCTAGTCCTCTTCCGACATGGTACTCAAACGAGCACCAGACTCTTGATCGCTTCTAACTCTCCTTCACTCTTATTCAATAACTATTAAGAACTTGTGAATTTTCAATTTTTCATTCTTTAAAACTAGTGTAAAGATTGCTAAGCGTTTGGTTTCTATTTTAAGGGTTAATTAACTTCGATTTAAATTTTAGTTAATATATAATATTACAACTTATACATGTTTAATAGAAGTTGGAAAATAGCGATTATACACTTTACATATTGCAAATATACATTAGCTTTGAAACCCGTATACCTATCACAAACATGTAAAATATAACCAAACTATCTCATATTACTTTCAAAAAATCCAAAATACTATATGATACGATGCATACCCGACTACTCTGCGACACAAATAATAAGTTGAATATTAGTCGTATCAATAGCGCCAAATAAATAACTTGGTTACTACTATATCCATAGTAGCTAATTAGTCACCCATGTACTGACCAATTCGTGATTGTTCTACGGAGCTTAACATCAGATGCAAAAATAGTCATCATATCTCCGATTAGCCTGCGACTATTGTTTCCGGTCTCTACAATGGTCGTTATTCAATCGTAAATCGACGAATAAATTGGCGACAAACATTTTTGGTCGTATATAAGCGACTAATACACGTCCAATAATCCGTTGTCGCAAAATAATAGCTATATTGTCCCATCGCCGACTAGCCTGCGACTATTATTTCTGGTCTCTACAATGGTCGTTATTCAGTAGTAAATCGACGACTAAATTTGCGGCAATCATTTTTGGTCGTATATAAGCGACTAATACACGTCCAATAATTCGTTGTCGCAAAATAGTAGCTATATTGTCCCCTAATAGTGTCCAAATGTTACGACTACAAGTATAGTCGCAAGGTCCAGTCGCAAAAATGATGTTTTCTTGTAGTGTTTATAAATAGAAAATAACATAAAAATTGTCTTGTCATGTTTTGTTCATCATTTTGTTCCCATCTTGCTTATGTTCATCGTCTTGCTTATGTTTCATTGCTTCTAAAAACTGAAAATAAAAAATATATAGTTAGAACAGATTTCTAGGTTGTTAGATCGAAGCAGCCTCTTATAGACCTTCTCGCTAGGATTGTTTGCAACTGATTATTTGATTTGTGATATTGCAAGTGGTAGTTGCTCATTCTTGTTTTGTTTTGCATTCTGATCCTGTTGTATTCATACTGAAAAGGAAGAAGAAAATCGTTTAGGAAAGTACAAAACGGTTGCATCAAATCACCTAGCGCATTAGGGTTTCGCCTGAATCAAACAAACTTTGTTTGATTTTAATTAACCGGATTGCCTTATTTGAAAATATAGAACGCTGCATCAAATCACCAAGTGCATTTGGGTTTTGCCTGAATTGAACCAACCTTGTTTGATTTTAGTTAACTGGATTGCCTTATTCGATCGGTCTTGCTTGTTTCCTTTTCTTTGTTGCATTTGTTGGAATATATGTTTTTCATGGTTCAATTAACAGATTGCAACCTAGCACATATAACTCAGATCTAGGTTTTTGCAGACTTACCATCGAAATAATAAGACCTAAGACTTATATATCTCGACTCGTCATAAACCTAAACTGATGTTTCGGTTTCGCTGTTGTGTCGACCGACACATATACCTGTGTCGATCGACACAAGTCCTGTACCTCGATATGGGCCCAAGTAATTAACTAATGGCCCAAGTCTCTCTGTACAAATACAGTAAATGCCTTGCATCTTACCGTATTAATTCCATTTTAACTTTCCCGTTAGCTATGGTGTGTGACCCTTAGGGATCATACAATACTGGTAATAAGTCTTAAACTTATAGATCAAGAGCGGACTCTAGCAAGCCATCATGATCACCCAGTACTTATGACTTATGTCTGATCTCGACACTTATCATACTTTCTAGAGATAGTACGGTAGATTTCAGGACATTCCCAACAATCTCCCACTTGTACTGGAATTCTACAAAGGACATTCCCAACAATCTTCCGATTGTACTGGAATCCTACATTCCCTAATCCTTTTGTCTCAATATCTCGATCTGGCATAAGGCAAGATGCGTGTCATCCTTATATAGCCAGACCATGTTTATCGGACCAGATTTGATACTGACAATGCAAACGACTTGGGCAAGTCCGTTTGGGAATGGCCATTCTCTTACCAGCTATCAAATCTCCGATTGGCCTAGAGATATTACCTCCGTTAAACGGCAGGGACAAATCCCGTCTTGTTCCATCACTATGAACTACACAATTCATAATACACCCAACCAAGGTCCGTATAGCTCCCAGTTACGAAACAGCGTTAGACAATGATCAAAGCGCATTACTCCATGTGCAGCCACATGCATGCGAACTCAGGTCTAAGGACTATACTCTATAGTCGTATATGAGAACTTCTTATGACACAGATATTAATATCTTGCAGAGTTCTCATTAGCGGGCCATGTCCGGTCATATGCTCCCCTACATATACCTATGTGTCGACTTTGATGCCGCGCATCTATGATCCCTCGAAACTTGGTCATAAGTCTCAACACAATCTAGTCTCAACAGGTTGTTGGTGTTCCAATTTCAACAACCTTCGACCATGGACACTATGATTTATGTCACTTTGTTAAATATGGGGTTTCAGGATCAAGTCTACTCATGTACTTCGATGGCCCATATATAATGACATGAATCATTTTGGAACGATTATTTATATCACAGTTAAAATAATCCAGAAATCATTAGATTTCACAAACATAAAATGCTATTTTTCATGAACCATTCAAAATAACTAAGTAAAGCCCTTTACAAACTCCCACTGAAATTAAGACTACATCTTAATTTCACTCATCCTTCAGCTACAGTCCGCGACTCGTGCTTAGGCATAAGGAGTGGCTTTGTTAATAGATTAGCAACATTCTCATTCGATGAAACTTGCTTATCTACTTAACACCTCTGTTATTTATCTCGCGGAATAGGTTATACCTATCCTCAAGGTGTTTGGACCTTTGATGTGCAGCTAGTCTTAACTACGCTGGGAATCAAATCTAGTTCAGTGATGAACTCTACTTTCCAAACAACCTCTTTCGCCGCTTCTCAAGCTGCGAAATGTTCAGCTTAAGTCATGGAGTCAGCTACAGTGCCTTGCACCGCCAGATAGACACAAGATATAGCCGGACTGTGACCAGGAAGTATCTTTGTCTATTGGAAACTTGCCTTTCAGACTCTATCGACTTGTAGCACCTCACTTTCTCCGTAAATCAAGAACTTATCCTAAGTATTCCTCAAATACTTCAGAATATTCTTTACGGCAATCCAGTGATTCTTTCCTGGATTTGACTGGTCTTTACTTGTCTTGCTTAGCATTAAAGCAACATCAAAACAAGTATGTGTCATGGCATACATGATAGATCCAATTGCCGTCGCATATGGAATCCTATCCATGCATTCAAGCTCAGCAGATATCGCAGGACACTGTATCTTGCTTAATGAATTGCCATGTGACATTACCCAATGTCAATCATACAATAACTCCCAAGCCAGTCCTTTACCGACTGTGGTATTGGAACGTTATTTCCGAGAATCAGTATGTCATCGACATACACTATGAGAAATGCAATATTGCTCCCACTTATCTTTTAGTAAACGCACAGTTCCTCTTCGTTCCTGTTCAATGTCAAAACCTTGACTACTTCAACAGAACGAAGATTCCAACTCCGATATGGGAATCTCCGATATGTTTGCTTCCATCCATGAATGGATCAATGAAGCTAACTTACACTTAGTGTAATTTTCGGAGTCCGGGCTCACTTTTGCTTCTTTGAATTTCGCAGATTCGTCGCTTTCAATGATCATCAGATCATGCAAACTTTCAATGATCATCAGATTCAACTAATGATGAGAAATCACTCTCGGATTAGTAACTGATTCATTCAGATCTGCGAACTTCAGGCTTTACAGGTGCAGATTCTACAGAAATCTGTAAATCCATCCGTTGCTCTCCCTCAACAGGTTGAGCAGCCTCCTGTATTTCTCGAATTTCTTCGAGTTATACTTTTACTCCCACTGTTCTTCTTGGAAAGTAACTTCCCTTCTTAGAAAACAGAATGGGCGTAAAAGTAACAAGCCTTGGTTTCCCTAGGACAACCAGCGAAGTAGCACAACTACAAATACTCAGTAAAGACGAATTTGGATCGATTCCAATCCACATTTACGTGGTGTCTTTCAACTGATATTGGTGGAACTATTTCAGCGTAAACTTAGATATTTCTTGAGCGCTATTTTAGAGAATATCATGGAAGATTCGTGTGACTCATCTTTAATCATTTCTTATAAGATCTGATTCATTCTCACAGAAACACCTCTAGGTTTTCAGGAGAAATGAGCTGTGAAACGACTTCACACTCATTCAGATGATCACACAATCAATGACTTAAGTATTCTCACTCGTGATCTAATCCAGAGTCTTAATACTTCTGTCATTCAGATTCTATACTTCATTCTGGAACTCTTTCGACCATGTCAAAGAATTCCGACTTGTGTCTCATCAAATGAACACAGTCACACTCACTGAAGTAATCAGTAGAGACAATGAAGTACAGGAAATTTTCTCTGGCATTACTGCTCATCGGACCACATACATGAGTATGTTCAATCTCCAATAAGCCTTTGGGCCTTTCTCTAGCTCGGCTAAGATGGGCCCTTTGTCTTTTGGTCCAGTAAGCAGAATTCAAGTCTCATAAGATATCCATTCAAATGAGCCCAAAATTCCATAACTATGGGGTTTCTGAATCCGACTTACTCTTTGACCAAAACATTTATGCCAAGAAAAATCAGGTTTAATTCATCAGATTTAAACCAATTCGGTATTTATGTTACATTTAGGCACTCTATAAAACCCATTCCTTGAATAGGGTGCTACAATTATCATTTCATTAAGATCAAAAGAACAAAACTTGTCTTTTATCAAAACGAAAACATTCAAATTCTTACAAGAAAATGAAAGACAACTCTGCTTAAAGCAGGTACATTGTAGCAATTACTTAATAAAACCAAGCCTGAAAGGCATCTACAAGTGAAAACCCTACGGCTGAGGCAGCATCCCAAGCTCCTTCCAGACACGCAGTTTCACTTGCCCTTCCTTCAACGTTCTACTGTTGCTCAGGCTCTGCATATTATAACAAATATCAGTGCCACAACCAGTATTCAATACCTTTAAGGTATAACTTGAAGTAATAACATGAATACCTGAGGAAGTAGTCTCATACATCGACTTCAACTCCTCATAATCTTCCATGAATTTAATGCAATCTCTTTTCCAATGCCCAGTCTCATTACAGTAGCAACACTTACCAACGTAAGAGGTATCTGACTCGGGCTCAGAAGACACACGCTTGCCATGATTCAAAATCTGGACAACTTTGTCTTCACCCTTGTCAGCATTAGGTTTAGTAAACCTACCCTTCTCATTCATGAGATTGTACAGGGTACTCTTCACGTTTGGCTCAACTGTCTTGAGCATATCATGCAGTTCAGTCAACGTCTTCGTTAAGCCTTTCTTGATATAGTCCCTTACGAACTTATCATAGCTTGACGACAGTGACTGCAGAATGATATCAGTTGCCAATTCTTGGCTAACTGGATAATCCAGTTTCCTCAGGTTATCAATGTAACCCATCATTTTACTGATATGAGGACTTACTGGATGATCCATCGGTAGCTTGCAGCTAGTGAGAGATTTAACCAACTGGTATCTCTCCACTCTTACCTGCTCCTAAAATTTCAATTTCAGGCTGCTGATCATCTCTATTGGCGACTCCATGTTCTCATATTGCTTCTGCAAATCTGAGTCCATGGTAGCCAATATCAGACCACGCACATCTACCGCATCATTATAATGCTTATTCCAAGCATTATATACTGCATGAGAGGCATTGGACCCGATCCTCACGGGGAGAGCTTTCTCAAGGACATAGTCCTTTCTCTCCTGCCTGAGGACTAGCCTCAGGTTCCGCGACCAAGTCAAGAAATTTGATCCGCTCAGTTTGTCCATCTCAAGGACATACCGGATCGAGAAAGTGTTTTGATTGTTTGTGCTCGTCATAGCTGAAATTTAGAGATAAATAGAGTTTTAGTTATTAAGTTCATAAAAGAGTAATCTTAACAACTTATAAGAAAACTCGCATTGCATTCAAAATTTCTTTGTTTAACCTCATAAGAATGCAATGATTCCGAGACCCATGTTCAGCTAAATCCAAAGTGGGCCACTGGCCGTCACCCGGAATTAGCTTTACTTGGTAAGCATACACACTGCTAGTTATAACCAATAACTCTCGGTTGTGAATTGGACCCGAGGCCCAAATTCACCAGATGTCTCAAGGCCCAGGACTCCCGATGGCCCAGTCAAGGAAACCAATCTCTTACAGCCAAATAATCACTAAAATCTGGGACTCCCAATGAAATCAGTGACTATATACTACTTTGCTTACGCGAAAACAGACACCTCACACTGTAAGCCATGTCTGTAATCAAATAAGCGTTAAGTAGCTGACAAGATTGGAAAGACATCCAAGCTTGATATTGTTTTTGAGGATTTTAAGTTTTATTTCCAAAAATAGAAGATTACTATTTTGGGAAACTTTCTTATTTTAGAAACTTTCTAAATTTAGTAACTTACTAAAAATAGAAATTTCTAATTTTAATATTTTATAAATATTTTCGGGTTGGGTCACAAATTATAGGCCCAATTCTTGGTCCAAGACCATAGAATTCCAGTTGGCCCAATAATTTGACATAACCGATCCGGTTTATTAATTCTGGTCCAAGACCAAATTAACTATCAAAACCATCGGTTATTTACTAAACCAGACCAGCTCTAAATTATTTGGTCCAACCAAATCAAACTTAGACCAGCCTTCGGTTTAGGTTAATATTCAATTTTATGAATTTCAATCCGGTTTAACCAGAAATAAAATTATTTCCAGTAAACCGCGATTTGGGTTAACCGCTTGAACCACCAATTAAATTGGATCGGTTTAGTTAAGTCCAAAACCGGAAAAAAAACACCTTGTGTTTTAACCAATTTTGACCTAACTTGCGGTTCTGGCTAAAGTAGACAATGAACCACAATCGGATTGATCGGTTCATTGTCTCGGTTTAGGGAAAGATGAACCACGAAGCTCGGCTGAACCGATTGGCTACTCGCGGATTATCTGCATCGCCTTCGTATCGATCGATATGAGTCTTTCATGTCGATCGATACTAGCGAGTATCAGCTCGGGTCAATCGGGTCATCAGGACCGCGAGATGTCAATCGGATCGATCGATATCGACCGATACCTCGCTCCCTCGTCGATCGACATGGGCATCGCCTTCGTATCGATCGATATGAGTCTTTCATGTCGATCGATACTAGCGTGTATCAGCTCGGGTCAATCGGGTCATCAGGACCGCGAGATGTCAATCGGATCGATCGATATCGACCGATACCTCGCTCCCTCGTCGATCGACACGGGCGACCAGATCGCACACCAATGGCTTTCAATCGGATTGATGCGATCTAATTCTTAGGTTTTCATGTTTTCTGATCAAATTTCTTAACCAAATTCGATTTTAAACAGTAAGAACAACCTAAATCAGATTCATAAAGCAAAAACCAATAACCTGGCTCTGATACCACTGTTGGAATATATGTTTTTCATGGTTCAATTAACAGATTGCAACCTAGCACATATAACTCAGATTTAGGTTTTTGCAGACTTACCATCGAAATAATAAGACCTAAGACTTATATATCTCGACTCGTCATAAACCTAAACTGATGTTTCGGTTTCGCTGTTGTGTCGACCGACACATATACCTGTGTCGATCGACACAAGTCCTGTACCTCGATATGGGCCCAAGTAATTAACTAATGGCCCAAGTCTCTCTGTACAAATACAGTAAATGCCTTGCATCTTACCGTATTAATTCCATTTTAACTTTCCCGTTAGCTATGGTGTGTGACCCTTAGGGATCATACAATACTGGTAATAAGTCTTAAACTTATAGATCAAGAGCGGACTCTAGCAAGCCATCATGATCACCCAGTACTTATGACTTATGTCTGATCTCGACACTTATCATACTTTCTAGAGATAGTACGGTAGATTTCAGGACATTCCCAACAGCATTTTAGTCGTGTAAAAAAATCGACTTAGTAGCATATTTCCATTTCTATCGGCCGCATTTCTTTCTTTCCTTTTCTTGTTTTATTGGGTTTGTGTCTTTCCTTTTTACCGTTTAGTTTCCATTTGTTTCTTTGCCTTGTACGTTTGTTCCTGTGTTAAGTGTGTAGGATAATTAACATAGCCGACGAACAAAACCACCAAGCCGCACCGCCTGACCTAACTCAGCTCATGGCCGTCATACAAACCATAGGCATCAGACTCAACCGTCTGGAATGACCCGTTGACCAGCAGCCTCGACCTCACGGACCACAGCTTAGACCCGATCGGCAAAAAGAACGGGCAAGACAACCAGCGCACGACCGTGACTTCTAGTTGGACGATACAGACGAAGAGATGCCCCACCTCGACAACGATCGGCACGACCAATACCGTCGCCCACCTTACCAGCGCGATCAAACCAGCGCGGATGCATTAGCAACAATGAGGTACAACGTGCTAACTAAAACCTCCCACTTTTGTAGGTATGGTCGACCCTGAAGCCTACCTCGAATGGGAACGACCGTAAAAAGATAGCCCTAACCGCGGCCCAGTTCACCGGATATGCCCTATCCTAGTGGGAACGAGTTGTCTCAGAGCATAAACGCCACCACCACGACCAGATCGCCACTTGGGCCGACAAGAAATACCATATTAGACGAAGGTACGTCTCGGCCTATTTCCTTAAGGATTTACATAAACATTTCCTTAAGTTGGTGCAGGGAAGCAGGACGATAGAGGAATACTTCGAGGAGTTCGAGCAATTACAGAACCGGCTTGAGTTGGAAGACTCGAAGGAGACACTCATGGCACATTTCATGGACGGATTGCACGAACGGATCGACCGAAAGATCGAGATCCAACCAAACCATGACATGTCGGAGTTGCTGAATCTGAGTATTCAGATTGAACAGCACAACAAACGGAAGGTCGCGACCATGAATCGGACCCTAACCAACCCGACCACGGACGCACCAACCTCTACTCGTTCGTCCATGACAAGCGTAAGTACCAACTTGTACCGCTCACACCTCAGGAAGTGCACGAAATGCAACTCAAACTTGCCAGAGACAAAAAGAACAGTAAGACCAACCTTCTCATTTCTTCACATACAGTATCTAAGGCTATAAGTCAAACACACAGGTCCTACTAATGGTCTTTAAGGAGGCTTTACACTCGTGGCCTACCGCCCATCCGAGGCATCGAACATCAGATCGACCTCGTACCATCGTCTGCACTGCCAAACCCACATGCGTACCGCCTGAACCCGACCGAGTTCAAGGAGTTAGAGAAGCAGGTCCATGAAATTATGTCCAAGGGATACATCTGGGAGAACCTTAGTCTGTGTGCGGTTCCAGTCCTATTGGTTCCCAAGAAGGTTAGATCTTGGAGGATGTGTGTTGACTGCCAGGATATCAACAACATTACCATCAAGTACCGGCATACCATCCCACGTCTGGACGACATGTTGGACGAGCTGCACGGAGCTTCTGTCTTCTTCAAGATCGACCTGCAGAGTGACTATAATTATGTCCGAATGAAGGAAGGAGACGAGTGGAAGACGTCATTCAAGACCAAGAAGGGTCTGTACGAATGGCTTGTCATGCCGTTTGGCCTCACCAACAGGCCCAACACATTCATGCGATTCATGAAGAAGGTCTTAAGGCATACATCAGTAAGCTCGTTGTAGTTTATTTAAATGATATTTTGATCTGTAGTCAATGTATTATGATAATTTGATGCACCTTGAGCAAGTAATAGAGACTCTTCGATAAGAAGGTATTTATGCGAACCTAAAAAAGTGCACATTATGCACTGATAAGCTTGTCTTTTTAGGTTTTGTTCTGAACTCACAGGGATTACAGGTGGATCAGGAAAAGGTCAAATCCATCCAAAATTAGCCAACCCTGACCAGCATTGGTCACATCAAGAGTTTCCACGGAGTGACCAGTTTCTACCGATGTTTCGTGAAGGACTTTAGTACAGTGGCTGCACCACTCACAGCCGTGAACAAAAAGGACATTCCGTTCAAGTGGGGAGCCGCACAGGACGAGGCATTCCAGAAGCTCAAGGACCTCCTTACCCACGCTCCAATTCATTTTTTACCTAACTTTGACAAAACATTTGAAATTGAGTGTGATGCATCAGGTTTAGGGATCATAGCAGTTTTGACACAAGGAGGACAAACCAGTGGCTTACATCAGTGAGAAGCTCAATGGTGCCACATTAAACTTCCCCACGTACGACAAGGAGTTGTATGCCTTGGTGCGATCCTTGGATACAAGGCAGCACTATCTCTTGGCAAGGAATTTGTGATCCACACCGACCATGAGACATTGAAGCACCTGTGCGGACAGACAACCTTAAAGAGGAGGCCCGCCAAGTGGCTTGAGTTTGTGGAGTCGTTTTTGTACATCATAAATTACAATAAGGGGAAGAGAACCTAGTGGCCGACGCTCTGTCCAGGAGACAAGCCCTGATCAACACCACGGAGGCCAAAGTGTTGGGATTTGAGTTAATTAAAGATTAATATGAATCTGACCCGGACTTTGGTGTAATTTTTCAGGATTGTCAACATGGAACTAAGGGTTTGTTCTATATACACAATGGATTTCTGTTTTGAGGCAAACGTTTGTGCATCCCACAAGGATAAATGAGAG
The DNA here is from genome assembly GCA_030180135.1 of Orychophragmus violaceus. Taxonomy (NCBI): domain Eukaryota; kingdom Viridiplantae; phylum Streptophyta; class Magnoliopsida; order Brassicales; family Brassicaceae; genus Orychophragmus; species Orychophragmus violaceus. The sequence continues at coordinate 80,827,423 of CM058230.1, forward strand.
ACTTTCTGATCCGAGAAGCCCATGAAGGGGCCTGATGGGACACTTTGGCGTAGACAAAACGTTGATCATCCTGTCGGACCATTTTTCTGGCCACACCGAGAACGAGATGTGGAACGCTTCTTTTCCAAGTCCATCATGTGCCCTTAAGTCCAAGTACAAGTCACATCCTTATGGTTTATATAACTAACCGACCTTGGGTCGACATTTCTATGGAATTTGTGCTTGGACTGCCCAAAATCAGGAATAAGGATTCTATATTTGTGGTGGTCAATCGGTTCTCCAAGATGGCCCACTTTATACCGTGTTCCAAGACCAATGACGCGACCCAGACGGCCAACCTCTTCTGCAAAGAAGTGGTGAAACTGCATGGTTTACTCAGGACCATCGTCTTGGACCGCGACCCGACCTTCCTGCCACTTCTGGAGAAAATTGTAGCGCAAGCTAGGTACCAAGCTCCTGTTCTCCACGACCTGTCACGCACAGACAAACGGACAGACCGAGGTCGTCAACCGAACAGTCTCAGCCTTTCTAAGGGCGACGGTCGACAAAAATTTGTCTAGTTGGTTAGATTGTATTCCATTTGTTGGGTTTTCGTATAATCACGCTAACCACTCAGCTACCAAGTTGTCACGTTTGATATTTTTTTATGTTTTTAAGCCCGAGACGCCCCTTGACCTCAAGCCCTTACCGTTGATGGAGTTTATCAACTTGGACGACGAACGAAAGGCTGAAGCAGTTGCCAAGATACATCAGGAGCTCAAGGAGAACATAGAAAAGAAGACGGCCCAATACAAAAGGCAGGCCGACAAGCACATGAAGGAGATCACCTTCCAATCCGGCGATTGGGTTTGGGTCAATATGTGATATGAACGGTTCCAGAACCAAAAAAGGTAGAAGCTTGCACCGCGAGGAGACAGACCATTCAACGTCCTGAAGATGATCAACAACAATGCCTACCAACTCTAACTCACAAGTGATATGAGTATATCCTCGAGCTTTAACGTTATTGACTTGTCTCCTTTTTGTGCAGGTGATGTGATACGGTCAGGTTTTAATCCCTAGATCTACACTGCAAGTACACAGACGTGAACTAGTAGTATATAGGGTATCGAATCCACAGAGACTCTAGACTCTTGCGATAGATTATAGAATGTCAGGTTAAGCTAGGTGAAACAGAGAATAAGCAGTACATCAAGCAATAAAGTAAATAGATTGGTTTGTAAACAAGAAGGCAAAGCGTCAAGTCTAGGGAGTTCTCAGGAAATCAGGAACACAGGCTAATCAATCAATCGGGATCTAATTAAGAACTGTTCTAGAACTAGAATCACAGAATTATAACAGACCAACTTTCGTTGCGAATATTATCTATGTCTAACAACCTAGCAAGCCAACTTTCGTTGCGAATCCTAGAGTTCTAAACAAGCATTAATCTCAGGTTCTTTCGTTCACAGTTCTCCTAAGCCAAATTTCTTTGCGAATAGTCAAATTGCTCATCTAAGTTCTTTCTAGTTAATTAATCAACTGTCGTTGCAGAAATCAACCTAACATCATAAATCTGGGTAGCTAATTCAGATCAAGCATTAAGAACAACCCTAGATGACACTACAAGAAATATCGGCATTAGTAGCACACTGAAAACGCTACCATAGGGTTTTGGTAGCGTTTTCATGAACGCTATGTCAGCCGCAGCTATAAAAAACGCTACCATAGCGTTTTTTTAATGCTATAATAAATGGAAATATTGTAGCATTATATAATCCTTATCGGAAATTATTTTATAACACATGTGTAGTGCTATCATGCAGTTTTCCATGGCGATATTTTCATGCCGTAATATAAATTATGATAACACATTTTCAGTGCCAGTGAATATGTTTTCATGACGTTTTTGTTACCATTAATATTCAACTACAAATAATTAAATTTGTTAAAATTAATTAATTTATAAAATTGTAATTAAATTAAAATTAAAGATTCTACTAAAAACAAAATTAATTTAGGGGAAAAATATATATTTATTCATATATCTGAACCGGATATCGGTTTATTAGTTACAAATATTAAACCATACTTGACTACACAGACATGATTCATAATCCGAGTCGATGATCCTCTTAAACGTGCATGTTCTTCTTCGTCTTGCAAAGTCCTTGCAAATCTCCACAAAACTCTCTGAGAATAAGCCAGCACCAGACTATGTTGACTCTCTCTCTCTCACATGGAGATAATAATCAGAATCCAGCTCCCAAAGTGCAGGTTTCCCTTCCTGAGGTCGAAAGTAGCCCAAGAATCTGCTCGCATTAAAAGTCATTACTTACTACTGGGACTTGAGACTCAACAGAAACGAAAATAGGGCAACAGTTCTTAGCCAACAACATTGAAAGCCTTAAAAACCAAGGACGGCATTTTGAGATCAAATAGGACTTGGAAAACTAACCTTGTAAACAAGAACATTAAAAATAACCTTGTAAACTAACCTAATATCTTGATTTTGTTACTGATGAGGGAATCTCATAAACCGTTTTCTAGAATAAGAAGGAAAACCAAACCTCAAGAAACTGTTTTCGTGCAACATCAACACCGTGGAGCCTCGCCTCACACAGAAAGCACCAAATCGATTCTTCTGTGTCATTTGGGTTTTGAGCAACATCTAACCGGAACTGTTCTGCACCTTCTTCAAACCTGTTGGTTACATGCTGGATATCTCATTGCTTCATACTATATAAACATACCAAAATCCAATATAAACCGAAGCAATTTCAATGCTTTTCAACTATGGATTCACTGAGAAGAGACAATGAGTATGATCCAATACCTATCCAGATAGTAAAGAGAAAGCCTGCGTTGCCAAAGATCTGCCATTAAAGCAAATGTTAGTGTTCTCATGAAGATTTGATTCCAGACAAATGAAGTTGTAAGATAAAGACGAAGCAGACAGAAAACCTACATGCCTTTTTCCGGGAATCCAACACAATAGCTTTATCGAACTCTGTCACTGGTCCAGAGACATCACCCTTTCACAAACAAATAAAAAGGGTTTCTTTGTTATCGAACTCTGAACAATTTTGTTTGATTCTTTTTCAAATTTTACCTGCTTGAAGAGTTGCATCCCTTTTCGAATCGCTGCCATGGCCTCACGAGGGTTCCAGTCTCCGCCTCCGGTTATGGCATCCCAAACCGAGGAAACAGAAGGAAGGAAGAGTCTGCGAGAGAGTGAGTGACGTGGGTGACGGGAAAATTGGGGGTTTAGGGTTTTAGGTGGTGATATCGCCGTGAAACGCCGTGGAATTGTGGGAGATGGATATATGATCAGATTCACGATCTGGGTTAGTGCCATTGATGGCGGAAGCCGGAGATTTGAGTGTACTAACTAACCAACCATTGTGAGAGAAGAGTTGAATTGAGTCGGAGAAACTGAATCGTCAACGAGGCTCGGAGAAACCTGGAATGAGTAAGGCTGTGCGACGGAGGAGAGCAGAGGAGGCCGCCAAGGATGAGGCTTTCGACTTGTACGTCTGTGGGAAGATGAAGAAGGGGTTGGGAGATTGTAGCATCCTCGGCGTTTTTGTTCGATCTGTGATTGGAAGAGGATGAAGAAAAGATTGAAGAATGTGTTCGGGAGATTGTTCATCGGCTACATTTATTTTTTATTTTTTTATTCATAAATGTAATCCTCATCTAACGGTAGGTATTTGATAAGGGAATTAGAACTAACGGCTGTAATAATGATCCGTGATGGTTGTTTCAACCAATAAAATTCATTTATAGGTTTAATTAATATTTAATAACTAAAACTTATCTAAAAATACAAAAATATGATTAAAATTAATTATAAAAAGTTTTAAATTTAGAAATGTAATAGATAAAAAAAATTGTTAAATTTTAGTTATGCATATATATAATAAATAAATTATTGTTTAAGAATTTATACTTAGTATATCTTTTATATGAAACAATATTACAAATAAATAGGAAAATATTTTTATTTTTTTTTTTTGTCGACAAGAGATACTAGTAGAACCTAATGATCATTCATCCAAGTTGGTGGCTCCGATCCAACATGGACTGTATGCGACGGTCTGAGACGAGCACTCCGTGCTAGTCTGTCTGCCATCAGATTACTTGTGCGCGGTATATGAACGAGCTTGAAGGCTATGAAGAACTCCCTCCTTACTTGGAACTCTTTCTATATGATTCGAGAAAGCTGGCCATTCTTCTAGTTCCGACACTATCTTCACCAATTCTGAACAGTCCGTTGCGAACGTAATGTGGGTATGCTGCTGACACTTCATGCACTCCATGGCCCATACCAGGGCTTCAAATTCTGCATGTAGTGGGGATATACTTGCTCTAATATTCATTGCCCCCATCCAAACATTCTCCTCCCTCTCAAAACGACTATACCATCCTTGTCCCGACCATTGGTCACCCTCCTTCCAGGATCCATCCACAAAACACCACCGACCATGAAATGTCAATTGAGTGTCACCTCAGCCATATGTGCATCCCCCCATGTTACAAATTCCGTTTCTGCCAATCTCAATGTCTCTTGAGGGCTTCGGTCAATATGTTTATAAACCATGTCATTTCTACTTTTCCAAATGTACCACAATAACCAAGGATATATGTTCATTCTCTCTTCCGACGGTATTCTCCAAAATAGATAATCCATATTCGTATAGAGAGACGCTATCGGGAAGAAATCTGGATTCGTTGGTATTTGGGACAACGCCCAAGTCTGGATTGCTGGAGGGCATTCAAAAAGCACATGATTTACCGATTCATCCTCTACTCCACACCGAACACATCTCGTGTCACATTTGAGACCTCGTCCTCTCAAGTTTTTAAATACCGGTAAACAGCCTGATAGGGCTTGCCATATGAAATGTCGAATCTTCGGTGGGCACTTTATCTTCCAAGAATAAGCCTGTAGCCGTTTAATGCTTGGCTCTAAGACAAGATCCATTCCATCATCCTTACTATGTTCCAAATGGTACCCTGATTTCACAGTATATTTTCCCATCTTTGTGTGAGCCCAACCCAATGAGTCTGGTCTATTAAACCGACTGAAAGCCACACTTAGTATCAACGCCACATCTTCTGGTTCCATGACTTCCTCTATAAGTTGCTTGTTCCATACCTGATGTTGTTGATCAATCAGCTGATTGACCGTTACCAAAATATGATTAGAACTTGGTTTTTGAGTTGCTGGTCTCGGGCGATAGGCTGGTATCCATGGGTCGTTCCATATTGAAATAGACTCCCCCGTTCCCACCCTTTTAATTAGTCCTTTTTTAACCAGAGACCTCGCTGATGTAATACTCCTCCATCCATAACATGCTGAGTATGACCTTACTGGATCCAGTGGATCCGTATGCCGAAAATATCTTCCTTTAAAAACTCTCGAGAACAGAATATTCGGCTTATCAATCAATCTCCATAATTGCTTCGCTAGGAATGCCGTGTTAACATCATAAAAATCCCTAAAACCGATCCCACCATCACTTTTGTCTTTGCATAATCTATCCCAAGACTTCCAGTGCATACCAGTATTCGTACCTCCAGTGTTCCACCAAAAATTGGATACAATACTTGTCAATTTTTTGGTAACCATTTTCGGTAGTCTATAACAGGACATTACATGATTTGGTAAGGCTGTTGCCACTGCCTTGATCATGACCTCCTTTCCCCCCGAGTCAACAGCTTTGTCGTCCAGCCATTGACCCTACCATGGAGTCTATCTTGTACAAAACTGAAAACCTGTGTTTTTGAACCACTAAGGCTCTCAGGAATTCCCAAATATGATCCCATCCCTCCTATTGTTGATATTCCCAAGATCGTTTTCAACTCCTCCCGTACTCCCGTGTCAACCTTGTGGCCAAACTGAAGGGACGACTTCGCAAAATTTATCTGTTGACCTGATACATTCTCATAGTCCTTTAAAATCCGTAAAATTGTCTCACATTCCTCTTTCTCAGCATTACAGAAAAATAAACTGTCATCCGCGAATAGAAGGTGGGATACCGGTGGGCACGCTCTTGCTACCTTTAGTCATGTTAGTTGTTTTTCACGTTCCGCTCTCTTAATATTTGCTATTAGTGCTTCCGTGCATAATATAAATAAATAAGGCGATAAAGGATCCCCTTGCCGTAAACCCCTCTGTGGTGCAATATAACCTCTTGGTTGCCCATTAATAAGAACCCGATATTGGACTGTTGTTATACATCGCATCACTTTGTCCACACACGGTGCCCCAAATCCCATTTTGGCCAACAATTTCTCTATAAAGACCCATTCAACTCTATCATAAGCCTTACTCATATCCGTTTTGATTGCCATAAACTTGCTCTTGCAAGATGGGTTCGTCCGTAATCCATGAAACATCTCTTGAGCAATTAAGATATTATCTGAAATTAATCTTCCAGCTACAAAGGCCGATTGAGTCTCTGAAACCAGCCTTGGAAGAAGTCCCTTTATCCTTTGACACAGAACCTTGGATATGATCTTGTAACCCACATTACATAAGCTGATAGGTCGGAGTTCCGTCATCCTGGTTGGTCTCTCCGTCTTTGGGATCAGGCAAATATTTGTCATGTTGATCCTTTTGTCCATTTCCCCAGTCATTAAAAAATCATTTACCATGCGCACCACATCACTTTTTACAATCGGCCATGATCGTTGGTAAAACAATGCTGTCATCCCGTCCGGTCCTGGTGCTTTCTCTGGGTGCATCATGAACACTGCTTTCCGAACCTCCTCTTCTGTGGCTAGTACCATCAATCTCTCATTCATCTGTGCTGTTATCGATTCCGGCACTTCCTGGAGAAACGCCTCAAAACCATCTGGATTGCTAGTAGTGAACAATTCATCAAAATAATCCACCGCCACTCTTTCCACCTCATGATCCTTCGTGACCCATTCTCCAGCTGTATTATGGAGTCCAACAATGTGATTCCTTGCACGTCTTTGTTTTGTCAACGCAAAGAAGAATTTCGTATATCTATCACCCGACGTGTGCCACATATTCCTACTCTTTTGTCGCCAAAATTGCTCTTCGTCCCTATAAGCCTCTTTTAGTTTTCCAGATATCTCAATAACCTCTGCTTGTGTTCTCATATCATCCTTTTGAACTTCCTCCAGAGCCTTCTGCAGCTCATATATGTTATCCTTATTGTATGGCGGATTATTTTTCCTCCATCTAGATATTTCGCTCCTGCACCTTCCAATCTTGTCACAGAAACTGGTTCCCGCATTGATGTATGAATCCTAAACCCCTATCCTCTAATATCCTAATCCTAATCTTCAATACCCGAAACCCTAAATCAAATGTTTGTGGGACTTTAAATTTAATATTAGTTAAAAACTGTTATAGATTATGTTATTAAAAATTGCTAAGATTTATAATATTAAAATGTTTAAAAATTTAGTGTTCAAGGGTTAGAAGTTTAGGGTTTAAATTTTATGATTAATTAATTTATGAAGTTAGGGTTTAGAAGTTAGAACCTTAAACCCTTACAATTATATCTAAACTTTATATAATTATATTTTTATACCATAAACTCCAAATTTTATACCCTAAACTAATTAAAAACTCAAACCCTATATCATAAACTAAGCAAAGACTAACTAATCAAAAACTCAAACCTATATCCTAAACTAATCAAAGACTCACTAATCCAAACCTCTTATACACTAACTATACCCTAAATTAAATTTAAGAATTCGTTGTATGTTTCGATCATCTTTTATTTTAAAAGTTGGTATGTTTAATTTAAAGTATGATTTATGATTTTGGGGTATAAGGTTAGGGTTTGAAGTTTAGGATATAGGTTAGGGTTCAAACCCTAAACCCTATTTATAAAAAAATATCATTATCTTGGTTATATAATAAGTATAACAACATGAGAAAAGAAGAAATTTTGGGGTTTAGGGTATAGATATTGTCGATGCAAAAAAAAGTATAGACTAGTCTTGATTTTATATCTTAATTTGTTGGTTCAGACGAAATTTACCAAAAGCAATATACTTATCAAACATTTAAACATGGTTATCGTAATAAAATTCTCAGCCGTCTTAAATCCAAAATAAATAGTCTCCTTAATATTTCCCTACTTCAGTCATCTGCATAGTGAAGGCCGTGCTCGTTCATGAGCTGCTCCAACGACTTATCAAACTCTCACTCAAGTTCAAGCATCTCCTCAAAATGCCCCTTATTCATCTCTGCCATCTTCTTCTCTTGATCATCTACTGGATTTTGTTTTTCAAATTAATCAAAAATGTATATCAGTAGGTAATTCAAAACATTAAGTGTGTGTATTCCGAGAGGAAAACATACCTCTTCTCTGTTCTGCTCATGCTGCATCCTTGTTCTTAGTCTCACGATACGGTTATCCTCTGCAGTAAAATAGCAAGAATCTAAGATTACATGAGCTCAAAATGCACATAGAGTTAGAAACGTATAAGAAGAGATTATCATTACCTGAGGCACATGTACTCTTTGTTTGATAAAAACTTCATGGTTTTAGGGCCTCAAGGTGGAACCGCAGTGTTCCTCCCCTTAGAAGAGACTAACGAACTCCCAAAAATACTCAAGCAAACTTCACACACGAATCTTCAAGGAGCAGAAACATGAGACCATGTGCCTTCAATACAAACACACAACAACAAAAAAAGAAACAAACTTGTAGGGTCAATAAACTCAAACCATTCAAACTCTGACGATAGCTATAGCACCTTGAACACAATGTCAACTAATACTGAAAAGATTAATAAACTAAGTTTCCATACGATATGGTTTGCTAGCAAAGTGATAAATTCAGTGAAACCGATACCAGACCTTAGCATCGATGCTTCAAAGTGTTTACGAACTAACAATAGTTATATGGATCTTACACGTGTTCCCCAGTATCGAAATTGTGGTCTTGTTTGAATCCGGGTTAACATTCAGCTGCAAGATATTTCCAAGTCAAAGTCGACAGAAAGCAACATATTCTGAAATATAAATTGATTAATGATTCTTTAAGAAATTAACCTTGATTGGCCCTTTTACAGAAAACCCTCCAATGAGAAGTGCAGATGCAGATCCTGAAATATGACGACCTTCTTTGACTGAAGCATTGATGGAGAAGGAAATCAAAGGTTTCGTGTCTTTTGATCTAGACATTGAGTGTCGCCAGTATCAAGATCAATCCATATCATCATAGGTGAATAACTTGTTGCCTAATGTGTTTTCTGAATGCATCATTAAAGGATTACTGACCTGAATTTCACAGGAAAGCTATATCCTTCTGCAGGGACATTGACATTTGTTAGTGTTTCTCTAGGAGAGTCAACATATATGGTGTTCCCAAGTAGCACTGTGGCTTTTTTTTTGCAGAACCATGACCTTCAAATGTAACTGTGCAGATGCAACAAAGGATCAACACAGAGATAGAAAATATATGTTAGTGAAATCTAACATATGAAAAGAAAAATTGATATTACTGTGAGATGAGCCTTGGCTGATTACTTTAGCTTGGCCAGATGCCGCATTGATTGATAGGACAGCCATGTTTGATGTAATCCGGTGGAGCCTCCGGGGTCTTCTTCTGACAAATGGATATACATCGGAGTTGGAATCGGAGCCGGTTTGCTTCTCTTAATCTCAATCATAGCTCTTTACTTCTGCCTCTACAAACGAAGATCGAAACCCTCCTCGTCGTCATCGTCGGTGGAATAGAACAAGCTCACTGATTCATCAATAAAACAATCTATTCCGACAACATCAACAAACCAATGGTCAATCGATTTATCAAAATCCTCAGACACATTTGGTCTCAAATCAGCTATCGAATCCTTAACTCTTTACAGATTCCACGATCTCCAATCAGCTACTTCGAATTTCAGCGACGAAAACAAAATCAAAGGCTCGGTGTATCGCGCAACGATCAACGGAGACGATGCGGCGGTGA